>CM073768.1:83987218-84587218 GCA_037158775.1 Hetaerina titia | reverse complement strand
AATCTGCTCATCAATTTCAATTAGCAGGGCAAGCCTCATTTGCCTATGTATTACCGACTATTTATTGTATTCTCATTAACTTTTTTTGGTTTTGTGAAATCCAATCTACAGTAATGACGATGCAGTGACTTTTATTTGAGGAGTACGAGAATTCTTGTTTCACAATGCTGAATATATTTGAATAGGATATTGATGCGCGGAGAGAAAAAGGGCATACTTCGTACGTGAGCCTTGCGAAGCTTTTTGTGACTAATGAGATATAATTTTATTCTTTCCAAACACACTTTGGTTATATTTTATAAAAAAGATTCAAGAGACTCTTTATCCTCTCCTAATAGACGGGATAAATTATAGGTTTCTAACTCATTGACGGGAAGTGCGTGGCTGACAGAGTCGAAGGATTTAGGAAAGTCATCACCACTGGAATTTTCAATTAAAACTCGAGTAAAACTTTATTTGCATTTGGCCAGGGCACTGTTTGAGTACTTTGATCTCCCGAGTAACAGATGATGCCATTTCTTGGGCAGATTTTGTTCTCACTAGTAATGTTTAAATTGTTAAATGACAGAGTGCTGTAATATTCTCACACTATATTACTGAATGACAAGGGATATCTAATGGACAGATTTGGTTAGATTCCTTCTACTAGAGAGTGTATTAAGGAGTATTTCCACATTGTTGAATTATGAGTATTTTGGAAGGAACCATAGAATTTGTTCAAGATATTGGGTCGTATAAAGAGAAGCTCTTTACAGAACTTGATTGGCTAAGTTACCACGAGTATTAGCGGTTGAAGTACTTCAAACGTTCAGTACGAAATATACGATAATAAAGGACAAAAACAACTTGTTGTAGTTCAAGGTAGCATGAGAATGACATGATGAATTTGGAAATATAGGTGCAGGATTAGGGTATTGGGGTGTAATACCAGTGAAAAAATATTTAATATGGATAATGAGAAGGAAAATACGATACGTTTTATTTGAATATCCATTTTTCACTGCCTTTCACTCTGTGGATTTGTTGAAAATTTAGCCAGAATCTTATTAAAATATGCGCACTTTCCACTCATTATAATTTATTTCACTAGCTTTCACCGTACTGTCTCGATTAGAATATGATACGTATACGTGTCATCTATATACAAACTGAACATTGTCCTAGACTTGTTATCCTCCTTTATTTTCCTGGTAAATTTAAGAGTAAGTCATAGAGTTACTGACTACGTTACACAAAGAGTCCTTATGGAGTGCTCGCAGAGGTACGAGTATTTGAATATGCTTTGTCAATCACGTTCTCTAAAGATCGTTGGCCTCGCAATGTTATTTAGTAAGAAAGAAACCAGCTAAAATAAGTCGCAATTCTCTGGATCAAAATCCTCAGGGTAGAGACTTTAGGGACCAATATCGAAAATCAAACCCGAGACATATGTCATATTATTCTGTCCGTAAGAGGGAGAATGGGAATTGTACAACTCTCCGAACGAAGCGACCTTTTTGGGAGTCATAGAAAGATTGTTGAAGATAGGATTGTACTCGATGCCCTCGTGCGGCACTTTTCACTATCCTCGGCGCCATTTTCTCTTTGAGTGACAGTTTCGAGAAAATTCTTCCACGAACAACACAATACATTTATCAAATGGAAAGTGAAACAAATACAAAAAAATGAACTTCTAAGCAAAGTTTTGGTAACACTGATGGCTCGAATCCTGGAGTTCTGGAGTTACACATCTTCGCATTCCGACAGTAAACAAACACGGAGTGACTGTTGAGTCATTCCTGAGAATAGGACTTTTGAGTCGTCAGTTCAAGGAAATTCTGAACTTCATCGTCTCCCTAAAACCAGTTCTCTTCAAGAAGACAGCGCGGCACTGGGAACGGCGTCTCTTCCAGGGGAATTGAAATATTCGCGTGCACGAGACCTCAACGCTCCTCGAGGAAACCTATTTATTCACAAAACTGCAAAGCACCTCAATGAATATCCACCACGCTCATGTCATCACTACATCTCACCGTCGACGCAGACCATTGGCTCCAGGAAGATACGCTCGCAATCGCACTCTTGCCTCACAAGAATTACTTCACTTTCGCATCTTATTCGAATATAACCTCGTATCGAGAGCTGTAACTCTAACGGCTCGGCATAAGGGGTGGAGGGAGAAAGTAGGGGAATAATAAAACTTCCGAGGGAAAGGGAGGGAATGAGGAAAGTGATGCGGGATTGGGGAGGTGGGGGAGGTGTGGTGTGAGTGAGGGAAGGAGGCCGGTAAAGGAGTGATGCGGACGAGATGGAGGCACGTGTAAGTGTGCGGGAGAGAACGGGATGAGGGAGAGAGAGAGGAATAAAGTTCCGAGGAGGAGGAAGAGGGACGGCGGCGGGGAGGGGTGGGCGGGGGCGGAATTCCTTCAAGGCTGTACCGGGATGTGAAGAACTGCCTTTCAAAAAGAGAGAAGATTGAGATACGGGAGCTCAGGCTTAGGGATGCGGGGGAGGAGGCGAGAAAGGCGGTGAGGAGGGAAGACTTGGAAGACGGTGGGGAGCTTCGGGGGTGGGCGGGGGGGGGTGGAGGGAAAGAGGGGAAGGGAGGGGGGGAAGGGGATTAGACGGAGGAAGAAGTAGAGGAGGGTCACTCGCAGTTTATGGCTAGTTCTCTTTCAGGCCACGTAACGCCCGGCACTCCTGCGGACGACAACTGACGATCGCATTGGGAAACCAGGCGGAAAGAAGCGAATAGGCCATGCTGAGGAGGATAAGAGAGAGGGAGGGGGGAAAGAAAAGCGAAAAAAATGTGATGGGAGGTAGGGAATGGGAAGGATTAAGAGGGTGAGGGGGGTTAGGGAGTCGGAGGGGGGTGGTAGCGGAGAGGGGTCGGGGTTGGTTGGAGCGGAGGGGAAGGAGTTGATGGAAGACGTTGACTCGAGTTAGTGAGGCTGTAAATAGGAAGAGAAAGGAACAATAAAGCTTGTTTATTGTATGCTTTTCCTTCGTCATAAACCCTCGTGAACACGATCAGCAAGTTTTATTTGTGGTAAAAGAGTTAAAGCATCTGAATACCATTTACAGTAAAATTGAACGTAATTTTAGGGGAAAATGGATTTTATGCCATTTTCAGAATTATTTTGAACAAATAAAGCATGGGATCGTTTCAATAAACTCTTTTATTTTTCCTGTTATCAAAAGATATTCCACTAGTAGATAGATGAGTGTAGATATATATTTATTTGTAACTTGAATACATTAAGATGTAAAATGAAACTCCAAAAAGAAATTTAACGTACTGCGGTCACGATAACACTGTTTTGTAATACCTAACCATGTTAAGTAGAATAGGAAAAAATCTAAAGAGTGAATGGCAATACCATTTTTTTTACTATTAGCTTGCTCGTGTTAGTGAGTATAAAATCAACTTTTGAAAGTTTAGGTGTCATTCGGATTGCTTGCATGAAGGACACTTTGGGTATAGTTCTACGATATGTGGCCAGTCTGCTGGTCCATTTAACATGAGAAATAATTTAGATGGCGAACATTAGAAATATTTTCAAGGCTCCGTTGTTTGAAATCATGTACCACGATGCATACAAAATGTTGCTTGAAAATGTGTGGAGGTGAAATAGTCAAATCTATTTCAAGATCCCGTATCAAGTAGGTTTAATTTAAAAAAATGATTGAGGGCTCAGTATGAGCGGGTAACGTTCGTACGTACTCATATACTTTTTATTATTAATAGTAGGACAAAATGGCGGATTCCAATGGTTGAAATCAATGGACAAACCTTTGCGTATCAAGTATTATATGACAATTTTAAATAGAGGGTTCACAAAGAAATATTATAAAAAAGCGTTATCATTTAGTCAGGGTTTCGAAAAGGTAATTAATTGCTTGAAAAATATACCTATTACATCAGATCACCTGGAAGCCGATTTATTAAGGTCACGTTTTGACAAACTCCAGAGCTATGAGTCACTATAATACTGTTCCAAATTTCAGGTAATCATGACATTGAGTTTATCTTATGGAACCTACATGAACACAGAGGTTCAGTTCAGACCTCATACCTCAAGTCCAGCCGAGCACCTTTTCAGAAAGAAAAAGAAAACGCTTGCTTAGAAGACGAGACAGGGGGCGATTTTTCCGCAAGTGAAGCTAAAAATGTAATCAATTTATCTCTATCTCAATTTCATTTGATTTGAGCGCGTTAGAAGATTTCTGGCCCTTTGCAATAGAAAAGCAATACACAGTAAAAATATGCTGTTATGTGACATGTACGATCTGTTTGTAGCAAATAAAATGGACTGTACCACAATTATGTTATTTACTCTTAAAGTTTCATCTTAAATTGTAGTTCATGTTGAAACTAAGATTAGAATTTTATTTGGGCATAGTTCTAAGCGAAATACTTTTTAAGAATTCTGACTTACAAGGCGTAGTCACAGTGATATCTCGTTTCACTCGAAATAATCGTGTTTAAACAAAATCATTCCGCGTAAGAATATGGATCACTCTGATTGAGTGCTTAAAATGTTTCCCTTGAAACGACTAGCGCATTTTGCCATTATTCGAGCGAATCAGATACATGGCAAGTAATTAAGTTTTCTGAGATCATAATTTATATGGCTTTGTAAAATTCACTCAACCTCTCGAATCAGAACAAGAGAAATAGATCTAGCCGTAAATAATTGTCAAGGACGTAGAGTCGGACTGAAGTCTCTTACTAGCGACCACTTCCCGCACTCGGCTAGAAGGGACTAAGAGGAAAATGAAATAGCTTTTTTTCGGAAGCTTTTCACATACTGAAAGAAAAAGAAATGTTAAGTGGAACAGAGAGAGAGAGGGAGAGAGGAAAGGAACAAGATGGATAGATAAGAAATGAAAAAAATTGAAGGAAAAATAACGTTTCCGTCCACCTTTTACTTCAAAGCGAAATCGGGCGTGCGACAGGGTAGGGTAGAGGGGAGTTTAGGGGTGGAGTGGGGTGAGGGGTTAAGGGGTGTTGAAAGAGGAGGGAGGAAGAAAGAGAGACGGGGACACGGGGCGAGTGGGAGGAGTTGAGCAGACAGGGAACCAGAGAAAGGGATGGGTGGTCGAGGGGGTGAGTGAGAGGTGAAGGACCGAGGGGATGGGAGGGACGAGGGGGCGGGGGGGAGAACTCCTGGGGAGCGGGTAGGGTTACGGTTAGGGCGATGGAAGGAGGGAGGCGGCAGGTGGATATCTGGGACGAATGAGTGTAGGAATACGCATCACTGGCCTCGGAAATCGGTTGGTCGGGGAAAGAGAAGGGGAAGGTGGCTGGAGGAGGAAGGGAATGAAGGGAGGATAGATGAAGGGTTCGGGAGGAGGAGACGTGGGAACCGTGAGGGGAGGGGGACGGGTCCGAAAATACCGGAATAGAGGGTCGGGATAAGAATGAGAATTACTGGCAGGGAACTTACGAGGGAGAATGAAAACATATGATAGAAGACAACCTGTAACCAGTGTGTCTGCGTAAAAATTTCGTCACCGATGAAATTAATGACTTCGTGCGTCTAAGTGTGCGGTAAAATCCTGAAACCCTGTTTCCTCACATTTGTGACACAGAAACGTAGGCATGGTGGATGCACAAATAAACGAAGTCCAATGTTCATATCTCTTAAGAAACACTAATGGAACGGTTACAAGCATGATGTTAGAGGATTCTTAGATTTTGGCTCTTATGATCTGTTGATACTCATTCTCCAAGTTGGTTGCTATAATGAAGATACAGTTTGAATAGTAGTACTTGAAAATCCTCTAATAGGAGGATACTATATACTATACATTTAAAACAATCATAGCTTTAGTCTTAAATATTACAGATTGAATAGATTTTCGTCCTTAAAATAATACATTTACTTTTAAGGATTTTGATAATTTGTTTCTCTTCAGAGGTCGTATCTGTGAGACGGAATGCTCGCATGAATAATATAGTATGTTGGAAGGTCGGAGGACGGAAATTTAGAGTCTGGCACAAAGAATGATCATTTTAATTTGGGTTTCTAGTGAAAATCAAGAAAATATTGATTCAGGATATTACCTCATTGTGACGCCAGATGTAAATCCTTTTTCTCCGAGAAAACCTTTATGCTCATTGCCCTCATGCTTGAATTTTTATTTAAAGAATGAGCATAGTTTATGTTGGGAATGATAAATGTGCTCAAAACGTGTCTAATTCAGAGATACATAAACTCGAAAAGTGAGACAGTAAAAGTCTTATTTATTTCGCTTTGGTATCTTTATACATTTAAGAGACTTTTTTCATTAAAAATAATTTAAATATCATTAAAACTGATGCTTAGCTAAATAATGCTGTACACTAAAGGGAGTGGCATGAAACTTTTCCCACGATTACAAAAAAATGTAATAGTAATATGCTGGAGTGATATGTCCTCTTGATCCCTATTATTTCTGATAATGCATCATTGAAGGAGTATTTTATCAGTTATTTTCTAAACTGTCGGTCTGATAAAACATATTAGGTGGTGAACTCTAACCTAAAAACTTTTAAGCCGATGCAATAGAATTCCAAGGGTCTCAAAAGACTATTCAGCCGAGAAATACATCACTTAAACAATGAAATGTTCCTACGTCCCTATCCAACATTTCTTTTCAGATAAGCATCAACTCAAAGACCACAGCCAATCATAATCTTCTTCAAAAACCTACATTTAATTATTTCTCGAGCGTCGCGATAGTAATGTCTTTCATGGCCACCAAGATACAGAGCCATTGTTCTTAAGAATGCCCGAAAAAATTTCAAAACACCTAGAGCGCGAAACAAAAGGCCGTAAAATGCCCCAGCATCGGACGTTTTAAAATCATCCCCCAACATCCATCCCCCCCTCGTTGCTCCAGCGGAGATCCCTCAAAAACCCTTCTTCCTTTCGTGTCCTCTCCACTCGAACTACCTCCCGCGTCGTCGGTCGCAACCTTCGTCCCCTTCGCTCTCCTCCTCCTCCCTTAAATCCCCTCCCACCCCTCTCCACCCCGCCCCTATCCGCATTCCTTGCTCTCGAGCTTGTTTGCCACCGCAATGTCGTCCTGAATTTTTCATCCGCGAAAGCGCTCACTTCCGTCCAATCGACTCCCGGGGTGTGCCCTCCACTACACCTCAACCATCCGCCGGACACCCCAACCCTCCCCCATCTCAACTCCCCCCACACACACCCGACCTTTAGGCACCGCACGTCAGGCGTTCGAGCACGCATGGCACCACACTAGGGCGGCCTGCCGTGGTGGTGCCCGTGAGCAGCGCGCCCATTGCCTCCCTCCCTTCCCCCACCGCAGAAAACTCCTTCCCCCTTCTGTCCCTCCCTCCCCTGGTTTCGCTACACCTCTGCAGCCTTCCGGAGAACGGGAAGATGGGAAGGCTTTTCCTTGCTGGGGAGCTCCGAAGAGAGAGAGAGAGGACGGGAGGGGAATGTAGTGCCGCTGGTAGAGGAGTGTGTGAGTGTAGTAGGAAAGGAAGAGGCTGTGGCTGAGGCCTCACATCTTCAATGGGCGTGTATTATTCAGCAGGAGCCGTGTCCGAGGGGAGCAGCAAGATGGCTGTGAAAGGGTTGGGTCGGGGAAGTTGGGGGGAGAATAGGAGATTGAGAAGGAGGCAAGTTGGAAATGAAGGGGTGGGAAGAGGAGAGAGGGAGAGTGAACGAAGGAAGGGAGGGAGAGAGAGAGAGGTGATAAGAATGGACGTAGTGCAGAATGCGGGGGGAGGGCGGGGTTGAGGTGGTGAGGTTTCCCTCCAGCCGACGCCGGGACAGAGAGTCGAGTGTTCAACGGGTTTAATCCTACTCATCCACTCCGGAAGATGCTTCCCGCGCCGATACTTGGGAATTAATAGGAGTAATCGGATTCAATTCATCTCGTGTATTAAGGCTCCGACGCGGGGAGAAAGGAGAACGGGAACGTCGGAGGAGGAATCGCCTTCCGGTACGGTGGACGAGAAAGTAAAAACGGGAGCACGACCGTGATAACTGCGAGCGCTAAATTATTTCGTGGTCCTGAGAACAACAGCGGATTACTCCTTGCCTTGTAACAACTTGGTTTGTTCCGGGAAGGATGCATAAATGGCGGCAACGTTGGTTCTGAGGTTGTGGGTTTAGGTCTAAGGAAAATATCACGTGCGCACGATATGGATTAGCATATAATTCCTATCTCTACTGTTTACAATTAGGTATTACGCTTTTTAGAGCATCGGTACACATCCATGCACGTGCTTACTTGGAAGCACTTCATTTAGATGTAACCTCAGGTCATATTGAGGCATTAAACAGAAAAGGAATACAGCAATCACCACTCGGAAGTTTGATTTGATGTGTATCGGCGGATCTCACTTCACCTTGTACTTAGTTATCGACACATGTAGTATCATATAGTTGATTCAGATGGACCAGTACCTTCCTCAGTGTCACCTGTGATTTTCCTGAGAGACAAAACCATTACAGTCTGGATACATTAGGGAATTTATTTAGGTAATCGATGAATTTCATAGAAAACCAATCTGGTAAAGGGTCAATCACCCCTCGAACCACGTTCTTTTTTTAATACTTTCACTGTCGTCCCTTATAGTGTAATATTGCACCGCTTGCGACGCCTATTCTTTCCGTAGGTAATTTGAATCACCCAAAGATTTAGATGATTAATTAATTATTATATCAAGGTTCTTCCAAACACTAAAAGATATATACATATTGAAGTACATTCCTGAGGACTTGAAAGAAAATGGCGACTGTTCTAGCTACCGGTTAACAATTTTGGCGACATTAGAAAACGATACCAAATAGGTATAGATATTTTGAAATAATGAATCTGAAGAGTTAAACCCGAATTTCATGCCAAACATTTGTGAAGAAATGGAAAGTAATCATTGTGCCAAAAAGTGATTTGTGTCATCGATCTACAATTTTTCATCGGAAATCCATGACTCATTTCGATGATTTTTGGATTGATTTATGCAATTATGGTCGACGCTGCGCTCGCTAAAATTAGATATCCTGATCTAAATCCATTGCATGCCTTTACCTTGCTTTAAGAAAATACTTTAGAGTAATGAAAAGGTAATATCTTCGGTTCAAATTCTTGCATCACGATTTCGTTTTTATTGTCAGTTTAATGCTGAGTATATATTTTTCAATTCTAGAGATCATTTAAAATTTAAAAAAATACATTATGTCAGTGATTATTAACACTGATATGAAGTACGATAGTGAAAGTATGTATTGGGCCATCAAATATCAGTTAAATACTCACGGAGGTGGAGCTCGATGCAGATCGGTTCAAGGGTTGCATTAGCTCTCTCAAAATGTTTTCTTCAGAAATTTCGTTTCGCCGAAACCCACATTGCTCGCTCATCTTCCTCGACTTGCTCCACCGCTCGCGTGCCCAGAGGAATCACCTCACGCGGTTTCGCCGGCGCGCAAGGGCCGATGGCGGCCGACCTAATCGTGTGAATCCCATCGCCCGGGCCGGACGGCGTCTGACGCCGGGGGCGAATGAGAGACGGAGGTGGTGGCGAGAAAGTTTCCGAACCCCTGACGGGCGACGAGGCCGGGAGAAGGAGCCGCCGGAGGGGAGGCTGGAGAAGGGATCAGGGGAGACGGTGCGGGAGGCAGGGAGTGATTGGGGCGGAGGAGGCGATCGAGGAGGAAGGATGGAGGAAGAAAAAGTGTGATCGCGAGGTCTGTGAGGGGTGGGGCAGGGATGGATGGGATAGGTCAGACGGCGGGAGTGGTGGGGTTCGGAGCTGGAACGTTCTTTATCTCGAAATATGGGCCTTTCGGAACGAGGGGGCATCTAGTCACGGGATCTATATCAATTTTTCTACTATTTCCCCGAGTGGAATTGGAGGCCTTTTCCCCGCTCTTCCTGACTATATCCGTATATCCCATCTTATTCTCACTTTACGCCGATTCGGCCACCGAATCCGTCTTCGTTTAGACGGCGCGAAGACAGTAAATACGTTTTGAGAGAATAATATATATTGGCCTCATGTTTTGTTCCCTCGGATCGAGTAGTTGAAATGCGATGCCAATACCTTCATTTTTGCACCTTCCCGTGCAAGGTGGATTTCACAAAATCGCTACAGAGGAAACGGACGAAATAGGGCCAATTAAGCTTAGTACATTAGACGTAAACAAAGAATTGAGCGAGAGGATTGTATTATTTAGCATTGCATGTTGAATATTCACATAAAAATGGGAAATATTGTATATTTTTATAAATAAATAATATTCATTTAATAATTATATTATTATTGTTTACTCTGTACTCAAAACAATATATTTAGAATGTGCCATTCCATAGCAACTATTTTGGGATATAAGGAAATCTGTTTACATAATTTACTAAAATCTGTGCAACTGTAAATAATAAATTTGTTTTCACAAACACACACACATCTTGTGTGTGTGCGTGTGTACGTACCATTTATTCTGTAAGTAATTCTCAAAATTGATTACAGGATTAACGTTTTAAATGAACGCCACGCATTTAAAGGATAAATATACAAAATATTTGTCCGAATAACCACTTATCTGCAAGAAATTGTTGATGCATAAGCGTGTGAATCAAAAAAATTTATTAAATACGGCATCTCTAAATAAGTATTTCTACCCAAAGAGTTATGTAGCTACTACACACATGGAAGAAGAAATAGTGATCTTTTTCCTTTAGAAAACATTCTTCAACTTCCCAAAGGATATAATGAATGTGAATTACTCTCCTTTCCATATCTTCAATTTTCTATCGAACAGACAAAATTTTAAACCTCGACAACAAAGAAAATCAAACAAAAATCAGCTAGAATCCATATAAGAAAGAAATAAAAGTAATTGAGAATTTCCAATATAAAGTTGGGACGGAGTTTATCATCTTCTTCAAATCAATTAAGTTTTCCAGCGGCACAAAAATCGCAAAAAGTTGAAGGCGCAGGATAACAACAAGGGGTTAATCTCACCCCTTCGGAATTCATTCCCATCCGGGCAAATCGCCAGCACCCACCCCTTCCTATCCCTCCATACCACACGGCTCCTTGGGAGAGCCACCTCTTCGTTGCAAAAATTAAAAATCCACCCGAGAGCCCTGAAGGAGGCGATGCTTCACGGGGGCGTGAGAAGGTCTCATCCAACACGGGGTCTTCCAATTAATCGGTTAACGTTCTAGTGGACGGAGGGGGAAGGAAGGGTGAGCTGGAGGCAAGAGAGTGGGGATGGGAGAGAGGTACAAACGTGTACGTGCGTGCCTGCGCGTGTGTATGTGTGTGTGCATGCGTGAGAAAGATGGAGAAAGGATGAGAGGGAGAGGAGTCCTCTTAATTGGTTGACGGCTCTCTTTACATGCAGCGCCACTCAGACAGGAGGAGGGCTCGGTGTCTCGTGACGCTCTGTACTCCTCTCCCTGTGTGTTTTACCTCCCGCTTCCCCTCCCCCGCTCAACCTCTCCCATCCTCCTCTTCCTCCTCCCCACCTTCCCTACCCCTCGCCCCCTACGCCCCCACGGGGAGCTGTTTCTCTCCCAGCCACGGAAGGGTAAGTGAGAAAGGCGAAGGTTGGGAGGGGAGGGAAGTGCGTATGCCGTGTGCATGTGGGGAGGATGGGAGGGGTGCGGGAGGGAGAATTGGGTGAGGAGGAATGGACAGAGAGGATGATATGGGACGCGGCGTGAGCCCGTGTGCCGGGAGGAGAACGAGACCCTGGGGGCGTGGGAGTGGGGAGCGGACGGGAGGGTTGGAGATCGAGGGGCAGCGGGCGGGAGCCGGAGGGAGGTTGGAGAAGGGGATAGAGGACGGCCGTGGAGGCGGGGAGGACAGGGGAGGGGAAAAGCGAGGGGGATGTCTCGATTGGGCAGGGAAGGTTAAGGGAGAAGGGCGTGCGGTGTGCTGAAATGGAGGGAGGGAGGGGGTCGAGAGGGACGAAGTGGGGATGAGGAGGAGGCGGTGGGAAATGGGAGAGAGGAAAACAAAGGTGGTGGTCACCTATAATGAATTTTGAATGCGGAGAGGAGAGAATGGTGAGAGCGTGGAGGTCTTATTTTGGCGAAAGGAAGGGAATGGGTAAGGGGAGGGAACGAGCGAAAACGGGGAGGGGGCGGGATGGTAAAACGGGAAAAGGATGCGGAGAACCCTAGGATGAAGGCAGTGCAGGGGGAGGGATTGGTGGGTTTGGGAAATAGGTCTCGGAGTAGTGCAGGAGGAGGAGAGGTGTGCATGTGTGTGTGTGGAGCAGCAGTAGTAGGTGGAGTACGAGGGAAGGAGATGGAACGACGGTGAGGCCGATGGGGAGGGAGGGAAAGTGGAGTGAGTGGGGGAAGGAGGCAGCGAGGGGAAACAGGGGCGGAGAGCAGTTTTGGGAGCGGCTAAGAGATAGGGTTGGAGGGTTGCGGCCCGAGATGCGTACGGCAAAACAATGGGAGAGTGATAATATTTGAAAGTTTGATAAGGATGTCTTATTTTTTTTCCTTCCTCCCCCCCTCCTCTCTTTTTCTTATCCACGGGACCGAATGCTGTTAGGCAAAGGGGGCGTGGGAGGAGTTCCGGGGGAGGAGGCGGAGGGAGCGTGTATCATCATTTTTAGGGAGGAAGGGAAATAATAAAGAAACGACAATTTTATAAAGAGCTCTTACTCTTGTTCTCATTTTTTCATGCGGAATGAAATTTGGATAGAAATAGTCATCAGGTGGCGTCGCAAAACCTTTTATCGTGCAGTCCTTCTCCTTCCATTCTTTAACGTCGGTATTCTGGATAGCTTAAACCACTTTCCTTATACTCAAGACTTAATAAGTTTCAGACATGGACTGAGTCCCAGTTTTTGGGAAGGAACGCGGGTTTATTTTACATGAGAAAAGTGAATAAATACCTCAATGTTCTCTTAAAAAGTATTTACGTCGTAACGATAAAGGAGTAAAGTTAATTATTTGAATTACGAGCAATACATTCCAACAACTGACTGTTCTGGAGTAGGTGAACCTTAAAACGAATAACACGCAGATAAAAGGTGATCTGAAAATGTAATAATGGAATCGGTGACCAATGTGCCATACCAGTTAGGAAAAGAGAGTTTAAGTATTTGGGAACTGAAGCATCGCGCGTGTGTGATGGAGTGTTTTATGCGTTTCGTAACGAAGAGACAAGGAGTGGAATGGGGAAATATGAGAGTTATGATACTATCAAAATGGTCATTACGTACCATTACCGTCGCTCATTATTCGCTCTAAATGTATTGTCACTTTGATTTTACATGGAAAGTATACAGGCTGATTTTAAACATAAAAATGTGCATCCATTGAGGAATTTTATACACATTTGAAGAGGTATTTTTACCAGTCAAAATGATATTGCATGCCGTATCGAAAGCTTACCTCGATTATTTAAAAGAAAAGATCCACGGAAACGTACATGGAATAAACATTTCGAGCCCATCATAGAAATAATAATATGATATAAACCAAACTGAGGAGGTTAAGTGAGGACTTAAAGATTGAAGTCAAAGATTGAATTTTATTAACTAAATTTACTAGTTACCTAGCAATATATCCGTCAGAATTAATGTATCTTTTGTACAGTAAATACACGCAACTTTTTTCATTCTTGTCGTAAAAGTTACGATAAGTGAACAGAAATGATTGAAATTCAACATGTCCCAAAACAATGGAAGTTAAACGTTCTTGTTGCTACTGCCGATTATTCTTTGGAATCCATGCTCAATAAATTTAATATCCGTTGAATATCATTGCTAGTTATCCCATGAAATTCTGCTGAAAAACTTATGCACACACACACATCTATAAAGTAAATACATAATAAATGTATCTGCTTTCGAAACAAATAATATTAGTGAAACGCTTTTGAACAATAAATACCGACCAAACGAGAAGGGAACTGGTCATTGAATGCACCTTCTGATTTAGATTAAAACAATAAGAAGACATTTAGTTGAGGTTAACAAAAGTTGAGCAAACCTTGATTAATGCATTTCTTTATAAAGTTTTTTTACCGGACACAAACAACAAGATTTGTATTCTCATATCGTAAAATTGTTTCTAAACTCGAACTCGTAAAATTTTGATGAACGCCACTACATGCAATCTAATCGGGATTGTTTCCTAAGAGTTATTTTCATATCGGGAAAATAATATAAGATTTCATGATCAAGTTGACTAAAATAAACACCCTCATCAATAATGAATTACTTTCAACGAATATCAAAGATTCATTGAATTGATATGAACATTAGAAGTCATGAAAACCTCGAAAAATTAGCCATACAAAGATTCATACAAGACACTTGATGAAGGCCTAAAGATGCAAGTATCAAGCGTACATTGGAAATAATGGATATTGGATTACTCAAGCCTTAGTAGAGAAAATGGGAGCATTTTCTCTTCTAAATCAGAAAGTCAATCCGGTGACGCAATGAATCACAGCGGAATAAAAAAAGGCTATAGAAGAAGAAAGATAGTTGTCTTTTAATTAATTAACGCTTTTAAAGGAAGAAAGTGGGTGCTTCATTACGTTTCCTGATGGAGAGTGAGAGAATTTCAGCAGAAATATTTTGCGATTTTTATTATTGCATTATCTCAGTAACCATTTAAATATATTGTCAAATGTTTTTTTACAATGTGCTTCAATGCCAACAAAATGAAAACCAAGTTACCATTCGAGGAAGCATACTTCATTGCAAACACGTAATTAAAAATTTATAGCAAAAATCAATTTCGTCCAACCAAAATGCACTTTGTTTTGGTACTTTTGTCGTATTAGCGATAGCGTTGATAATTTGAACGAAGAATGTTTTCCTATTTTTAAGATCTACTATGCGTGGGGTTGCGGTAAAGTAAGCCCAAAATGTCCTTACGCAATTAAAACAGTCGAGAAGATAACGCAAGAAGTGAAAGCCCGAATGTATAAGTAGAATCGACACAAACATAATTATTCTTAAAAAATGAAAGTCAGCAACATATGTATGAACATCTTAAGTTACAATTTTTAAGATATAATATAGCAGGAAAAGTTGAAGACGCCCATAAAATGTAAAATGTCTATACAAAATCAATGGTTTTAGATGGAAATGAAAATACCCAATTGAATTAACCCCAAACGCATATTAAATCAATCTCCTCAGATTTCTTACTCCATATATACAGGATAAATTAAATTCGACCAAGAATCAATTAGATCTTTGAGAATTATGAAAATATAAAAATTATTATTCAGGCCCTAAAAGTAGGATTGTTCCCATAACCAAAAAATACAGGGCAAAATACTGTGAAATTTTACAACTGTGAACTTGTAGAGCGTTTAACTTAGTACGAATAAAAAAATTCTCATAAGTTTTCATTGTCAGTAAAAAATACGAAAAATATGTTTGCAGGGAAATTGTAGGAACAAGAGAAACCTCTCTAGTCCTGACGGTTATGGTAACGTCGATTATGGCGTCCCGCTCGTAAATTTACGTAAAATCCTAACCGCAACAGTGAGTTTCTCCACTCAATCACTTTAACCAGTTTAACTACTTAGTTGCCCAAAGGTTATAGCCATAACTATCAATTTATTAGCTCAATATTTAGATTACGTGAAGAATAAATGGAGTAACGTAAGCAAGTCTATGTTTTAACGAAAAAAAAATAAAAGGGAATGAATTGCTTCGTCGTCCATGATTTCCAAAATTTATTCATAGAGAAAAAAAAGAATAACAGAAAGAAAATGGTGGATGTATGGTAACCCGTGACAAGATATCTAAGTAGATTGTGTTATTTTATGCTAAAAATTATTAATCGAAACTTTTTAATGCTCTTCGATACTGTGACATTCATGCACTCACTGCCTCTGGGCCACATAAGAAAATACTTTGCTTTAATTTTGAGAAGTATCTCAAGTGATATTCAAGGGTTTGACAATTCTCCTAAGTTGAGAAAAGAACGAGAAGGCGAATGAAAATAACTCGAAAAATCTTGTAAAGGGCGATAAAAAAAACATGACTGGTATGATAGGGCATAAGTCGGCAAGCAGAGTGAAGATGTAATTAGACAAATATAAATATTTGGATTTAATCCATCTGGCCCCTTGAGCAAACGAGTATTAAGCAACGCACATAAAGGAGCAGATCAGTAGACGAACCTCACAACATTAAGAGGATTGAAATTAATTGGAAAAGGATTTAAAGAATATTCTTTGACGGCTCAAAGATGCTTCGGTCGACATGGGTTCAGTTTCCCTTCCAGTAATAAAGTTTTTTTTGAAGTTGGAACTAATATATGCAGATATAAAAATTCTACCTGGTTACCTATAAACCTCCACTAGGATGTGTGGCAGGGATAGTTCCACTCTAGATACACGAAAATAAAAGTATTACACGATTGTTAGTCACCAATTAAAGTGTAAAAGATTGCAAAGAATGGAGGATGTGTTAACTATAGTTCATTGCACGACAGTATCTTTGTATAAAATATTTTCTACACATGCGAGACGAGCCGCTAGCAACAAGAATAACAGTAGAATAAAAGTTACATAAAATGAAGACAATATTAATTTAATTTGAATATAAAAATTGAAATTTCCAGTGTTGTCGTATTTATTATATATATATATATATATATATATATATATATATATATATATATATATATATATATATGTATATATATATATATATATATATATAATTTCTATACATATATATATTATTTCTATACATATATATATTATTTCTATTATATATATATATATATACAATTCGTAAAATCGGTTAGGTTTGCCGATGACCAAGCATTAGTTGCTCAGTCAGCCAAGGGGTTGCAAGCATTGTTGAGTGAATTGGAGGTTCAGTGCGATAAATATGGGATGAGAATCAATATTAATAAAACAAATGTTGTGCGATTTTCCAGAAAGAAAAAAGCTAAGCTAAATATTAAAAAAGGCGGGGAAAAAATAGAGCAGGTAGAACAGTTTACATATCTCGGAAGTGTTTTGGACCAATACGGTCAAAGTGGTAGGGACGTATGGAGAAGAATTGCGCTAGGCAAGGAGGCTTTCTCAAGGAGGAGGGAGTTGATGACGGGGACGCAGAGTAGGGATGTTAAGACAAGACTCGTAAAAACTCTGATATGGAGCGTAGCTATGTACGGCGCGGAAACGTGGTCGCTGAAGCAGGAGGATAGACGTAGATTGGAGGCTTTTGAAATGTGGGTGTGGAGAAGAATGGAGAAAGTGAAATGGACCGAAAAGAAAACAAATGAGGAAGTACTAGAGATGGTGGGTGAGGAGAGGGGTTTGTTGAGAGAAATCCTATGGAGGCAGGAAAAATGGATGAAAGGCGTATTGAGCGGAGGTGGAATGTTGAAGAAGGTAATAGAGGGGAGAATGTTGAGCAAGCGAGGAAAGGGTTGGAACAGGATAGGGATGTTGGATGGGATTAAGGGTGGAAAGAAGTACACAGAGATGAAGAGGGACCTGATGTAGCTTAGGTTGCTGGATTGGGTTTTTTTTGGAGTTACAAAATATTTATTTGATAGTGATGTCCATCCAAAAAACCTACCTTAACCGGTAGATTACCTAATAATAATATATATATATATACGAGTGTATCTGTTGTACACTTCATTTCTCAAATTTTGCCGACACAGTTTCTTTAACTACAGCACGATGGTACTAATAACACGTGTTCAATATCATCACTAAAGGGAACTGATTTCAACTTATGTAAGAAAGTTATAAGTTGACCTTCGCTCCGTAAGTGATTCCCAACCTAGTTCCGCCAATGATTCCAGATACGCTGACGCGATTATCATTTTATATGAATCAATAAAAAAACAGAAATCATACAAAATCGATAAAATAGTCTAATGCATGCACTACCTCGACACGGTAATAATAAAATTAATTGCTAATTAAACGATTTAAAGGAAGAAAAACACGTTTGAAAGGAAAGAATTAAAGAATGCAAAAGTATCAGTATAAAAAGTATGCAAAGTATAGACGAGGGAAATTGAGAGGTTACGCTTATAACTACTAAGCTTATCCAGAGAGCTGGAATAGTAAATGAAGATAGAACTCATCTCATGATGCATGCTCTATAGCGCGTCAAATTTACACATTAACTGGATAACAATGAGGGTATTTCTTACCCGTTTGCCGCCTGTGGTTTCCCAGAAAGTTCTGATACCCTCAATGCCATACTCCCTGGCTTTAATTGGGGTTTTTCAACGCATCACTCGGATTGTACACCTCCATTCCAAGGCCGATAAATCCAGCCCACTTAACTTCATTCATACCATACGAGTATACCTGCGTACCTCGATACTCCTGTTGAAGACAGGACAGATTATAATGACAATTTAAGATAAGACAAAATTCCCCATTGAGCGCTAAGAGAGAGGTCTTTCTCAAGACGGAAGATTTTGGAAGAGTATAAGATAGCATTGAGTTCAATAATTGTAAATATTAATATAGTGGTCATAAATAACAAAAGTGTGATCTTTTTTTATCAAACTGGTATTCCCACTATATTTGCTATGAACAGCGCCACTAATGTAGATATTATGACTATACTTCATTCAAAAACACCTACACTGCGTCACAAGAAATTACTGCTACTTTAAATGAAGGAGAGTTTACCATACTCACTCCACATTAAAGAAAAAACCTTTTTCAAAACAGAAATCAAAAACCGATTGGTCATCATTCCCGGAAGCACTTCCACAAAAATACCATCACGCTAAACACATCATATGGATCCTATTAATTTCTTTCCGTTCAGATTTATCGCCAAGGTTGTTAGGATGGGCTTTGTCAGGAAACTTTGACCACTCTGGCGCATTACACCTTCAGTCGCCATTTAGTTCGTCTCTCCTCTCCGACTTTGCGACCGATACACCATTTAAATACCGCCACTATTCTCTCCACATTCCGATCCGTGTCCCCCAAACTCCCCCCCTCCTGATTCTCCCTCCCGAGTGCTTCGACGGCGGCGCCTTTCGCCACCAGTCAGCCCTACCTCTCCCAAGGCACCACACCAGCAGCCCCCGGCACCATCCTCCCCACAGCCTCAGCCACCCCGCATCCACCCCCTCTCGCCGGCCGGCCACTCCCGCCCCAACTCCCCGCATCAGGCCTCTCTCTCTCTCGTAACACCTGCAAGCCCTCTCAATTCCTATCACGTCAACCTCGTCCCTCCCTCCTGCCCATCACTCTCTTCCTCCCGATCCATCCCTTCTAACACCCCAGGGCCGGTGCGCCGCCCACTTGCCTCAAGAGGAAGGCCGAGAAAAGCACGCCCGCGGCATCCGCCATAAGAAACACGGCCGGTCAACCTGAGCGCAAGGGGTAGGGGGGACCAAATTCGCGGTGCCGGAGCATAAGAGGGTCAGGGGTCATCCCCATCCTTTGTCTCTCTCTCTCCCTCTCTCTCTCTCTTCTCTCCAATACTCTTACGGTTCTTCCCACAGTCCCCTTCCATCTCGATGTCACACGTACGCGTTCGGAGGACACACCGCCTTGCTCGAGTCCCATTATCTACGGAAGCTACACACACGCACAAACACGCCAACCAAACCCACCCCTCCGAACGCCTCCCCACTCAAAGCTCTTTCCGAGTTCCCTCCTCCCCTTTTCCTGCCCCTCCTCCGGCCGAATTGCGCGGAAAATTCCCGCGGACACCACCCACTCCACTCCGGAAGCCTTCTTCAATCCTCCCCCGACGCCTGATCCCCCACCTCCCCAATCCTCTCGCCCATTTCCATCAGCCCTGCCCCCGTGAACTCCTCTTCTCCCTTCCACTCGCCCTTCTCCCTCTCTCTCTCTCTCTCTCTCCCTCCCTTCCTGTCTCTGCTATACACTTCACGCATACAGCTCGAGACCCCTGTCCAGCTGCGTCCTCATCTTAGCGCGTGGAAACAAGGAAGTCGGTGGGGATGGAACAGTATGTGGGAGAAAGAAGAAGTTTCCTCTCCATCCCTATCCTCCGTCCAACTCCTCCAACCACTTTCCTTCCTTAGGCACTGACCACAAATGGGGCCATTCTTTGGCGCCGTATACAAGTAAAGCGATGCTCTTTACTGGGAAGAGGAAGGTTGACACACCGCGGTGCTTTTCGGCGAGAGGTGAGGAGTTTACCTAGGGGCCAGTAAGTGCAGTAAAATAAAATCACAATGTGTCTCTATTATATATATATACATATATATATATATATATATATATATATATATATATATATATATATATGGGTCGCGGTGGTATAGCGGGTAGAGCGTTGGACTGCTGACCAGAGGGTCCCGGGTTCGATTCCCGGGCAAGGCACTTTGGGCACCTGCAGCTCCACCCAAGCTAGTTGATTTTTCGGGTACCAGATCTTCCTGGGAAACCATAACTGGCACAGGGAAAGGAACTGGCCCCCCTACCCTGATGTGTGAATATTCACACGCCGTCGGGCTTGGTACATGGGTGAGCTCTACCATCACCTACTAAATCGACCTTCGGGTTGATTACTGTGTTTATGGTTTATATATATATATATGGTTCGCGGTAGTTAGGGGGTAGAGCGGTGGACTACTAACTGGACGGCCCGGTATCCATTCCCTGGCAAGCCTCCCTGGGCACCTGCAGCACCACCCAAGCTATGTGTTTTTTTCGCGTATCAGATCTTTCTGGGACACCATAGTCGGCACAGGGAAAGGAACTGGACCCCCTACCCCGATGTAAAAATATTCACACCCCTTCGGGTTTAGTACTGGGTTGACTCTACAATCACCTATCAAACCGACCTTCGCGTTGATTGATATATATTTGAAGGTATTAGTTTGCAGCAAACATAAGCATTGGATCAAGACCGCGCTTAAGGTTCATTATACGTATTTAAAACACCAAATTAATTTTAGAATTTCCCTCCTTGAGTTCTTTTTTTATGATTGCTCAACTTGCCTTCCACGAGACCAAGACTCGCAATTGTCCTCAAGAGGCCATGGGTTCAGATCTAGACCATTATGCTAGGGAAAGGGTACTACTCCACATTCATTCAGAGAAGAACTTAGGGAACCCGTCGTTATTTTTGGTTTTGGGGTCAGTTCTAGTGTGGCAAAATCTAATTACAATTACAAAATATTATCTAAAAACAATTGGGGAGTTGGGATGGAAAACGATAGTTAAGCATAATGCTATTTAAAGGATTTATGCTGTCGTTCCCTCCTTTTAACCCCTGTCGACGTCATGTCTCATTCACCTGACATTTATGCTTCTTTGCACTCATTCCACCAGCTGGTTGATGGAAATGAGACGGGAACTTATAATAGAAGTTACATTTCTACATTAAATGTCACCGACACTCATGTTCTTGAATATCTTCCCCCATTTTTCTTTCTCCCATTTATTTTGATATTTAGTATCCCCGTCTCTTAATACCTCTGCAAAAAATTAAAATACAAAACATTTCTTAGCCAAATTATTGCCAGGGTATTTACTAAGAAAAATTATTGTTAACAAGAGTTGATGTTGATTCAACTACCATTCATGATCTCTTTCTGGTAAATCATGATAAGGGCCAATCATGAAGGTATCCCCAGTGGAATAAAAATATCTAACATGCAACATTTATTAATTAAATGTGACTTTAAGATGTCTACGCCTATCTAGATGGCTGACTCTTTTCTAGGTCAGCTAAATAGATATGCTAATAGCCTATCTATTTAGATGACTGATCTTAAGTAAGAAAATATACAGTCGGCGGGGTCCGAATAAATTAAAATTCTGTTATATGGATTGTAATGCTCCAGTATTGCATTCAAAAACAATATTTCTTGGTTACGTAACGGCAATACTAATGAGGTTTTGATGCATATTTCTTTTTGGATCAAATTAATTTTTTTTGGGTTGAGCACTTATACTGATTATGTTCACAGTGATGACACGTCCTATTGCGCATGCTGATACGCTTTATAAATAACACACGCGACTTGAAAAGAGCATATTTTTCAATTTTAACTTACAATTCAATTGTAATTTCAATGATGATTGGAATACAGGAAGGTTAATAGGTCCAAAAGTGGCTTCGGACCTGATTAAGCTGAATGTAACTACGGTGAAGCCATCGCTTAGCCAGATGGAACGATGCGGGAGTAACTAAAAAACTCAGGTGTAATCTGTACATGGATAGGGATAGGGAAGCATTCTTCACTCAATGTCATAGCCTCTGCCAAAACGAAAAGAAACACATTACCCCCATAAATGTTTAGACTTACTCTATCCATATTCATAAAATTTAAGGGATACGAAAACTTGCTTAATAAAACCCACCATTTCTAACGTGAGCTTACAAATTGTGTTTGTTTCCTCGGTGTGAATGGATCAAAAATTAACGTTATACTTTCTTCGTCTCTTAACTATTCACATGAAAAGCACAAGGAACCATTAACCATTATAATACTTTTCAATATTTCTTACGTATTTATTGGCTAATTGTGGAATCAAACGAAGGATTTTTTTCCTTTCTTTCCACTTCCGTCTTTCCGTAGGATTAAATTACTCAATGAAGTAAATATTGTTTACCGAAAGATCCCTGAAAATATTATTAGGTGGCCTACTTACGCTTGTAAGATCACCCACGAGAATTAAGTTGACACCTACTCCTATCCCTCCATCCCCATTTATTCCCGGCCCAAACGTTTTCCCTTCTTTCCCGTGCAATCCCCACTCTCCCGTCCTCTTCCCTCCGCCTCCGACCCGGCCCACAAGTGTCCAACTCCAGGACTCCTGCCTTTTCGCCGTCCTCGACCACGCCTCCTTCACAGCGCCCTCTCCTCTCGACAACTCGGTGACCCCTCTCTCTCTCTCCGTCCCCATCGCCGTCTTAACACTCCACGTACAAATCCATTACAAGCACTCCACACAACAAACTCCCACTTAGCAATGGCGCCCGCCCACGTACGCAAGTTCACACGCCCCCTTTAAACCCCACTTCACCACGCTCACATGCTCATGCACCCACACCCTCTTTTCCTACACCTTCCCTTCACCATACATCCTCGTCTCTCCCACCACAGTCACCTCGCTCCCACCCCCATCATCGCCCATCCCCGCGGTTTCCTCCGAATTTGTCTCCAGGCCTGTATTCGTCGAGGTCTCGATGTTCGCCCACTTTCCATCTCACCTCTCCCCTATCTTTCCCCTCCCCCATTGGCCCTAGATATAATATATACTTCCCATGCCTTCCCTCTATTCCCCTTCTGATTTCTTCACCTTCTACTCCTTCCTCGCCATCCTCCTCTCCTATCGCACTTCCCGGATTCTTCAACTCTCCTCTTTCCCCCCTTTCTCCTCCATCCCACCCCCCCACCACGCCCACCCTCTCTCCCTCCCTCGATCCCATTAATTCCCATTCTCAGCCATCATCCTAATTCCTCGCCCTCCCCTCGTGGAGCAGTTCTCTCGTCCCCTCCCCCCGACCCACCCTTCACTTGGGTCCCCGCCGCCGCCTCCCTTCCCCCTCGCCCTCATCTCACCCCACCCCACTCTTCTTCTCCGCTCCCTCCTCCCTCTCGCAACGAAAGGTGTCACCCGAGAACACTCTAATTGCTAGCCCCGAACGCAAGTGACAATCTCCGCATATCTTTCATGTTCCTCTACCGTGCTTCGCGAGGCTCTCCCTTCTAATTGCTCTTATTTATTTATGGCTCTCCACCCCCTGCTCCCCGCGCCAAGTGATGTATGCCGCCGCCTTCCCTTAATGCGAGCGTTGAAGGAAAAACTGCGTAGCAATGAGGGAGATATTATTTTGAGTGATGTTCCCGGGTGAAATGGGATGGTCCGTGGGTCGTAAGCGCGTTTCTCTAAGATCCCCATTATCCTATTGCTCTGGGGTTTTCTTTTCGCCCCAACACTGGAGTCGTCGATCAGGGCTGAATGGAAATTATGGGAAAATATTTTTTTAAATGTACTATTAAATTACTACATTGCGAATTATTTTCCATGCAATCAATATTCTATTGGAAAGGGTATTTAGCTGCGATAAAGCTTCGCCGAATCTAGTGACAGGCGTAGATGTAGCTGAGACGAGGATCTGGAAGGGGAGGAATATGGGGAAAATAAAGTTTTAAATTGCACATTAAAGATGCATTACCATAGTCATGGTACTCAGGTTTTATTCGGAATTATTTCACCTGTATTCGGCGTAATGGTGAATTGCGAGCCTTTTTAGGGTGCTTCGCAGAGGGTGATACCACGCCAGGTATGCACTCTCGCAATTCAATAGCCTAAGTTGGTTGCTTTGGAAAATGTTAAATCTTCATAACTCATTCATTTTCCACAACGATTTATGTCATATGCGTTCTCGTAAAAGCTTTGAGAATATTTCTGCAGCTGTGGTAAGGTTTGGTTTCTGGCTCCGTGAAAATTTCTCAGAATTCTTGAATTGAGACACATAAAAAGGACTTCGTCAGATTCTGTGACAATTATGACATTTTGCTGGTGTATATTTGCGGGTTTTACTTAAAGTTAAAGGAGATTCCAAGTATCATACAGTCAGTAATACTATAAGCCCTAAGGTTTCTGAAAGGTGACCATAAATAGTTTAATTGAGGCCAGTGGAGTTGTTTAGAATTTTACGAAGAACAAAGAGAGAAATGTCATTTTCCTTATTCAAGTATGTTTAGGACTAAGACGGTAGTGTGATTTAAAATTTAGAGGCAATGCATGATAAAGATTACTATCAGAAATTTCAATTTCACTATACAATATAAGGAAGCCAGCATATAGTTATTCATAAAAGGCACCTAATCTCAAATTTTATCCAAAATTATAGCTGCTCATAATAGGCTCATGGCGCACGAAGCATCAAGACAAACTTTACAGGGTTCGTCCGGAAAATAAGTGTACTGAGCTCAGGAAAAAAATGTATTACACTTTTACATATCTTAAGCTAATATTCCTCAAAATAGGACCCTTGTGAGTCGATACACTTGTTCCAGCGGCGTTCCCATTCCTGGAACGCTCCCGTTCGGGAACCTCTCGAAGACACGTCGTCACGGCCTCTTTGACGGCGTCCAAAGTCCCGTATCGCGTTCCTTTCAAACTCCTCTTTATCTTCGGGAACAGAAAGAAGTCCGGTGGAGCCAAGTCCGGGCTGTAGGGCGGGTGCGGCAGCGTTGCCACGCCGTGCTTGGCCAAGAAGTCCGACACGACAAGCGCGGTGTGAGACGGCGCATTGTCGTGAAGCAGCCGCCAGATGTTTTTGATCGCTGGCCGGACGCGGGCGACTCGTTTTCGAAGCCTGTCGAGCACTTGGACGTAAAATGCAGCATTTACAGTTTGTCGTTCAGGTACAAATTCGTAGTGGACGACTCCACTTTGTCAAAAAAGACGATGAGCATCGCCTTGATCCGAGATTTGCTCATGCGAGCTTTTTTTTGACGGGGTGATGATGGGGTGTGCCACTCCGCACTTTGTCTCTTCGACTCCGGGTCGTACTCAAAGACCCACGTCTCGTCACCCGAAACAACGTTCTCTAAAAAATGTGGATCATTTTTGCAGTGATCCGCAAGTTGTGTCGCGATTTCCAAACGATTGAGTCTTTGATCATCACTGAGCACTTTCGGCACCAACTTTGCACAAATTTTTCGCATCTGTAATTGGTCCCTAATAATCTCGTGCACTATTGTTTTTGGCACATTACACTGCTCTGCTATCATCCGAATACTAAGACGACGATCAGAGTTCAGTAACTGTAATAAGTAATCATTATCAGAGTTCAGTATCTTTTTCACAAATTTTATTATAAAAGCTGAGGGAAGATTATTGACTACGTTATCTTAATAGACTTTTAAAAAAATTCTCTTATTCTAAAGTTTCTTGAAGCCATAGAGTACGAACTCAAAAGTTAAAGCATTAAGTCCTCATTTGGGGTTTTATCGATCTATTAATGGTTAAATTATATATATATATATATATATATATATATATATATATATATATATATATATATATATATATATATATATATACACATACATACATAAACTCTTGAAGATGACGCACTCCGGCGACGCACAAACACACAAACACTAGGTTAATAAATATTAAACATACAGAAACATAAAAGAAGGACACTTACGGTAGATATTTACGTTTCGACGGCACGGCCGTCGTCATCAGAATCGAAACGTAAATATCTACCGTAAGTGTCCTTCTTTTATGTTTCTGTATGTTTAATATTTATTAACCTAGTGTTTGTATATATATATAACATATATAAATAACTTAGAATGAAAAATATGTTTGTATTCGCAATAGTTTTCCCTCTGAAAGCTTGTTCTAATATCAAAAGGACTTCTGTTAAAACATTTTTAATATTTTAATGTTATGATTTGGATTCATTCAAATTATTTTTCGACCCGAAAGAAATAAGATATCTCCGAATAGGGCAGACCTTTTCTCTTATTTTATACATTTGGATACACAATGCAAAATCCAAGTGCATATCAAGAAGGTAAATATCAATTTTGAGCATTATCAAATTGCTCTTTTGCACAAAAGTAATCTCTATTCAGTGCCATCCAGGATGGATTGAGTAACAGTTATGAAAATAAAACTCTTTCTGGGTGGAATCAAAAAATTGCTAACGCTAATGGACCTATTAGGAATTTTCTCCCCACAAGAATTTATGAATTTTACAACGATGCTTTCAAATGGCAGAAGGGGAGAAACTCCCTTCAAGAGGGGGAGGACCTCCTTCGAGGCTCGCGATCTTCCGAGCCAAAGGTTAATGTCCATCCAGGCGTGTCTTCTGCACTCTGACCCACACTCCTATCCCCACATCCTAACTCATCCTCACGAGTGTGGTTAAAGCGCTGTGGAAAACCAACCCTCCTCCCATTTGCTCGAGCAGAACGGCCGCGTAAGACACTGTGCCTCGATTAGCTTCCGCACCTCCCGCACGTTATTTGCGTCTCATTTATCCCCATAGCCCCTCCGCTCGCCTCCGGACCCTCGCCCAACACCACTCCCGTGTCACGATCTTCCCGCCTCCTTACATTAACACATACTGTGACGAAGGAAATAAAACTCCGGGTTTCAAATCCACACGCCCTCCCTCAAGCACTTCCGGAATCCAGGTTTGTTCCACACAGTATAGCGCTATGGAGTGTTAATCACGCTGGCACCTTGCTTTAGTCGTCCGACAAGACGATGACCTTAATCCCAGACAGACGTTCTACCAAAAGGGAATATCATTTGTTAATATCTATGTTACACTTTTATTATGTTGATCCCTCTATTCTTTGATGAATTTTATCATAACTTAAAATTTATCATATCGATTTAAATACAAATTATTCAGCGTAATATCTTTTATAGTTGAGATCTAAATTTTAAAAACATTGTGAAATCTAAAACAAGGAAATTTTCATTAAATAAAGACCCAGAGACGGTAAGATTAATGCGGGGCAGGGATAATGGAAAGGAGGTCTGCATGTGCATAAATTCGAACATAAAATAATTGTGTTCAAATTTACGTCGATAAGTGTGTACCGCTATACTACGGCTGTGTTTAAAATAATTAAAATCGTCTAACTCGACGAAAATTTTCTTTCTTTAACTTCAAAAGGAAACGTTTGTTCCTGAAATTTACTTCCATTTTATTAAAACACATGCATTTGTATATTCTCAATTAGTAAGATAGAATTGGAGCAAATTCAAGACTTGTCAAAATTTATTCAAACGATTATTCGTTACCATCATAAAATAATACAGTCCTTGACAAATTCATAATCTTGTTTTCATGAATCAATAATTTAACATATAACATACATAATTGTATTATGTACGTTGGCAGTCTGCAGCCTTTACTGGAAATGCAACACCCTCCTTGACAAATTACACATTTGTTCACATGTACTCGTGAAGGTCAGCCATCAATGTTATGGTCATCAAACTCAGTAACGCGATTGTGATACCGCTACGGGCATACGAATATGCAGCCATTAAGCAGGGAGTCATCATTTCAGGATTATAATCCTGGCGTAACGTAAACATTGCGTCGCCCACGTCGTTGCTCCTGGCGAATGCAGAAAACAATGGAAAATACCAAAAACCTCACCGCACAACCAGTCATCCGCAGCGATCGGAAAAACAACTCGCGTCGAAAACAAATTGGAAAAATTTTTATTCCCGAGCGGGAAGGGAAGGTAAAAGGCGCCATAACCTAACTTCCGACCCCAGTGTAGTTTGCCACAGCTGCGATTTTCCATGGCAGCTTATACCTTTCCTCCCTGTTGACCCTAGTGCTAAACAGGTTCTTTTCATTCACGTACCTTCCCTAGATTCCTACTTCCCCTTCTCTGCCTATCTTTCAAGCTTTCCTCTCCATTTCTATTACTACAGGTAATTATATTCTCTCAGGATCTTCCTTTACCTTTAGCGATACAATGCTAGGCACTATACACAAATGAAAATATTACAGGAAGTGAAAATTATGTATTTTTCACATAACAAATGAAATTTCTAACGGAACCTAGGTAAATCGCTGGGATCTTGAGAAAATTTTATGTTGGCGTAGTTTTGTTGGCGTATGTCTGCACAGTACAACAAGAGAATTTGTTTCAAACTAATTCAAACTAAAATATTTTATTTATAGAATTTTCCGAGAGATGGACTTTTTAAAATTCTTCTATAACGTATTTTCCATGAAAAATATTTTTTGGTGTTTTTACGTGTGATCTTGGATTAGCCCCTTTAGTATAATGGATGGAGTTATTTTCATTCTTGCGGCACTCTCTTTCTCTCTACCCTTCATTAGATTTCTAAAACTCCTGCCTATCGACAGTCAATTACTATCTAATGCCAATGCCTACAGCTGTTGGTCGCTCCTACATTCAAACTTACTTCTCCTTACCCCCGAACTTTCATTCCGCAAAACCAGTGCACAATCTGTCAAATATACCACGAGGGTATTGGTTCGTCTATCAAGCATTATTTACAGCGCGGCGCGATGTTTATGGATTTAAAATCATAAAAAACACAATGGATAAAGGGTACTTTTTTCAAATCTGCATGACGGCCTAACCACCGACGAAGGTCTGGGGTATGAATATACACATAAAATCAGTCTTTTTCAATTTAGATTGCACACTTCTTATTATCCTAAATTTTCAAGAATACATTCTTACCCCGTGCATATCTTGAACTATGACGGGTGAAATCACACATTGGACTAGGGTGATCTTTTCTTTGCTAATTTCAAGTCCTTTCCCTCTGCTAACTGCGGTTCTTCAGGAAGATCTTGTACACTGGAAAACACATGGCCTAGGTTCAAAGGTATCAATCGAGTATAAACCCAGGCATGCCGGTCAGTAGTCGAACTGCCTACTCCCTAGGCTACCACGCTGTTCCGAGTGTGTTTTGTATTACTTTATAACGGGAAAGGTAAAGTGTCTGACTTTAATTAGTTAGATATCTAACTACGGTGTGGTTTTATGTATTACTCTGAAGAACTTAGTAAAATGACCTCCAAATTACCAGTCAATACACAAGGGTATATATATTTGAAATAGAACGCTCTCCGGCGACACATAAACACAAAGATATAGAATATTTAAAATATGGAGACACAAAGAAAGGACACTCACATATATAGTATGTATATACATATAATATATAAATATATTTTCACTCGTATTAGCTTTTGTGGTTGAATGTTAAGATATTGATTTTATGTTAGGTAAATATAATTTTGTGCCTTTTTCCATATGAATTCTAAAATGTTCCAATAAAACACGGATATCGTGGGGATTGAAAATTGTAGATACCCGGTTATGAAACAAAACATTACTATCGCAAATTGACAAAGAGTTCATTTTTGCCAATATTCGTAATATCCAACTATCAGCCAATTCTGACCCTCTCAATTTTGGCTGTTTTGCTTGAACATATTAAAATTAGAGTAATCGTTAAAATTTCCAAATTTCGCAAACATCGGTGACTCTCAAAAATTCCCCACAAAACCATTAGATGAGAAGGCTAATGACACTGCACATCAATTTTATATGAAGTAAATTTACTGCATTGGAAAACCTAAGAGTAAATACTAAAAAAAAACCATGACTTCAACATCTTATGCGATTGCTCGGTATATGAGCATCTTTCGGGGATTGTGGTGGGCAGTACAGATGCGTATATCCCCCCCCCCCTCAGGTCCATGCATGCCTCCCCCCGGGGACTTGGAAGGGATGAGAATGACGTCGAAGTCGGCGGCGGAATCTAGCCCAGGGTTTTCCGGATGAATAATCGGCACGCTCCCCACCCAGAAAACGCTCTGATATACATATATGTACTCTTTCATCCATGTTCCATTTCACCTCATCTCTCTCACACCCGCACACACACTCCCTCTCTCTCCTTTCAGATCTCTCCTCCCAAAAACCAACCCCCTTCACCCAGACTCCGTCATCCTCCCCTCCCCGCAACCCCACCCCTCGCACTGAACTCTCCCGGCCGACCCTCTCCCGGCCCAAACCTCCCTCCGCACCCATTCCGGCCTCCCACGGCACCGCCACGCTTGCACACGCTGCACACACAAACACATCCACTCGCAGGAGCACCACGCTACTCCCAGACCGCCCTACCTACCCCCATCCCCCTCCCTTCTTTCCCTCCAAAAGTCAGTCGATGTGCCTACTGCGGCGATACGCCGCCTCCATCTCCACCCACATCGCTGCGTCTTCCCTGCGCCTCCCTCTCCGCGACTTCCCTCTTTCCCCCAGCGTTTTGCCTCCTCCTGGCCAGAGCCTCCCTCCCTCACTTCCTATGCTTCATGCTCGCCTTCAAACCCTCTTCCTTCCCGTCCAACCCCCCCACTCCCCTCCGCCGCGCGATTCCACCCCCGGACTCCTCACCCTTTTGCATCCGTGGCTATACGGATGGGGAGAGAGGGAGAGGTGGCCGAGTTAGCGGGGTGGGGCCTCAATGGGATATGGGGATATGGGGTGGGGGGCGGGAAAGAAGAGGGGCTACTCCCAAGTGGGAGCCGGTTCTCTTCCCCATCGGATGACTGAGGTCCCTTTTAGCAGATTGGGGAGTTACCCCTCCCCATTCCCTCCCTCTAAACCCCCACGTATGCCCCACACCCTCCCATCCTCTTTCTCTCTCTTACCCTTATCCCTCCTCTCCTTTTCTCTCCACATCACTTATCCCTGCGTCTCCCTAATCTTCTCTCTTCCTCCATTTCTCCCTCTCTCCCTACCTATCTCCACATCCCTCATCCAACATCTCTCTTTCTCTTACTACGTGACTCCTCCCTCTCGCTCCCTCCATTCGACTCTCATCCTACGCGCGTCTCTTGTGATGCCTGCCTGGCCCTGGATGCTGTGGAAGAGCGCGAGACCATCCGGAAACTCCGATCATCTTCCCCAACGCCAAAGGATTGGGCTCACCGTCTAATTATGAAGAGAGAGTATTCAAAAATATCTGGAAGCAACACGACATTGGTTCGAAAGAATGTGAAAAGTTTTGACCAATGATAGGAGGAACGGCATATGTACGTTTTTCAGGAAGAATAATGTTGTGAGCAGCATTGCCAAGGATTGAAGGGTGACAGTTGTAAAGAGTGCACGAGTATGGAAATGTGGAGTACAGTATATCAATCGAGGCCGAGTAGATTACCTTCAAGTGTTACCAAAGATTATATCATTTTATTCTCCCAAATTTGCACAATTTATTGTGTGTTAACGTAAAAGAGAATTATGGGTCGATTGGTATTCAGAAATGGACTAAAGACATCAAACTACTTAGCTATGCGTTCAGCATGAGAGATAAAAGTTAAAATCTTCCTTCAATAACTCAATAAATCCGGAATAAATAAAAGCCAGTTTAAACAAACATTTCGAAATTGAAAAAATAGTTATTTCATTTTCCACTTATGTGGGTAGTAATTTTTAATATAATAATATACGAGTATACACATAGTTCAGGTGGAGGTTCGACTACTTTTTTTTCTCAATAATTCATCTTCTTCGTAAAAAAGATCTTTTTTAACACCCTGGAAACTACTTGGGCTCATTGCATGAGTTAATGGCAGTAGCGTGAAAAACATCACTTACTAAGGCTTGGAAGTAAAACCCTGCTTACCAATCCAGCATAAGGAATATAAAAGATTGTACGAGTATTTCAGAGAAAAATGTGTCATGGACACATAATACTTGTAATGTAAGCCAGTGCAATTAGCGGCGGATTACTTATGAGTGGTTTGAACGAAGGGCCAAATGTTGAAAGTCAAAGTGGCACCCCCTAAGGCATGTGATGGTTCTGGATATTAGGACAGATCTGTAATTTCATTGCTGGTTCTGGGAGAGAATGTAACCAACCTTACTCACACACTGTCACGTTTATTTTACTATTGGCGGGTCGTACCAACGCTCTCTGCAACCTTTGTTTGAATTGAGATGAATAATTCGATTAACTGATGTTGATGGATACCCAGTAATCGATTAGGACGTTTTCATGCAGCACCAAGAATTACGTTGTCTGTTTCAGCCCTTAAAAAACGGCTTGTTAATAATATTTTCCCTTTCCAGTAAGTGCTCCTCACGAAAATTTCTTTCTGTCAAAATTTGTACTTTAGATTTCTGATTTCTTCCACTGCGTTTCTCACTTAGCCAATTGGACTCATATGACCGGCTCGGTAATTAACGGCCCTCTCTGTCTATCCGTCTCCGAGACATGATGTGTACATCAATAAAGGATGACAGAAGGTATCAAATATCTGAATTTGGGCTGCCAATTTGGCATTCTCGGTCCTTAATACGGTGTGGCGTGCAAATGTGTAATCTATGTCCGCATCAATTTCCACGCTCGAGCGCTCTCTCTATTTCCTCTTTCTCCTGAGCTCATTGATCATCAATCGTAAGGAAACACCAAGTAACTGCATGATCAGGCTAATATTCTACCAAACTCTGTACTTTTACTGAGAGATTTTGCCAATGACATAAGTTTTCCTGAAAACGTACTTCAATTAATTTCGATGTTATAGGGAGAGCTTGTTGCAAAACGAAGTCCAATAAGGAAAATAAAATAGCTCGCATCACCGTCCTCCTACATCTTTTTTTCAAGATTTATTTAGGATATTGAATTTTATAATTAATACTTGTGAATTTTTCATAATAGTTCGTGGCTTATTTTTCCTTTTTGATCAAAACTTGTTGAATATTGATCACGTATCGAATCAAATTCGCTCTTCCATTATTGATGAAATTAATTAATTTAATTTGTATTTGGGATATTTTGAGTCAATTATTGGAGCAGAAAGACTACATAGGGTGTTAGCACAATGAATAATTAATATAATTAACTTTTAAATTCAATGGTTTGATATCCACAACGTCCATTCATTGGTCATGGATAGTTCAGAACGTGCATCATTCCAAACCTATCCATGGACGTAGTGTGATATAATTTATGTCATGAGAGCACTCCCTAAAACGCGTTGATTTGAAATGTTGTGAAGTAAACCGGCTAAATGGATTAATATGAAAATATTAGTATTTATGCTATAACCTATTAAAATAACTACTCATAATAACTCACCTATGTGGATACATCTGTTAAAATGCGAGGGCAACACTAACTCTTTTATCAACAGGCACGCCTTTGAATATGCCAAAGTTTTCTTGGCAACAAATGCAGATTTTCCGGAACTATCTAAGCCTCAAATGCATTCTAGGTACAATGGTGTGATTAATTAGCGATTCAAAAGGCAATGTGAAGTACATGTTATCTTGTGCAATACCGTAGAGAATATTATCGGGAAGAAACCAATATAATATTGGGCTACTGACTGAGAGAACTGACTTCGTGAAATCACATAAAGTATATTTAATGTGTCACAAGACGTACTTTAAACTCTCGGAAACCGCAAATTGCGTAAATAAAAACTAAGATAGGAAAGAAAAAAAAATTGATTTTACATCTAATAGTGAAAAGGTATGGATTCCGTGTTAAATAATGTAATATTTGTTACAAAAATAAAATATTTAAAAACTTAATAAATGTGCATGCATTAAAACACTTTTTCTCGATTTCATGCCAATCATTTTTCCGTTATTAGATATTTGTTTCTCTTTCTATTACCTTATAATTTTTCTCACTCTTCATATTGCATAGTATGGACTCAAGAGACGTTAATTTTTCATCGGCGGTTCAAAATAGGCTATTAATATAAAAGTGTTTCCACTCTGTCACTTATTCCTACCCATCTGCAGCCCCGATCTTTTTATTTAATCGTTTAATATTGAGAAAAGCACAGTCACTCAAGAAACATTAATTCTAATTACAATTCATAAATATAGAGAGGAAATGAGCCGGAAAGTGTCCCAGCAATTCCTCGGATAGTGCGTTCGCAGGAGCGGGAAAGATAAACACGTGTAATCAAGCGCCCTGAATGTGTCCCCAAGGCTTTTAAAAGGCCGTCAGCATAAGTCTCGCGTCGTTTTCCAAATTTGATGGTGCCCTCGCACGAGAACCTCTTTCATTTCACAATTATTGCCCCACTCTATGCAAAATGTATTCCACGAAGTACATAAATTTCTAACATTTAATGGCATTCAATGGTGCACTTCATGATCATGAAGCTATGAGGGTTAATGAAACCCTACGGCACATCTGGAGCAACCAGTTATGTGACGGCGGAAACGGAGATATTTTAGCAGTCATGGACCATTCCAAAACCATATTACTTGATTGAACAGCAGTGAAGAGCAGTGAGACATGTTGACAGCTATCGGTGTACGAGTCTTAAGTTTGGAATCTGGGGAAGTTGTGCAAGATGAAATAGAATAAATATTAAAACCTAAATTTAATGAGAGAGGCGTGGTAGCCAAGTGGATAGGTGGTTAGATTACTCAGTGGAGAATTAGTGAATTAAATTTTAGTAATGGCTGGACAAAACCCAAGTTGCGTGATTTTCGAAGTGCCAGAACTTTCTGGGGATATGGAAGGCTGCGCAAGAATTTAAGTCCCCAATGACCCAGAACTTTTTAATGTCACATTCTTTAGGGAGTACTCAGTAAAAGTTGAGCTCTATCTCTACTAGTCAAACCATTTTTCGATCTAAACAGCGTGAAAATATGAATGAAAAATATAAGAGAAGGTGCCTGACATTTAATTGACACGTATGAATATATAAACTGAACTTGTGTTATGTATTATAAGTATGATCATTAAGTTCAGTTTTACTGCTGGCATTTTGTTAAATTTTGCAAATGAAGTACAACAAAAGTCAGGATTTACAAAAAAATGCGTACCTCAGTTTAGAGGAGCTGAAAGACCTAATGAAACAACAATGAATTTTAGGGAAAATCTGGAGAACTCTGGAAGTCAATTTGGACGGCTTCCGAGACATGTAGCTGATGAATGCGTCATTCTTCTACCTCGGGTTTTCATCGCATCAACATTTTGAGCGGCAGCAATTTCGTCTCCAGACCTAAAGACAGGTCAAATCCTTCAATTCTTCGGTCGATGAAGCCTCCAAATATAGTTTCTGTGGTCACCCAAACAACTCTTACGACTAAAACTCCCGGAAGAAGAATTAATTCTTCAATGTGCACCGAAGTTTAATAGCTCTCGGGAAGAACACAAAACTCGTTCTCTGATAAATATTGTAAAGCTAAAATTGTTCCATTTATATAAGTATTGCAAACAAAAATATTATTGCTCGAAACACAAAAAATATATTCAAAATATAATGAGTGATCTGCCTCTGACTACCGCCCCGAGTGCTTCATACGGCTCATTGGAAACTATTGAGATGGATAATATCACTGTAGTGTTCAAAGAGGAAACTAAAAGATTAACAGATGTGGATCTATGGACTGAGAGACAAAAATGTTCTATACTTAACTAGAGAAAAAATGGAGCAATGAGGTTCACCTTTGCAGATAGAGGGACTGAAGAGTTAATACTAGTACGATGAAATCAACGGGCTACGCAAACCTGCATGGAAAGATGACACAATTCAATGATTATTATCCCCACTTATTTCATCTATCAATTAAGTATTTCGTTTAGCTACGTTTTTAATTTGACATCACTGAATTATGACAGTCGTAATCCTGATGCTTCAAAAAAACCTTCTATTAACATGCACAAGTTATCTTATTTCGAACGGGTAGGTCCGGAAGAGCTAATTTTATTGGTTATATAATTTCCACTCCGTAAATTATCTGAAATTAATGGAATTCATTGCCTGTGAGTATATTCTGCTATTAACATCAACACACCTGTCCTTTCACACTCTTGTCATTTCAGTCTCAGAAAGCCTGGAGCATCAGAATATAAATATCTTCAATTCAATTCTTTCAAAGGTTTTGGAAAACCCTGCCAAAGTACACGTATTGCATTTTAAAAATAAATTTTATTATTTCATGATAAACCAATTCCGTTTTCGTCCTGTTAAAGGAACTGGAGACTCATTGCGAAATTGTATGCCATTTGTTTGACTTTATTCAAATAGATGTGCTATGAGCTCATTTTTTTTTAGGTAATCTACCGGTTAAGGTAGGTTTTTGGATGGACACAACTATCAAATAAACATTTTGTGACTCCCCACCCAGCAAACTAATCTATATCAGGTCCCTCTTCATCTCGGTGTACTTCTTTCCTCCCTTCATCCCGTCCAACATCCCTATCCTGTTCCTACCCTTACCTCGCTTGCCCAACATTCTCCCCTCTATTACCCTCTTCAACATTTCACTACCGCTCAATACGCCTTTCATCCATTTTTCCTGCCTCCATAGGATTTCTCTCAACAAACCCCTCTCCTCCCCCACCATTTCTAGTACCTCCTCATTTGTTTTCCTTTCGGTCCATTTCACCTTCTCCATTCTTCTCCACACCCACATTTCAAAAGCCTCCAATCTACGTCTATCCTCCTGCTTCAGCGACCACGTTTCCGCGCCGTACATAGCTACGCTCCATATCAGAGTTTTTACGAGTCTTGTCTTAACATCCCTACTCAACGTCCCCGTCATCAACTCCCTCCTCCTTGAGAAAGCCTCCTTGCCTAGCGCAATTCTTCTCCTTACGTCCCTACCACTTTGACCGCATTGGTCCAAAATACTTCCGAGATATGTAAACTGCTCTACCTGCTCTATTTTTTCCCCGTCTACTTTAATATTTAGCTTAGCCTTTTTCTTTCTGGAAAATCGCATAACCTTTGTTTTATTAATATTGATTCTCATCCCATATTTATCGCACTGAACCTCCAATTCACTCAACAATGCTTGCAACCCCTTGGCTGACTGAGCAACTAATGCTGAGCTCATTTATTGGAATGTAAAATAAACGGGGGATCTGGATGGTGCGGTGGCTAACGTTCAGGTTCCCCTACAAAAGGGCTTGGGTTCGAATCCTGGAGGCGGCAGAAATTTTTCACTGGTGTACCGATACCTACTTGAGGTGCTTTGTGGAGAGTACGAGAGTACTTGAGGTACTTTCAGTTAAGTGGGAAGTCCGTCGGATGGGACGTTAAGCTTCGGACCCCTTGGCGACTTTCGACAAGAGTAGGCTAATGCCGTCGCTGGGTTTCTCTTCACCCTTCCTCCTTTTCTATCCTCCCCTAATGGCGCAAACCTTAGCTGTCGGTCGCCTCCTACTAAAACTACTACGAAGAAAAAATCTCAGGCACACTGGATCAGAACATATTACTTGATAAATCGAAATTAGCAAATATACAGGTACGTGGGATAAGAAAACGTTTGTGTAATACTTACTTATCTGTAGGCAAATATTGGAAGTATAAAAGCATTTATAACAAATAAACTAAGCAGTGACATAAGGATCAGCGATAGGTCCCATTTTATTATTTATCTATATCAAAGATACCGAGATAAAATAAGAGAGACACAATCACCAACAGATTGAAGATTGTATTCCTTCTTTCCTCGCATGCTACGCATTGGTAAGAATATTAATGGAAGCAGCCGAACATTTTAAGACAAACATTTAATGATTTAACCATTTATTAACCATGCATGTGTGTATACGAGTATGTACGAGTTTATTGTATATGAGCTAATATATTTTCAAATGACGGTAGGCTTATATAACTACTCTTATACTAACCAATTATTAATTGTTCAATTATTAAATAGCTATTTGAACTTTTTTTAAAAATATGGTGCATTTTATGTAATTCAAAATGCATACGATATATTACCGGTGAGTATAAAAGCTAGCGAGATCTACAAGAAATGGGTTCTTATATTGTTCAAACAATGATTATTTGCTCAGCCAAATGCCAAAGTTTTATTTTATATTCATGTGTAAAAATACTTTACTTTTTGCGTATTCTACCCGTTTATTTGTCGATATGTAGAAATATCAGAGATTTGAGAGTGCATTGTTCTCACAGTTGTTCATTCAAACTACCTAAAAATTAATTTTTTGTTCTAATAATTATGAATAAATGTAAACAATTTGTAAAGCACAAAGAAAGAATAAAAGACAACGTTTCCAAAAGGAAAACATTTATCGGCCTCAACCATATCTCAAAGTTAACAATTCGGTTGAAATTCCGGAAAAATGTATTTAAATTATAATATTTTCCATTTAATCCGTGTTATCTATCATACATCATATCCTATAAAAAACCATAAACACAGTAATCAACCCGAAGGTCGGTTTAGTAGGTGATGGTAGAGCTCACCCATGTACCAAGCCCGACGGCGTGTGAATATTCTCACATCAGGGTAGGGGGGCCAGTTCCTTTCCCTGTGCCGGTTATGGTTTCCCAGGAAAACCTGGTACCCGAAAAATCAACTAGCTTGGGTGGAGCTGCAGGTGCCCAAAGTGCCTTGCCCGGGAATCGAACCCGGGACCCTTCGGTCAGTAGTCCAACGCTCTACCCAATAGACCACCGCGACCCGCATCATATCCTATACAGACATGCCAACTCTCCCGATTTAAGCGGGAGACTCCCGATTTTTCCTTCTTACGTTCTTGATGAACTGTTCAAATTGTGTACTTAGCTTAACATGTTAATAAAGTGTGACATTCATTAAAAATTGGCAAAGTGTCATAAAGGGATTAAGGTGCCATGCAAATATTGTGGTAATTAAAAGTGATTACTTCGTGATACACTTCTAAAAATCTCCCGATTTTTCATTTTTGAAAGTTGACATGTCCTCCCGATTTTTCATTTTTGAAAGTTGGCATGTCTGCCTATATGATGTTGATTTTCCTGTGAGAATCTTACCCTGCCTAGGTGCTACGAGGTCATGTGTTGGAAGGTGTTCTGCCGCCAGGCATTAGCGTATTTAAGTGGAGCAGTGATACAGTATACTGAGTAAGCTTTTGATGGGTAGGTTTTTGGGGCTATTGACTCTACACGCTACTCTATTTAAAAGTCATAACTTGGCAAAATAAATATCCTTAAACCGCATAGTATATATTACAATAGTTAATTATTCAGCTCTGCATACATTTTAACTGTCTTAAGTCCAACCAAAATGCTAATTCTTATTCTCCTCCTTTCTCGTTTTCCAGCTTTATACTCTCTTCAGCATTCCGCAACCTCTCAGTATCTCCGCCATTCTCTTACTCTGCTTACTTCGAATTTCACCCAACACAAATCTTTCTTCCCTGTATTGCTTAAAACTTCATAGTTTGTTTTCCTTACCATTCTTTTTATTATGCATTCTTTCGTCCATATCTCAAGGGCATCCAATCTACGCTTATCCTCTTGTATCTATGACAAAGTTACAAAACTACGTGAATTAAAGTTTTCATTTACCTTTTATTTACATATTTACTCCCTCGTTAACTCCCGCAGCTTTTCAAAGACTTATTTACCTAAAAATATACTTCTTTTAATGTCCCTACCATTCTGCACACTCTCCACCATAACATTACCTAAATAGGTGAACTGTTGTTCCAGCTTATAACCTCCACGATTACATTTATCTTAGCCTCCCCGATTCTTTATAATCACATTAATTGCATTCTCTTATGATTCATTCTCATCCTATATCCACCGAATTGATTTTGCAAGGCACCAAGTATGATTATAGTCCTTTGGCTGACAGGATGACTAACTCCTAGTCTTCCATTTATCTTTGGTTTGAAGTATTCCCCACCTACTTCCACACAATCATTCAACTTTTACGTTCCCTCTTTTCCATTTCTGTAGCAAACATAGTACATGTAAAAGAACAAGTGTTAATGGACACCCCTGTCTTACTCTGCCTATCACTACCCATCTTGAATCATCACTCCTACTACCACTACCCTTACCAGTGCAGTCAGAGCAGTGCAGGTTTCGTGTTAGTCGTCTATCCCTCAATTCTATTCATAGCACCTGAAAAATATTCTTTCATTGTGCCTAGATTGCAATGTCACACGTCTTTATCAAAACTCACGCAGTGCACAAATACATCCTGGTTTTACTCCATTGGTGACACTGCCACACGTCTCCAGGGTGGCTTTCAGTGTACGGCGTAGATGAAGATTATTGCTATGGAATCAAGCGTACCTATCCAATCTTCTTTAAAGTGTTCATTTACTCCCTTCTCCACCCTTTCGTTTATGATTCTAAGTAATAACTTATCAATGTATAATCCTGTAGTAATTTCATTTTATGCCCATTGTACACAATAGTAGTTCAGATATATGCATAAGCAAAATAAATTAATGACAAAATAGTGGCACATGATATGACAAAACTTAATTAGGATATTATTCCAACTTTTAAAAATATTCATTGAATACAGAGAAGAAAAAAGCTTAAAATAACTTGAAGTCATATGACTCTAAGGGAGGATTGGCAGGAATTGATTAGTCCCTGTAATACGTGACCAGATGACAGAAACTTCAGAAGTTCATAATCCCACTTAAGTGTGAAATTATATGAAAAAGAACGTTTGCCTTGACTGGGATGTAATATTCCCCTCAAAATGACACAGTGACTATTTCGAGGACCGGCCTCATTTTTCTACGAGGTTAAAATAGTGGCCCTCCCATTGAAGCAAAGGTATTTTCACCTAACTTTGCAGTTATATATTTCAACAAAAAGCCAGTATGAAAAAAAGGGTTCATCCACTTCAATCCAAAACCTAGGCGCCGTTATATCAGGTAACTGCTTAGCCAATTGTTTTTCTGTTAGCTAACGAATCCTGTCTATTAAAAAAAATATTTTTATACACTTCGTCACAGTTAACTTGAAACATCGTCAATCCCTTGTCAATGGGCGGTCAATAGCTGGTACCTTGCGCATCAATACATTCCATGAGTAAATATTTCTTGACGAATGAAAGTTGCGAGCCTGAATCTCTAATTCTCTTTCCTTGTAACATGCCGGCTTAAGGTATACCTGAGGATTCGTCAATTGCGATATTTCGTCACGGCGTTTTATTATTTGGAACTATTTGCTTACTTTAAAGAATAATTAATACTCTTATCCAGAGTTTTGAAGGAAACAGAGAAATGTACATGGCTTTTATCTTATCTTCAAAGTTTGGCGTTTGCCTTTGATTACTCTCTTCGAGATTCCAAAACACGTAAGCGGTGAAATTTTGTCTACATTCGTCATTTTTGTTTTTACAAAGAAAAAGCTGTTAAAGGGCTGAACAATATTGCCCGGTGGAATAAATTTGTCGTAAAATCTTCCATGATGACTTAACGAGAGTATTTAAATTATGAATTGTAGTCTATAATGAAAACTGCGGGCTTCTAGGTAAAGACGAACGAAAATAGATGCAATGTCGAGCTCATCATGGAGTTGTTAATTTCTGTGAATACATCTAGAACTTGTAATCGAGCTGATGAGGGAGGTTCAGTTGGATGCGTAATTGGGTTTGATGAAGAGGGTATAAGGAAGGAAGTCCAAGTTGGACTGTCATAATGAGGGGAGGAATGATGGGGAAAGAGCACAAGCGTAATTTGAATTTCGAGGAGATAGTGATTTTTCCATATAATAAGGGAACAGGATGTGTACTTACTACTTTAGATTTACAAATACAAGTGCTGAAATTATGGGGAATCTTAGGTCTCTTGTCAAAGTTGACACTAACAGACAGAATAGCTGTTTCCTTAAGTTCAAAAATTACGCAGGCCTACAAAAAAAATTTTTTTTGGTGCCTGGAATCTTTGTGATAATTTTAACTATATTTGTAGAGCTGAATCCAAAAATGAAATCCGTTTTTCTTTAACAGCTCTACTTTCTTAGATATGGCACATCTTACGATTAGTTGTTTTAATATTTGATATATTCCGGAAAATAATTTTCAAAGTTAAATAAATCTATAAGTATTCTAATTTATAACCACTCTGTGGTGTTCCTTTTATTTTCAATAAACTGTCAATAAGTTTTATGTATATTTCTATATTGTAGGTCAATGAGATAATTATTAATATAATATTCCCATATCATCATGTAGAAGATTTTTTTACGTAAGTAACAACATATCTATATCTTGAAAACTATAGCTGATAGGAAAAAACTAGTGTCATAATTGGATTCAGCACCCCAATTGTTCTTTAAATCAGTATTAAAAGCTCCGGCACCAAAACCACTGTTGGCCTGTGTTATTAATATAATATTCCCATATTATCATGTAGAAGATTTTTTTACGTAAGTAACAACATATCTATATCTTGAAAACTATAGCTGATGGGAAAAAACTAGTGTCATAATTGGATTCAGCACCCCAATTGTTCTTTAAATCAGCATTAAAAGCTCCGGCACCAAAAACACTGTTGGCCTGTGTTATAATACACAATTTTGGAACAGAAATGTAATTATCAATAATTAATCCAATATACTGTCATGGCCTTCTGAGGAATTAAAACATTTCCTGGCATTGAACTGAGTATCTACATAATTTGTCGTGTAACAGTCGTACAACATAGCGGGCTACTTTACTCGCCATATCATGATCATCTTGCGGGTTAGGGTTCCGACTCGTGCGGTGTATGAACTGTTGATTCAGTCCCGGCGAAATCTCACGACAAGCCAGTAGTGGATAATTGGGAAATTGGTGGACGCAGCATGAACAACCAGGACTGCGTGGGAATCTAAGAACATCCAGTTATCATCAGATACGAAATAATGGTACCCCAATTTAATTTTTACGGCTCTAACGCGGGCCTGCAATACTTTTCAAAAATTTAGTGCATACTCGACACTGGCGAAGCTGATTCCGTGTGATTCTGGTATGATTTCATGTTTCGTGGGTATTGGATACAGAATCCGTCAGAATGTAGGATAGTTGTGTGCCATGCATTATTAATGACCACACAATAACATTTTGAATAGTAAAACTTGTCATAAAGAATATGAGGTCTCAGTTTTCCAAATCCTTAGGGATCACATCCGCATTATAAATACTTCGGAAGTATTTCGTTGATGTCAGACTGTGGCAGTAAATTATTTTTTTATCTTAATTAATATTTTGGGAAATCATAAAATATCATTGAGAAAGGGCGGAAAATAGGAAAAAAAAATGGAATACGAAGGCAAGATACAGGACAAAGTCGAGGGAGGTGATACAATCTTTTCAGAAGATACCAAAAGTAAAATAGGAAGGGACGAAATCAACGTAGGGGAAGGGAAAGGAAGGTTAAAGATGAAGCCAAGGAACATCAAGTGAGAGAGGAGAGATGTGGGAGTAGGAATGGGGGAGGAGAGGAAGGTAGGAGTCGAGTATAAAGATGCACAGTGGTGTCGGCGGTTGTAAACGTGTGTAGGCAATAAGGCAGGAGTAGGGAGAAGGGAAAAAATGGGAAATGAAGATATTTGGGAGAGTAAAGGTAGAGCAATTCTGCGGAGGAGAATGTTTTAGAGTGGAAATAGAGGGGGAAAGAGGGTGCGGTGGGGAGATCGGGAAAGGGGGAAGGAGGTTCGAGGATATGGTGGAACATGAGTGCGTAAAAGGGCTATGGTAGAAGTCTCTCTCTCCCTGCACTCCGCGAGGACGTGGCGGGGAGCGGGAGGACGCAGAAAGGGAGAAGGCCGGGTGGGTTTAAAGGGAAGAGTGGTGGGGAAGGAAAGAGGGGATATGACATTACACGAGTGTTTGTGCGTGTGTATGTTAGGGTGGGGACAAGAAGGGGGGTTGGGTGGGGAGGAGAGAACGGCCGAGACGAGGGTGGAGAGAGGGAGGGATCGGGGAAAGGGGGAGAGGGATAAATAAGGGAAGGGAGTGTGGGATGAAAGTGTCGGGGATGCTATGGGCTGGGGGAGAGGGTTGGGTGGAGGGAAGAAGGGATATGGGGGATAAGGAGGACGAAGGCTGGGAGAGGACAGCGGGGAAAAAAGGTAAGATGGGGACCTGGAGGAAACCCACCTGTGTTAGGGTCACGACCCGAATCTACTATTCCTGCCCCCCCCCCTCCCACATCCACCCGTATATTCCCGTTTTCTCATCCTCTTCCTACTCCTCCCTTCCTCCGAACCATCCCCCCTTCCCTAAACCTCCTTTCTCCCCTCTCTTTTTCCTTCACTGTGTTTCGCCCACCCATTGGTTCCTCTCCTTCTCCTTAGTGCAGCCTTACCTTCCCTGCCCGCACCCTAAAAACGCGAAACGTTCTCCGCCCCTCCTCCCGCCGCCCCCTTCAGCCCATCCGCCTCCTCTCCCTCATTCTGCTTGCGTAGAAACTCCCCCCATGGGTACGAGTGGGCCCCACCCCCTACCTCTCCTTCCTTCCATCCCCACGTGCCTCACTTACTCAACCTCCTCTATTTTCTCTAGGTCCTCGCCTCACATTCTACCACCATGCGGCCACGCTCGACTCACGCAGGTGCACGCTTCCTTGTTTTCTTCCTTCTTTTCCTGGATTTTTTTTTCAAACTTGCTTGTCCTTATACTTGTTTAACACTCCTAACCCGCTGGCACACTGGCAAGCTTTTTCATTAAAATTAACGGTCCGGCTCTAGGAGACCGCTGGACACAGTTCGCTGGCTGGGCTCAGCTTCATTTATTTCGACTCCGTGGCGAATTAAGTTTTCATATGCCATGATTGTCCGACAATTGCGCGGAAAATGGGCCTAGTGCCATTCGATACTTTGAGATTCGTTTAATTAGTGATAGTTCCCTACAAATACTACGGAGTGGAACGCGAGAAAATAACTAATGAAGGCAATTTAGTTGCAGAAATACATATTAAAACTGTTGATCCGTGTAGTTGCCGTCCTTATTTGAAATTTTACTGCAGAATAGCCTACAAATTACCAAAAGACTGTCGACTACCCAATTTATTAATATTGGTCAAGATTTTGCGCAACAAATGTTAACGGTATAGACGAAGAACTAGATCAACGGAAGAAACATTTAACCATATTAAATTTCATTTTATTCATTGTATCCAGACTAGCTTGTTTGGAGTAAATTAAAGGTTGGAATATAAGTGTACCGGAAAGGATCAAGAAATTAAGCTTGTCAAACAGTTGGTTTTAAGAAATATGTAAAATTATGTCCCCGTCAAGGAGATAAGAAAAGAAAAGAAAACTTCAATGAAATGAAGGTAAAGAGGTCAAATTTGGCAGCTGTTAATAATTTTAATGCGATTTAAGAGGCTGAGAGTTTCTTGTATTCATTTACTGACCAGATACAAGAGGGAGTGCCTATCAGAAATCTGTAATACGTACTCCTATTCCCCTTCTGATCCAAAGATTTAGTATCAATCCATTATTCTAAAGTCCTTCACTCAGCCTTCAATCCTTTCTCTGTTTACATTCACAGCTTATTTGTAAGCACATAAGTCGAAATGTTAAATAGCACCGAGATCAGATCTTTATTATACACTGTTGTTTTGACTGGCCGAGGGTCTTTGACTTAAATAATGTAAAATAAACAAGTTATAACCGAAGTAAATTCAAAACAAAGTAGTTTTCATAACGTGAAATAAATTGGGAGAGAAAATAGAATAGAATTAATAAAGTTAATCGTCAATTTGGCTAAAAACGTAGTGGGCGCTGATTTTTACGGTTATAATATTAAATATATCGCAATACAGAGGAACCAATTTACTGAGTGTGGAAATGATGTAACGAAGTAATGGATTATGAAAGTCTATGTCATTATACGAGGGTAGGCTGAAAACTAATGCACACATGATTGTAGGCGACAAAAATAATGACATTCAGAAGCAATCTTTGTCATATATGGAAATAACATTCCTTCTTTTCTCGTATGCGCAGGTTAGAGGTCGTTACATGAATCCAGGGTATTTTGAGAAGCGGACGTATGGAGACGTGTTCTAGTGCTATGTCAACGCGAGTTTAACTGCGTGTTGTTATTGAATTTTTAACTGCTGAAAAAGTGACTCCTACTGAGATTCATCGTCGTTCAAAGGGTTTTTATGGTGACGATGCTGTTGACAGGACTACTGTAAATCTATGCGTAGTAAAATTTCGTGGTTGCGAGCTGACAGTTGCGAGAGGTTGGAAAAGACATAATTGTTGATGAAGCACGCAGCGAACGTCCGATCATTGCCACAGACAATAAAAATTATAAACTCGTCGAAGATTTGATTCAAAATGACCGGCGAATCACTCAAAAGCGTATCGAAAACCATATTGGTCGAGTTTGTCGTGTTAAAGGCAGCCTGGCGACAATTATCTTACAACATGACAACGCTCGTCCACACATCTCGCACGTAACTGGAGAGGCTCTGCGAAACTTGCAATTTGGACCGATTCCACATCTTCCTTATTCACCCGATTTTGCGCCTTGCGACTTTTATTTTTGTCCTCAACTAGAGAGACACTTCAAGGGTAATCATTAAACCTCGGACGACGAGGTGAGGGCAGCTGTCAATGTTTAACTCGCGTTAACATAGCACTAGAACACGTCTCCATACTTCTGCTTCTCAAAATACCCTAGATGCCTGTAACGACCTCAAACCTGCGCATGAGTGTTGAGGGAAAAAGTTACTTCCACATGCCACCAGGAGTGTTTCTGAAGGTCATTTTGTTTATGGTCTAAAGGCATGTGTGCATTAGTTTTCAGCCTACCCTCGTATATTTGTTCATATTTTTATTTTGCAACCGAAAGATAAAATATGACGAATTGAGTCAGAAACAATATCTAAATGACCAATAAAACACCTTTTCGGAATCCTTAATTTTTTTAAACAATTAAAATGTCCTTTATAAATATTAATTGCTAGACTCTTAGCTACAGTTACTTTCGATTTTTGCTCTACTCTGAAGTACATTAAAAGGGCTGCAAATTAATTTTTTTTCCAAAAATAATCATTTCACGTAGCATTTATATTTTTGAAACAATGAGGACATTATTATATAGCCGTTTTGACTAATATAAATTAGTTTTTGACTAATTAAACACATGTTTGGGATATTAATTAACAGCTTCCTGAAATCTTTGTCTTTAAATATCAGGATTAAATTCGTAAAACTACAAACCAAGATGAATGAAATCATTATGTCATACAGGAGGAATGAACACTCTACCTTACGGCAATGCATTTTTTTATGACGCTTGCTCCTAGCTCTGGTAGACTGTTGGCTTTTTAAGCGGAAATTTCTCGGGAGACAGAGGAAGCTAAATCATAACCGTCGGCATCATCCTCAACGAGAGGGAGCAAAAATACATACATAAATTACCCGAGTGGCATTCCGGTGCCCTGCGCTGTAAATGGATCCTGACCCCACCGTCTTCCCATTCGTTCTCTCATATTTCCGCTCCTTGCTCCTCTTCTTCTCCCGGGAAAAGGAAACCGATTTGGACACTAATAATCCAAATGACAAGACCGTAGCCATATTTCATGTAGCGAGAGTCCCTTGATGGCGGAATCCTCTCTCCCCCTCCGCCACCAACATCTCCTCCCCATCCCTTCACCCCCGCCCCCCTCACGGCAATTCCGGTCTTGTCTTGTGTGCATTGGCTTTAAGTCTGAGGTTTGCGGGAGGGGAGGTGTCGGGAGGAGGGGAGTGACGTTGCGTGGGGAGGTGTCCCCTTAAGCTCACACCCATGTTCGCAGGGGTTCGTAAGGGGGTGATGTGTGAGGTACGGAGCGCGTGGGGGGGGGCAGAGGGAGATTGGGGCGGCAAAGGTTTTTACCTGTCCCCGAAGCGTCGCAGGCAACGATTTCTACGACTCAGCCGACAAGTTAACTTGTCTTCTTCTCGTAGCTTTGCCCCTAATCTTTCCTTCTCTAAGGGTTCCGTGCAACCCTCGCTGTCCCCCCCCCCGTTCACCCCCTCCGGTCCCCTTCGCACCCCCACGGATCGGGCACCTACGATCTCTCCTCTTCTCCCGCCCACCCCCCCTCGAACCCCCGGGTCCTCTCTCTCCCTTCCTTCCCACAACCCCCACGAAAAAATGCAACTGCCCCCCCACCTCCCGCTCCTCCCCGCCCAGACTTTTCTTCCGTCTTATTTTATTCTCGCCGGGGAAAGGCGTCCGCAATAAGAAGCAACGCTTTACTCTCCTTCATGTTTTCCGAAAGAAAAGTTCTTTTTTCTCCGAGCGGATTTGCCGAAATTCAATTATTAGAAAAGTTTTCGACCGAGTGGAAAAATACCCGCTGATTTATTGCATCTCGTGTGGATGTTTTTCTTATTTTTGGGGCATAAGTTAGGCGGAAAACCAGGAAGAAACATTATACATGGCAAGTCATTGCAAAGATGGCGTGGTGGCTGATATCCTACCTTATTGGCGTATTGTAAGAATATTTTTTTCAGTTCCTATCGAGACCACTCCAAGTAAATTACATATAGTCGGCATGCTACTATCAAAGTTTCGAATTATAATTGTAAAAAGGAGTCAACATTGACCTTATATGTCTAGACAGTACCATTGAATATTTGTCCTAATGGCGGGAGAATGTACAATTATAATGTACTCCGAGTTTCACTGATCGTAAAAGGATTTTTCATTGTGCTCCCTTGTCTTCAGTTGAGATGCACCATAAGGTACACAGGCAAATCAATAAAAGCTTCTTATATCTTTAAAATTAGCCATCAAGGACCAGTATTCCAAGCGCAGAGTGTCATGTGCCTTAAATTTTAACATTACATAACTGAGATTATTAATATTATACAGTGTAATAAAGGAGCATATTAACAATAATGTAATTAAAAATACAGAATGATTAGACCTTGTTTGCTGAAAATAACTAATTATTCACATCGTGGACTGATTTTTGTGTATAAGAGCTTTGTTTTTGGCGAAGAATTTATCTTCTTCGATTATCTCAATTTCATATAAAACGCAAATAGACTATCCCAATATGCGATATCCCAAACGCTTATATAGTAGACTTCGGTTTCGGTGACTAAAATATTATCTCTTCGTCGCAACTAGACTTTATAACTAGACGTCTTGTAGGCTTTAAGCTAATAGCAGTACAGTAAAAATAGAACCATTCCTTTCAACTATTCACAATAATTCACGATTAGGACGATTACTACAGTGCGCTGAAATATATTCTTGAAAGCAATTTTTTATATGCGGCGCAGCAAAATAATTCCAATATAGCATACTAACAATGAGTGATATTGTTGTTGAAGTAAATATATGGTAAAGGACCCCGCAGAATGTTTTATTAATGTTCAACAAATCACATGTGCTTGCCCAACGTTATATTTCCGTATGACGCTGCCATCGGAAAACAAATTTGTTTCTCCGCATCACGCTACTTCCGGATTGGTGACGACCACCACTAGACAGTCACCGTGACGCAAAGGACACATCCAGCCTTTGAGGGAACGGTTCACGGCGAAAAAATATTCACAGAACCAAAATCCGCTTTTATCGCTCATTTTTCTTACAAAAATAGCCCTTTTAAAAATTACTTTGTTACAAGTCAGGCAAAAATAAAGAAATACCAATCAAAATCAAAAATTTTGGACTCTATAAAAAGTACACATTGGGGGTTAATGGGATTTTGATCAGTGTATAATCTGTAGGACACTGCCTCAGGCTTAACTATGTAGAATTTAACCATATTCCAAAGAATGAATTATAAAAATGGAAAAAATCTTTGTGGTGCACATTCTGTTATCCTGTTCCTTTTCTATAAAATAAATATGCTTTGAATAACCATCCTCAACTTATGAGTCATTCGGGTGGAATAAATGAAAAAAGTAATAAACGAGAAGGGAGGGGAACAGAGGAAGTACCAAATAATGCTCCCCTTTCGTGAAGTATTGCCATTCAGGTTCCAACTACGAGCATTTCCGTTCCGCAAAGGAAATATTCTTCGTGGAGAAATGTTAATTTCGGACTTCGATTTGGTGCAATACATCAAATAGCCTGAACGGGTTCTTAAAGGAGAAGCAGGGAAGGGGGGAGAAAGGGTTACTGAGGTGGATCTAACCACGCCACTCCTCTTCGGAAGTGTTGAGCTAATTGATTTACGCTTGCTTTATGTAAAAATGTAAAGTTCTTGTGACATTATATGGTTCTCATAAGAAGTAATGAAGAAATCAAAGTCCTCTACGGCCCTACGTTATGGTTAATGGTTAATTCCATAGATGAGCTCCTTGGAATGGAACGTTCTTGGAACAAATATTTAGATTGATAGCTTCTTGATATAAATTTTTTTCTGCGTTGCTTATTATAATGGGTGATCCTATATATTCTTGAGGGAAAATTAATTAAGCTGAGACATTTTGCGTGCATGTAAGTGAATGTTTTAAGTTTACCGTCCTATCAGCTTCTCATACAAATTTCACTAATGCTACCAGGAATGGCTATGTTAACGTCATCGTAAGATCAGAAGCTTCCGTTATTATTGCATATATCGCCGTTTTACAATAATGTTTGAAACAATAATTCGGCTGATTAAAACTCAAAAAGTAATAATAGATTCAACTGGCAAATATGTTCCCTATTATTGACAGCGGCCTTAGAGTTGCAATGAAATCAAAACACTGCTTCATCTAAATTTATTTAATGCTATATTCCGAAAACAGCACTTTTATCTTTACGTTAAACGTTTAACAGCGATATAAAATTCAAAAAAATTAAAAACACTCAACTCATAGGTAAAGGAAAACCAATCTAGACCGAGATCGATCCTGCGACCAGTGGTTTGGCAGGTAAATGAAGGTAAAGTCACTTACCTGTTATATTTTCTGAAGTTATACCATTTCAATATATGTAGAGCATGCTATCATCTGGGAGTGAGGTGCAAATGTTAGCGGCAGCAGTAACAGACGTAGAAGGTGATACAGAAGTGGACTCATAAAATTGCGATGAAGATTCAATGGACAGGACGCATTTCCAATGGAAAAACCCTGGAAAATGAAAGGAAGAAAGAAAGAAGTCAAGAAATCTTTTGAAAGCACTACGGAAAAGAAGTGACATTTTCACCGGACACTTCGAGCATCTTGTAAAGACAGTATTAGAAGGAAGAATGGGTGGATAGGAAGTACTAGTGAGGAAGACAAAGAATGGAATACGTCGAAAAAGTAGAGAAAGATAAGAACGTAGGGCGTAAATGAAGAACTGAGAAGACGTTCTAAGGAGAAATGAAAGGAGATCTTTATTCTTTTTTTGTTGATAATGTGATAATAATATCAATATTGATAAGCTTAATGTTTATAACTACTGAATCAATACTTACAGGTACATACTATTTGATTTGAACGATTTTAACAGTTGAATTTGATTCATTAAGGGGTTATAAATTTAATTTAAAAAATCAATATTTCATAAAAGATATTGAATGGCTTTAATTTTTACAATCAGATATGGTTTTGTGAAATCTTTTAAAAATATAGAAACAAATATTTTTTTTAAATTAGCAATTCTCCACAGTTTTAATTAGGGGTCTACCGATTTGGACATTCGAGTGTGGTGATGGTGGCAATTAAAACATCATGACAGTCAATTATCAAACCCGATGGATTCGTCATACAAAAGCATGAAAAATTACACAGAAGCATTCATTTTTATCGTAAAATGAATTGCTACTTTAAACTTGTGGTGTACATTGATTTTTTCTCCGTCCTGCAGATGAAAATTGATAAAACTGATCATTTACTCGTAGTTGAGATTTTGGACTATTGACATTTGCTAACTATTAACTGTACAGCCAATAAGTGTGGCTGTACAGTTATATCAGTACTTAGACGAAGTCAGTTCTCGTCAGATGGTACATCAATGTTAGACAAACGTTTTATGAGTATGGACCATATTTGTATCGAAAAATTTCACAGACTACAAGACAGATAAAAGAGAAAGCAGCTGATCTCAGCTCCTCCTCCATTCAAAATCTTTACCCCCAACAATTTCAACAATCTTAAAAGACATACAAGTCGAAAAATAATTAATGAAGGAGAGCAAAGTGGTGAGATTTTCCACCATTCTACTGCCGAGATAAAGTAACATAGAATTGAGTGTATACTATTTTGTGCGTTTAGAGCAGAGAATCTAACCTAACAACATACATTTTAGAATGGAATATCCTTTCCGAGGAGAGCAAAACAACCAAGAAGATAGTATAAACTCCGCCACCTTCGTGCAGTCTGAGAGCGGTATCAGCCTGGCAAGGAATAAGTTCCCCGGCGAACGCGTCCGTGTGTGCCGGCTAAGGAAGAGGCTGCGCGCACTCACGGGCGGGTGGTTTTGAAGAGGAGGATTAGCGAGTGAACGTTGTGGAAGGGAGTGAAGGAACGTCTTTGTGCACCGGAGAGGAGAAGGGAGGAGGAAAGGAGGCAGGACAGGGGGGACGTGTACAGGGCGGCGTGAAGTGTGAAGGGGGGTTAGGACGGTGGGGATAGGGAATGAAGTAAGGGGCTTTGGAAATGTGTGAGAGTGAGAGAGAAGATAAAACATGTGCGAAATGAATGAATTAGGCGCAAGGGAAGGGACAAGAAAAGCTAGAGGAAATAATAGCAAATTCCATTCTTTACTGAAGGTAATGATGGGAAAGGAGACGAAGGCAACAGATCAAAGGTAGGTACACGCCGCGTCAGTTAAAAACTGTTATCTTTATCTTCAAGGGAACGTGCATTCTATTTTAATGTAGGTATTTTTTTATTTTTTTAATCAGGAAAAATTTCAGATACAACTGTTTAATAAAGACAATAATTGGAGGGATAACTCTCAAACCTCGATTTGGATATGTAAAAATAAATAGGGAATAGAACACTCAGAAAAAATGTAGAGGTAAATGTATAAGTTAAGGGAAATGGAGAGTTACTTCAAATTAAACGGAAGTTGTTGAATTTTAATGCTTGTTTTTATAAATCTAACATAACCGTTTTAGACTATTTCAAAAGTTTCAATGAGAAAAATCTTAGAATAAACAAGAAGAACCATTGCTTCATACTCTCTAACATTCGATGAAAGCAGAGTGGACGGTTGAACAAGGAGTAGACAAGGAGTAGACTTCTTAGGAGAAATCTGATTTTTACTTGATGGACTTTGGTTACGTCGCATAAATATTCACTGCTGAGATTCTGCTGGTGTAAATGTGAACTATTTTTGGAGATGAAGTCGGATGAAGACAAAACATACCATCATCGCGATGGACCGAATGACTGACCGATCTTACGAATGGAAAACCATTACTAATAATACCTTTTGCGACGGCCACTACCCTACGGGCGGGGAAGGAAGGAGAAGACGCGAGACGAGAGGGTACGAAGCAACCGGAGGGAGAATGATTGCGATTTCCCGACTCGGTCGGCGACTGTGTCCGTCGCGAAAACCACGCCAAAGTAATCTCTCCGCTCCAACTCGAAAAAAGTGAGACGGCTCATCGTCGTCGGGAAATAATTAAAACGAAACGAAGATTTTTGTCGTTAAAGCTCGCTTCCATTAGGATGATGCGTAACATTTTTTAAAAGAGAGAGAGGCACTCTCTTCCCCACTCTCAAATTCCCGTGATAAAAATATATAAAATGGCTAAAAAGGCTTTCCATCGAAGAAAATAGGACATCTAGGCTTTGCGATGAGCATGGTTGATTTTGGAAAGTACACGAGGCTTATTGCGCAGGGCCATGGAAAGCTTTAAAGACGTTCTAATTGTGGTATCAAACTTGAAACAATTACGATAAGTTTACTTGACTTTCGGAAAATGTTTTTCTAGAGAATTACGAGTATTTTTTTTCTCCCGAGGAAGAAACAAGGCTATTTTCATAAGTTTATTAGAGCACCTGATAACCCTACAATCAATCCTTAAGGCATGCAGTTGTCATCTCCATATTGACATTTTTAGCTAACAAGAATAATTACTCGCGAAATATAATAGCTCAAATAGTGATACAAAGAAAATACTGCAGTTCTTTAATCAGGCTAGATTTATTAAGACTAATTTCTAGTTTCTATTGGACGTTAAACTTGTCGCTTCCACTTATATGTAAACGAAAGTCTGATTTATAACCAACTACATTAAGTTTAAACATGTAAATACACGATGCTATGATATTAATTAAATAATTAATTAATTTAATGTGTGACCAATGAAAGAAATATGTTATTTTCGCATTATTAAGAATATTCAAGAAAATGTTTCAAATTGTGTTGAACACAAATTTGTCTATTGTATTCATTTTAGTGGAATTTAAAATGTCAGACATATTGTCTAATTAATAAAGTAAATAATGAGTACAAATATAATTTCGTTAATGAGAACATTATGAAATCATATGCAAGTGTTGTTCATAATGGGCATAAAAGTAAAATATATGGATTGTAAAAGATATGCGTTTTCACAATTTTATATATTTATATATGGAGAAAGCAACTGTTTTCACGCAAAGAAGTAATCGTATGTTCGTACGATACAGCGCAAAGTTCCAGATTCCCAACTAGAAGCTCAAAACTGACTTCCGCCAGGAGCAGGCGAATCCGCGACGAAAATAGCAACTGTTTGCGGCTAAATAACCGCCACGGTGGAAGTTAATAAACCAGGCGTAACGCACAGGCACGGAAACATTAAAGCACAAAAGAGACCCGCGCTTTTTCTGCACCAGTGGCAAAAAATAATGGATCCATAATTACGCCGATGCCATTTTTTTTTGGGATAATAACCTTCTGGTAACCTTTAACGGAGTTCTCCAATCCCACGGAGTGATTCGAATGAAAGGCGAGTGAAGTAGCCATTGGAGAACAAAGGGATTGGGACAACAATAGTCACCAAAATGGCTGGTGATGCTCTCAACGAACGCAATGCTTAGAGTTCCCTCGCTCCGTGAACAGTAAAAGAGATTGGATGCTGGTGGGAGGGATGCGGAGACTAGAGAGGGAAATATGGCGGAGGTGACTCAGGATCCGGTGAGAGGGGGATGGAGGTGCGGGGGTGCGGAGGGAGGAACGGAGACTTTGAGAAGAGTCGGATTTGATGGAGATGCGGGTGGAATGGGGATGATAATGAAATGGCGTGGCACTGGGAGGGACGGAAGGGAGCGTGTACTATATATTGCACCAGAGGAGATTTTGCAAGGAGATCGGGTACGAATTCGGAAAAAGGAGACGAATTTTTATAGAGACGCTCTGGAATGTAAGACGAAAAAGATTGAGTAAAAAGAATTGTACGAAGTTTTCGTGGTGGAGGAACCTTGTATTATATTCGTGATTCACGAGTGCAAACAATAACAGAGAATACGATGAAGAAAAGTAAAGAGAGGAATTAATCGATAATATGGACAGAAAAAAATATAATTAGAATTTACGTCTTGAGGATATTTTCAATACCGATTCTTTTAAGACAGTAAGATTTTAAGAATTTGATTTCCAGTATAATCCTCGAGGAAGATTGCGGTACCGTAATTATAACAGCACATTTACGATCAAATTTAGGTTTTCCTTTTTTCGTCTTAAGAATTATCTCTACATCTTCGTTCAATATCTTTTTTGTCCGCTCTCTTTTCTTTTCAGAAACTTATTGATACTTTAATTAATATAACTCTTATTTTTTAATTGATTGGTTAAATTAAATATGATATTTTCACGATTAACCCTTAATTAAACTCTCAGCATTTTCCTCTGAAAATATGTGAACAAGATATTAAGATATACGAGATACTAAGATACGATATACTCGTACCTTGGAAGGAAATTAATGCAGGAAACTCTATTTCAACACACACACACACATATACATAGAATATTAATTAATGTATTAATTTATAATAGTGAAGGAAAGATGTGTAGACGCGGAACGGATTGCTGAAAGAATATATGCAGGTCCCGAGATAACAAAATTTTAATTTATCACAGCATTCCATTTAGTGCGTATAACGCGTTTCACTGGCAATGAAACATCATAATCATGTATGTAAGTTCCGCAAATTACACCATGCTATAACTATGTATGGAGGTTAACTACCACAGAAATAATATTAACATTGGAAACATTTAGTGACATATATAAATTTATCTAAAGAAATAGTCTTTGGTTTCCACTGCCAAACTTTCCTAGAATAGGTAAACCATTACAAAGAGAAGCCTTACATAGTGAAATATTATTATGTTTTTCGGAAGTTTTAAGACAAACTTTGGCGTACGGAATGAAGTATCTATACATGGCTAAATGTATGTATAGCATATGCCTTTTTGCAGTCATATTCTTCTACGTATATGATTGTTGAAAAAAATACTAGGGAAATTAGCTGGTAAATATTTCACACAAAAGTCACCTTCTATTGTGACGTGAAAGTGTTTGGCGAGACATCTGTGAGCGTAAGTTAGAAGAAATCAAAAGATAAAAGTGGAGGTGGCAAGAAGGATTGAAACAGAAGGAAAATCGTCCTTTACTCCTCAGAAAAAGTTCAAACTGTAAATCGAGACCTACAAAAGAGAGAGAGGGGTCGCTGAAAATATAACAGTCGAAGGAGAGTGGCAATCATCGACAAAGAAATTATGCCAAGGTGAAGGAGTCGCCCCCGAAGGCGGACGGGAATGCGGGCAGCGGTATGCGGCGAGTGGAGGAAGGAAGGGACTTGGTTTGTTGGAGGACCTCCCATGGGAAGGAGGGTTCGAGAGGTAAGGGGAGGAGGAGAGAGCGAAAAGACGGGGACAGGGTGCGGTGAGCGACTTTAAGACACCTTTCAAGACGAGCAGGGAGGGGTATTCTGAAATGACACGCTGTGGTATTAAAACGCGGGCGAAGCCAAGGGAGGAGACGGAGACAGAGAGAGAAAGGGAGGAGTACGGAAAAAGTATATAATGGAGATGGAAGAATGAGGGAAGAAAGAAATGAAGGAAGGAAGGAAGAAAGGTGAGCCATTCGTGAAACATCCGCCGGCGTTGGATTGAGCGCCTTGAAGGGGCGGGGGAGAGAGGTTAAGGCTAGAGGGGGGAGCGTGGGGGTTGGTGGATCGGCGCCGTGGGGTGAGATACACACGTTCGAATAGGAAAAGCATATAAAAAGAACGGAGGTGGGGAGGGGTTGGGAGGTAGAGGGAGGGGAATGGTTCGATTTTTTTTCGGTCGGTTGCAGCCAGCGAGTGAGAGAGAGGACGAGCGAAGCATTTGTCGGGGGAAGGGGGGGATGGGACGGCAGGAAGTTAGTAGGGAGGAGGCGGAGGAGGAAGGGGGTGGGTGAGAGGGCATTGAGCTTGGAGAGGGGATGGTCGTGAATATGAGGATATCGCAAGTGAGCACAAGGCCCGAGCGCTCACAGACAAATGACTGCTTCGGCTGGCGGGGCGGCCGCGGCCGAGAGGACTTCGCGTGCGATGAACGCGAGAATAGAGCGGGAAGAAAGGGGGTGGCGGGATGGTGTCGGAGGGTGATTCTGGGGAGGGTGAATGGTGGGGGAGTGGGATTCTGGGCAGGGTGTGCCTCGGGAAGGGGTGGTGGGGAACGGACGGTAAGGGGAGGGGGGAGGAAAGGGGGCGATGAAAAGAATTGTGTGCTCGCTCTTTCATCCTTTTTATTTTTCCCGTCGTCGTCCTTGCTGTTGTTGCTCTGGGTCCCCTTTTGTTTTGCTGTTATTTCTCCGCTGACTATCAATGGCTGCTTTTTAATCAGCGCGGCCGGAGAGGGAGCGGTCCGGATGCCCGGGGTTGGGAGTGGGGAGGGGGAGGACGCCGGGGGAGTGGTGGTAGCGTGAAGGGGCGCGGGGCGGGGGAGGTATGGGGTGGGCTCGGAGGGTGGATGGGGGCAGGAGGGAGGGAGGTCGGTGCGGCGGGATTCGAAGGATCCGAGGCATCCTGGTGCTACGGTAGGGATGGATTAAGGTGGCGGGGAAATAATAGGCGGTGTATGGAGAGCGATATGGGGGATGTGTACAAGGGGTGGTAGGAGGGTGCACATGGGGGGGGAGACGTTTCGGAAGAAGGGGTTGGGGGGGGGCAGTCATTTTTTGAGGATGGAGGAGGAGTAAATGGGACGAGGGTTGGGGAGGATTGGGAAGGGTTGGGGAGGGTTGGCTACCGGGGAGGGAAATTGGGGATGGGGCAGGAGTGATGATCCAGCAACACTATGCCCTTAGGATACGCTCGGCATTGGAGTTTTTGGTTTTGGATACGGATGAAAAGATGCGTATATTTCGTGCAGAGAGGCAAAGCACGAGGACAAAGAACACCAATCGTCCACTGGAGTGAAAAGGGAACGGGGGATGGGATGTGGAGAGGTGCGGGGGGAGGAAGAAGACTTCACTCTCCAAAAAACTTCCCATCTTCCCCTTTTCTTTCCCTCCTTCCTCTCTCCCTCCTTCTCTCCGAGACGGATTGCCTTCTGGTGAGAGCCGAGCGCAATTGGATAACGCATTTTACTTTGGTTCCGGTGATCTGGAAATATCTCGCCTCTCAGTCCCTCCGGTTGTCTTTATTTCTCCCCCACCATCTCTCTTCCCCTTAGTTACTCCACCACACCCTGATGAAAAATTGCTTCAGCTCCGTTTTGGTGGTACGCTTTTGGTGGATGTTGCTGCCTTTAAGATTAGTAATACAGGAATGAAAAATTAACAAGTTCGAATATCCATTCCCCTACTCAATATGATCGTTCTATCGTAATATTCGGAAGCATTTACGCAACATTATCGACGGTGAGAAGTGATCAAACATACGCAAGAACATATAACAGCACTAGAGGGATGCTAAAAATAAAGAGACATTTAATATGGGAATTATAATTAACTAATGGGAATCTCCAATGGCTTTTAATATTCTTTTACTTTAATCTGACCTCAATAACACAACAAGATGGAGTGGCAAAACTTCATTAGCCAAAATTCACATTAAACGCAAGCTATACTGTATGGGTATCCTAAACTACTAAAACCAATCGCTGTATTTTACCACTCAACTTGTATCTTCAAGACGCACTCATTCCAGTTAGGAATGTTGTTACAAATCTAGGCCTTCTTATAAAAGGAAATTTCTTGTGGTCATCACAAGTTTTGAAAACTTGCAGAACTATTAACCAATCCTTCCACTCTCTTAGGAAATATTTGTATGATATGTCCATCACATTAAAAAAAAATAGATAGTTTTTTTCTCTAATTGTTCCCCAATTTGTTGGTGGCATAGCGTATCAAGACTTTTCAAACAAGCTGTCGGTAAAACTACAAAGGGCATTTAAATCATGCGTACGCTTAATTTACAATGTGAAAATTATAGATCGTATTACAGAATATTTTAACAAACTTAACTGGCTATTTATGGATTCTCGCAGGAAACTTCGCATGCTGTCTCTACTCTACCAAACACTAAATTATAAAACCCCTTAGTATTTTACCAATGACTTCCATAGCCTTGATAAAATACATAAACTAAATACCAAAGGTCCCAAACTCTTTATTTCTCTTCACAGAACAACTACATACAACCAGTAATTTGCAGAGTCACAGCATGTCGTCATTGGAATAAGCTATCATCCGTTATGCACCATCTCTCACATCACCCAAGTGGACACTTCATAAATCACTAATTTCCCAGCAAACCATCCCGTGAAAATACAGCTGTAAACAGACTTCGAGATGCTTCCTTTTTATTTCGCAGGAGAATCATATTTTGTATTAGCAATTGTAAATATAAGCAGAATTATTGTTTTATAAGTCTTGTTTGCATGTATTGGTATGTGTGTGTACAGTATTTATGTGTGTACAGTTTATATGTTTTGTATGTGTATTTGTGTATGTTGTATATTTTTCGTAATTGATATTAATTAACTGGGCAACTAATGTATTTTATTGCTTTATGTTAATCCTAAGATATTATATGTATTAATTTTATTGCTATTTCTAAATAGATGGTGTAATTTATCCCTAAGTTTTATATTATGAGGGGTTAGATGGTAGAAGAGATTACATAGTTACAATCTTGCCTCAAAATAAAGACGACTATCTATTTATCTACCTACTTTTATTCCTATTCCAGTTTTGTCATGAAAGGGCACCATCAGATATCTATATCGGCTCGCAGTTCAGAGATCTGCCTCAAGGGGGTGTAACATGGGGTATTAAGACAGTCCAATGTTCTGTGGCCGAAGGAGCTAGTTTGGGGAGATTGTACTAATATATTACTTGAGCATTATTCGTGCTGTGATAAAGAATATCGGGAGAGAAACGCATTTTTTGAATCTACATACAAAATAAAAAATCACACTACACTACATTCAACACACTTATTACGGCATTTTTGTTTAACTTGTCGATGTACGGTTTAATTAGGTGTTTCCTGGATGTGGTAATTAATTTGCAGTCAATGTAATATGGTGTTAACCCTTTGGATATCCAAGAACTCTCATTTCAGGGTACGTAGTAATGGTAGGGTGCTTTTTACTCCCTTATGGCTGTTTTAGACACTCCATAAATAGAATACTCCAGGATGGGACTCAACACATGCGTTAGATAGCTTTACGGGTGGCACTGTGAAACTGAGTAATGTATGCAAGGAGTTTAAAGAGAAAATTCACAATGCAATCAAACAAATAACTAACTCACGCAAATACAGGCACTTTATTAGGTATATAAAATTCAGGTAATGAAAACTCGCTCACCGTAGGCTACAACCATTGCCAAATTATGCACACTCGAACGAAACTCATTCCGCGACATTTTACATCGCAATCTACTACACGATTATCATATTACGATTCAGATTATGATTTCATATCTGCATGTTTTCTACAGTATAACTGCCTGTCAAATTTTAAAAATCCACTGTTAAATGGATTTTAAAAATTTTTATTTCGACATTTCAATTTCGATTTCGACAAATTTATTTCATTAAAACTATTCTCAGGAGTAGAAGAGCATATCAACAGGAATAAAAGAATAAAATGTTTTTATGGCTGCATTTTTCATACAGATGTTTCTAAAATATTTCATAATTTTCGAATGAATTACTTAGAGTACATTATTATTTACATACTTTAGCTTTTATAAGACCAGATATTTTCCTAAAATGACTCAATAATCGTTCAAATCACCCAATTCTCAGTAATGAGAGTAATTTCGTTTGAATGAAAATTAAAAATTTATTGTTTTCCTCTTTTTAACTGATGTCATGTATGTGCTCTACTATATAAAAAAAAACATTTTGACGTCCTAATATCAGCAGAGAACAATATATCTCTAAATCTTGTCAAAGTTTGTCGTTTCCATGACGACCTTATTTGCATATATTTTTATCAAATGCGATTTAATATATTAACTGAAATGTGTGGAAAAATGGTTAATCGGAAAATTTTGGCGGTAGATTGCATTTACGAATAGATTTAATGCTATTTATTCACTCAGTAAATTGAAAACTCCATCTACTATTATTAAACAAAATAATGAAAAAATGTTTCGTCGCGTAACCAAATATTTTGCCTAGATATTTCACAATCACCAATTACGAGAATCTCGTAAATGCATCGCTAACTCATTTATTTGATAAAGCATGACTACCGAAGTGGCCATAATATTCTAACTATCCGAACATCTCATGTCAATCATATAACATCAAAATTTACAGGTTCGCTTTTAAATAATTATAAAATATCATTAAGACAAAAATAATAAACCGACTGTTTGTAGCAAGTTACTCTACGTAAAATATGATGAATGTACTTCGCTTTCAAATTAATCGTAATCAAATGTCTCGAAGAATAGGTATAGTGTGTGTGTATGAGTATGGTGACAGAGCAAATATCAGATATGGGTAATTGTTTCTGGTGTGACTTCGTGGAACTGCTTCATGATGCACAGATAGGAGTTCAAAAACTTAGCTAAAAGTTCTTCTGTACAATTAACAGAGTTTTTGAGTTCTTTTAAATCACAAAGCTAAGAGAAATATATTTCCAATTTACTACCTAAACCATGGTTGAACACATCTTTTTCCAAAGTTCAATGCTAACTGGAAACACGATTCTTTCTCACGGTTACAGAAAAATTATGGTTTAATAGCCCTCTTTACGGTAATTGACAAATTAGTGAGAAAAATATGATTAATAAAAAAACAATGGTAAGACAGATTCTCAATCAATAAACATTTTTATAAATCACTTATTTAAAAAATACATCCGCGTAAGAGACGTCAACTCATGAATCCTAATTATTTCCAAATTGTACCAACATTTGAAATAGGGAAGATATATATTTTAGATTCATTGGCATTTAAAGCACGAGTTGACATTTGGAAATAATAAAAATAAGTACATCTGGTGCCTGAATCATGATTACCATTCCTCTGATTAAATTCAAAGAGATGATTGGGAGCTACACTAATTCAATATTTTTGTGCAGCAAACTATTGCATACTAAATACACACCACTTTTAGCTACCATCACTAAATTTTCCGATTTGATATTTCCAATGTATCCTTCTTTTTTTCATATAAGAAACTCCAGATTGTTTGGCAATAATGTGTTAACAACTTAATTTTTTATCAATTCCTTTCCAATGGTACTCAAACAACAGGCAACATTCTTGTAACACCAATTATGCGTCTATACATAGACAAAAACTTCATCCTTATAAATTACTTTTACGATGTTTGTCCTCTATTCAATGAATTTCCAATTACGTAGGTATTTGATCCGCTACCATCTTTCAGTAGAAGGCTTTCCCTTAACGTTAAATTCCATGGGCAGTATTTTGAGCCGAATGGAAGTTTACCCATAACAGGAGTCCAATTTGGCAAGGTTATGAAACATTAAATACTTCTGAACCTATTTTTTTTACAGATACCCTTCCTTATGAAGCAAACATTTTTCTTATTCTGTCAATATATTTAAGGAAAGTGCTAATGTACTAATGGGAGACCACCAATTAAGCTTCCTAGTTGGGCCACAGAACAAAACTTGATTCAACCGACCTATGGGATCCTATAAATACATTATCTTTCCGGATCATTGGTAGCATTAGAAAAAGAGAAAATGCTTCAGCTCAAATTTGCGTAGTTCGTAAACTTTATCATTAAAAAGAAAGAAGTCAATTTTACCATCGTCAATATTTATGTATATATGGCGCATCAAAAAAGTGAATATGCACATGCGTATACGACAACCCGAAGGTCGGTTTGGTAGGTGTTTGTAGAGTTCACTCAGTACTAAACCAGACAGGGTGTGAATATTCACACATCAGGGTAGGGGGGTCGGTTCCTTTCCTTGTGCCGGTTATGACTTCCCAGGAAGATCTGATACTCAAAAAACCACATAGCTTGGGTAGCGCTGAAGGTGCCCAGAGTGGCTTGCCCGAGAATCGAACCCGGGCTCTCCGGTCAGTTGTCCAACACTCTACTCCTTGAATTTTTATAGCAGTTTGATTATGTGTGTGTTCGTATAAATAAGTGTGTGTATACATTACACACACTTATATACACGCACACATTCAAACACGAAAACCCGGCAATTTGCGAATACAAATTCATTCACGTGGATAGAGGTATGAGGGAAAGAGATATGAGCATATAAAAGACGAACACAGGAATCCTCGAGAAGGTGGAATCGAGCAGATCACAAGATTGTAGTTAATCACAGATCGTGTAGTTTTTAGGGAAGGCGATAGACAGGTAAGGTCATTTGCGCCAGTAGGGATGGACAGGAAAAGATACGCGTAAAAGAAGTACGCGGAGTACGGAGAGAAACTTGCCGTCGGCATTAGCCTATTTTTAACAAAAGGCGCCATGGAGTCCGCAGCTTAACATCCCATCCATTCGACGGATGGCGTGCTCAATGAAAGAGCTATCCACAAGGCATCTAAAATAGGGATCGGGATACCAGTGAAAAATGTATGCCGTCTCTTGGATTCGAACCCGGGTTCTTCGGGTGGGAAATAGCTGGTTAGCCACAGCACCATCCCGATCCCACGGATCTTTAGATCGGCCGGGCCCCGATGCTCTAAACAAATTCCATCTTTGAAAAAGAACGATCTTCAGCGATGAAACAAACATATAAAATTTTTGATTAAAACATTTAAACAAATAGATTCAGATTCTACTGATGACAGCCGTGCCACCGAAACGTCAAAATATGTACGCATACAAACTCAATCAGTTCAATTGCATATTTGTGATCACAACTTTTGTATCATATATTCTCTTAAGTAACATACCTAACGCATTATAATGCACACATAGCGGGTGACTCCGTTAAAGTTACTGTTAAAGTTTCTAGAAAAATACCTAACGCATATAAGCAGGAGTACACAGAAAATGGTTTTTTATTTTTAATTATGTTTAACTTTTGTTTTCATTTTCCACGAAATTAGACATTCGGAAAAGATCCTTTGATGCATATTTCGTAATTCCATCTGAGAAATAGGGGAAAATTTAAAGCTGTAGGCTCCATTTGCAATAAATACATAATTCATCTACATTATTAATCTTCCGATATTCATGTTAAGTACCTTAAGCACCACAAAAGTATATATAATTCTAATTATTGCAACACCAGGCATAGGCGTAAGACCTAAAACGGAGTCCATTATCACTCGATCAAATGTGAAATCCCATTAATTATTTTTAATTAAACTCAGAGTTTGATAGTCTTGTCTTGAATCATTAATCCATCTTTGAGAGTGACTTCTTGTTCCATTGGTTGGGAAAGTGTTTCTTCACCTCACTCGGATTTAGTCTAAAGGAACGCCTGAAATGTCGGCTAACCTATACACAGATATAATATGCATATTACATAGTCCCTAGGATAAGGTAAGCATCCAAATAAAGGTATGCCAATATAAAAATTAATATTTCATTTTTAAAGGATTTTTGTAATATAATTATTTCTAACATTAAATATACCTAAAAAGGGAAGGTATTGAACGCTCCATCACCTACTACGCGCTACGAATGCGTGATATTCCTTGTTTGTCCTTCAACATTTCATTCAGTTCCTTGTACTTGGCTCTACGTCATCCCAGCACTCTCTCTACCCTGCATACCTACTATTATTCTTTCTTTTATGGCATTAAGATATCTTTATCATTATTTACTCTCCCTACTTTTTCCGCATATTATGGATTACACCTAGTAAGCTTATTTACTCCCCTTTCTTATTTAAAAAAAATTGGGTTTCCCTTCTGCTCAACTAAACGCAATGATCTCTATTTTCTGCACACGACAGTCCAATAAATACGCGAACTAAGGTCATAAAAAACTATATTTTGCAAATTTAGTCTGCATCGATTTTGTTCCCTCCAAAATACTCTCCATTTGTTGCTATTCACTTGTTTCATCTTCTATTCCACTGTTTAAAGCACACTTGGAAGGCCTCGGCAGTTAGGCTTTTTAGTTTTCTTGCCGTTTATTGCTTTAATGTGTCCACATCATCCCAGCGATGTCCCCTCATCACATTTTTGCATTTTGGGAATAGGAAAAAATCGCAGGGGGCGAGATCTGACAAATAAGGAGGATGATCAAGGATTGTGACTGAATTTTTAGCCAGAAACTGGCGAACAATCAATGCTGCTTGGACCCGATTTTTGCACACATTTTTTTTTAGACCCAATGGTTCGATTAAAAGAGTGTGCACTGTTTATTTTCCTAAATTCAGTTCATCAGCTATCATTCGGACAGTTTTGTTCGGTAAGGACAAGGGACCGCACAAGATCGATGTTGTTGTCAACACAGGGGATTGAAGGTCGTGACTTGAAAGAAGAAAGAGAAAAGTAGGTTTTGGTGTAAACAGTATCTATTGGAAATGAAGTGCTTAAAAATGCGCTGAAATATTTTAAATTAATCCAAATCTATTGTTTTATAGAAAAGTGAACTTCATGAACTATTGATGAAGTTATTGTCAAGCTTTAACTAGGCATGTAATCGGTCATGAGGTACTGAGCTTATTGTACCCCTGTGGATTGAAATTGTTTTAAATTGACTCGGAACCTTTGATGTTGGCTAAGTAAATCATTCTCTTTTGGAAACATGATATTTTTTTGTTATACAACTCAATCAAAATAATCATCTGCCAACCCTGAGAGTCAGATAACAACCGTTAAGATCTGTCCCCAAAATTGGTAGAGTAAAACTAGGAAAAAAATTCATTGCAGGTAAAAGTACAAATTACTGAAATTCTTCATAAGAACACCCTTACGTACCGAGGCACCGGCGCCAGAGCCTTCGCTCGATTTGGTATGCTACCGGTAAGGTATCTATTTATTTATTTTGTATTAGACCAAAAATATCACTTCAACCTTTACATCGGACCACTGATATAACAATTTGACAATTACATGCATACACCCTAGCCCTAAGTGGAGGAAAAAACCACCCAGGCGGGAATCGAACCCCCGACCTCTGGTTTGGCAGACGAGGACGTTACGCAGCCGTCACCGGTCGGCAGGTATCAACAGGACCCTCGTTCGAGCACCTCGTCTTGGCCTCTCAAACATAATCCAGTGCCCAAAATGGTACTCAAAGGGGTTTGACTTGGTTCGTACTCAAAGGCGAATATCTCATCACCAGTAACCATCTATTCTATAAAATTCGGATCACTTTTACCGTGGTCCAAGTGGTTCAAGGGAAGATTGTCACACAAATCTTCTGACAGCACCTTGGGGACCATCTTGGCACGCCTTTTTCATGCCTAAATCATCTGTAAGAATGCAATGCACTGTGGTTTTCTGAATATTTCCTTCTTCTGCTAGCATTCTTACCCTTAGGGGTCCATCAGAATTGAGTGTCTTATTTTTTTGCACATTTTCATCACATTGTGTTTATGATGGATGCCCAGGGCATTCCTCATCGCCAACCTCTTCTCTACCCTCCCGGGACATCTTGTACTAGAGGAAAACTATTCCTTGATCATTGCTATCTACTATATCTCCCGAACCCGATTTTCTGAGCTTAGCATAAAATTTTATCGCGTATCGTTGCTCCATTGAACGTCGCATCGTGATATCGTGACGAGACACTCGAACAGGGGTCCGGTTTTGTAATGATCAGCAACTTGAAACGGCCCACAGAAACTGACACGGATCGTGTTGCTTCCCCAAGACCTCTTACTACCTCTTCCGTCACAAATCGCCACGCTCCAGCCGTCCACATCCGCGGAAAAAATCATTCTACATTTTATTATACAAACTATGCATCCCGTAGAGTGTCCAGGAATAATTTGAAGCTAGTGACTCTTTGGTGACAATTTTAGGTGAGAAATAATACCTGAGAGACGACTGTTAACACCCAACTGCGAAAAAGCAATTATTATGACAAAGCTTGCACCATTTAGTATTAACAACGGTGATGCAATAAAAATATAATCTCGAATTTTGAAGCATAATTATTATTTAAAATTCAAAATTAGTTGACTTAAAACAATTGGTCTCCAAATTATTTCACATTTCATCCATTTTTCCTGCCTCTATAGGATTTCTCTCAACAAACCCCTCTCCTCACCTACCATCTCCAGTACTTCCTCATTTGTTTTCCTTTCGGTCCATTTCACCTTCTCCATTCTTCTCCACACCCACATTTCAAAAGCCTCCAATCTACGTCTATCCTCCTGCTTCAGCGACCACGTTTCCGCACCGTACAAGGCTACGCTCCATATCAGAGTTTTTACGAGTCTTGTCTTAACATCCCTACTCAACATCCCCGTCATCAACTCCCTCCTCCTTGAGAAAGCTTCCTTGCCTAGCGCAATTCTTCTCCTTACGTCCATACTACTTTGACCGCATTGGTCCAAAACACTTCCGAGATATGTAAACTGCTCTACCTGCTCTATTTTTTCCCCGTCTACTTTAATATTTAGCTTAGCCTTTTTCTTTCTGGAAAATCGCATAACATTTGTTTTATTAATATTGATTCTCATCCCATATTTATCGCACTGAACCTCCAATTCACTCAAAAATGCTTGCAACCTCTTGGCTGATTGAGCAACTAATGCTTGGTCATCAGCAAACCTAACCGATTTTACTAATTCCCCTCCGACTTTCATTCCTACCTCCAGCTGTTCCCATGCCTCTTTAATCATTTCCTCCACATATACGTTGAACAGCACCGGTGACAATGGACAACCCTGCCTTACACCTCTTCCTAACACTGCCCATCCGGACTCTCCGTTCCCCACTCGCACCTGAGCAGTCTGAGACATGTACAGGTTGCGGATCAGTCTCCTGTCCCTCCAATCCATTCCTATTCTCTGCAATACACGCATTATTTTTTTCCAATTCACTCTAACAAACGCTTTTTCGAAATCTACAAAACAGGCAAATACGTCCTGATTGTATTCTATATTCTTCACGATTAGTGACCTCATTACTGCAATGGCATCACGCGTACCTCTTCCCTTCCTAAATCCAAACTGATCATCCCCTAAGTAATCATTTGCCTTACTCTCTATCCTTTTGTTGATGATCCTGAGAATAACTTTAGCGTCGGATATCAAACTTATTGTTCTGTAATCCTCACATGATCTAGCATTTACCTTTTTTGGAATAGAAACTAACACCAATCTCACAAAATCTTCCGGCCAAATTCCTTTCCCATAGATACTACGAATAAGCCCATATAGAGTCTTCTTCCCACATTTTCCTAAACATTTCAACAGTTCTACAGGGATGTTGTCCACCCCCAAGGCCTTATTTGCTTTCATCTCCTATAATGCTCTTTCTATTTCATCGTCGAGTATGCCTGGACTTAAGCTATCTTCTTCTACGTCATGTTCCTTTTCTATGTCTAACCTTGTCGGCCTAAGTTCTTTACCATACAGTGTTTCTATATATTCCTTCCATCTCTTTTGGATTTTTCCTGGTTCAACTATTATCTTACCCCACTTATCTTTAACTGTTAGCACAGGTCTTGCCTTCTTACTTCCCGATAATAACTTAACCTTGTTGTATAGAGCACCAATTTCACCCTTCTTCTGTAAACTTTCCATATCCTCGCATAGCGTTTTCCACCATTCTTCCTTTGCTTTATTTGTGGCCCTTCTCAATTTATTGCTTAACTCTTTGTACTTCATTTTGTCTAACTCTGTGTTTATATTTTTCCATCTTCTTCTCTCATCCATATTTCCATTCATCTTATCCGTTACCTATGGTTTCCTTATCCTTTTCCCGTTAACGGTTCCTATAGTGTCTTTTGCGGCTTCCGATATCCCTTGCTTGATACATTCCCATTTTTCTTCGATAGTACTCAGTTCTTTACCTTCATCCGTCATTTTCTCTACAGCCTGCTGATACTCCTTCCTCGTTAAGCCATTTAATGCTTCTACATTCCATTTCCTAACCCGCCGCCCTTGCCTTATCTTCTTGAAACGGACGTTACATTTCATAACAACTAAGTTTATTACCTCTATTCTATATTAAATTCTATCTTATATTTTCAAATATAATTAAAATTTAACACCTGCCATAGTTTCTTTCGGTGATATTGAAATAACAACAGAAAATATTCTTCTACGCTCGGTGACTAGAATGGAGACAGCATCGCCATCGCGAAAGGACAATAAGGAAAAAATTCTTTGGGAAATATTGAGAAAACAGGAAAAAAGAAAAGGAAAGTTAATAAAATTCCGTACGTAACATAAATTTGGATTGACAAATACCCTGATTGTAAAAAAACGCCCAAGAAAATATACTTATCAAGTGCAAAGAGATTTTCAGAGAGCAGAAATTCAGGAACAAATTCAAAGACTGAAAAATATTCTAGGGTGTATATCTGCAGTGATCATAACTTAATGAGGATGAAATTCTGATTTAAATTTACAAAAACTGAATAAAAACATGAAGACTAGGTGGTAAGCCGAAAAAAGGAATGAAATTCAACTGCCATTCACATGGCTTTGAGAGGGAAGCTGAAAAAGTATGTTGATAGGGAAACCAAAGCGAAACGTTGGAAAAAATATAAAAATTTTCGTGGACACAAATGTAGCTTTCGGTATAATGAAGGTTACAAATAAGCCTTTGACATACCCTAGGCACAGAACTAACAGCGGAAATAACATTTAAGAACAAGAAGTTGAAGGAATAATGAAGTCATTACAATACAAGGATCAAACATTAATTTAGCAGAAAGGGGAAAGAGCAGAAAAACTTCATTGAGAAATTAAGCCACATAAGCGCAAAAAAAAATTAAATAGTAAATATAAAATTGCTGACCATTAAATTGCCATTAAAGAAGGGAATAGAGAGGATCAAGAGAAATTCTATATATGTGTTGATCTGGTAGAGCTTTTGTTAATGATGATTGGGATAAAATTAAATAGATAAAGTTTGATTCATATCTTGTATAAATAGCACAAACTATCCCCAATGGAGAAGAAGAATAAATAAATAAAGGAATGAGGCCAGATGTACACTTCATGGCCATTATTTTCAATATTTTAATCAAGAAAGAAATCGATGAAGTTAAAGAAAATAGTTCAGGAGTGCGTATCTGCAGAGAAAAAAGTCAGTATATTGCGATTTGCGGACAACATATATCTGGCAGATTTGCTTGAAGCTCTGAAGTACTTCTGTGAGTTTTTTTTTTTACCTTGTGCAGGCAATAAAGACATGGCATCAGAAATTAAACTAAAACAAAGTTATACAAGGGAGAAGAATTGGAGCATGCAACAGGTACCAATCAAATTGGAGAATCAAAGTGGAAGAATTTTGTTACATGGGAAGCAGAAACAACAACAGTAGAAGACTCAAGGCAAAAATAATCAGTCGAAAGGCCGAGGAATCTACCAAAGTCCTTGACTTTGCCAGTAAGAGAGCACATCATTTGTTTGTTTGGTAGAACGTTGGTCTGAAGCGTGTTCCTATAAGGCAGCGATTTAAGAATACGACAAGCATTAGATGAGTGGTGTTATTGAAGAATAATGAAGACAAAATGCAGAACCAACATACTATAGAGAAGCATCAACAAAGAGTAGGAGAGGAAGGGGAGAAAAAAGTCAAAGGTAAACTCTAGTTACAAAGACATCGAATATATTAAAAACTGTTCAAGATCAGTCGTTCGAAGCCTTTGATTCTTCGAAAGCTCATGTTTATGTGGTTGGAAGGGTTCTTTTTTAAATGAGATTTAGCGAAAGGATAAATGTAATTGCAGATAAGTGATGAAACGAATCAGGTGTTCAACACGAAATCTAGATGAGGTAACATTTCCGTCGGCTCCAACTGATCGTAAGTGATCCTGAGAACTTTGGCTTATTCTAAGTACACGATATATATATATATATATATATATATATATATATATATATATATATATATATATATATATATATATATACACACACAATATTTATTTCTCACGAAACGTTTCTTGACATTTTTTTGCAAACCTTATCACGTTTATTATCTAATTTTATGTCACGTACTTAGGATTGTAATTTATGTGATTTATAGTAGTTGGGAATTTAACTCTGGATGACCTGGGTCTCTGTTTTATCTTGAAAACCTCAACCATCCTATTTCATTTCATTTCTTTTATTCTTTAACCATCAAATCGGTTAACGAATTACTGAAGGCATCCTGTTTTCTATAAAATTCATTTAAAATGAGGATTTCTGAACCCTATACGAAAGTGACAAAGAACCATACATTACCAGCTATTTTTGATCAAAGTTATATATATATATATATTTATATAAGTTATATATATATATATATATATATATATATATATATATATATATATATATAACACAGTATTCAACCCGAAGATCGGTTGGGTCGGTGATGGTAAAGTTCACTCAGTACTAAGCTCGACGGTGATATTCACACAACAGGGTAGGGGGGGCAGTTCCTTTCCGTGTGCCGGTTATGGTTTCCCAGAAAGATCTGGTACCCGAAAAATCACTTAGTTTGGGTTGAGCTGCAGGTGCCCAGAGTACCTTGCCCGGGAATCGAACCTGGGACCCTCCGGTCAATACTCCTACCGTCAGTACTACCCCCGTGTCGACAGAGAAACCCAAAACATAGGATATGATCTAGACTTTCATTTCACTCCGTCCAATACTAATCCCATTTTTCAATCTATTTTAATTGTTGTCGAATTCCAGTTTTAAAAATGAGTTAGATCAAGCCTTGTAGAAATCTAATGTGTTGGCTTAAGACGGTAAAAGGGGACGATATTTTTTATTTAATTTTCTACTTGAGTATGAAAGTTGAATACTATATTATCGATTTTGCACCAGAATGAATTTACTGTGGTTACCTTATGTATCTCATAAGTACATTGTGAGTAGGCGTCCGTTTCAAATGCAGTATTCCATCACCCAAACAAATCCGCAATAAGGCTCCCGCTATGAACACAAATCAAGCCAAACAAAACGCAATGCATCATATTTTAGACTGCTTGGGAACACCACAGTAACTCATGTGAGGGATCTTTCTGCCTCCCTTCCGATGGGGAAAAAAAAGTGACTTTTTTTTACGAGACACGGAATATTAACCTATAAAACTTCAAACGACGGGCTTTTCCTCCGTTATTGGAGGATGAGGTGGTTTCGAGAGAGAGAGACAGAGAAGGGAGAGTGGGGAAGAAGAAAGAGAGAGTGGGAGAGAAAACTGGGTTGGAAGAAGAGGGTGGAGGGGTTGTTGTAGAAGGTGGGAGAGGAGGGTGGACGAAGGGGAGAGGGGACTGCTTCAGAGGGGGATGGAGAGAGTGGCGCGAGGAGGTATAAGGGTGAGGGATAGGTATCTTTATCCTCAAGAGTTGTTTCAAGTGCCCCAGAAATGACGTTTAATTAAGCTTCAGCCTCGGTAAGGATCGTTTTCTTTGATTAATGGTCCGAAGGCATTGTAAAACGCTTTCCTTTACTCCCTTCCTCTCTCGTCGCTTGCCTCCTCCCCCCTCTCTCTCTTTCTATCTCTCCCTTTTCTCCTCTCTCTCCCATTTCCACCCCCACCTCAATCCTGCCCCCTTCCGCGTCTAACCCCTTGTGTCTCACGCTCCCGACATTCACTCCCAACTCTCTCTCCTCAAAAGAGACGGTGAGCGAAGAAGGCGAAGAAGAGGCGGGCGGGAAGAATGGCTCGGAAGACGAGCCCTACTTTCGAGGGGAGAGGCGCATTCCACGACCGCAACGGCGGCATCAAAGCTTAGCCGCCACAAAAGAAAATGTTTAAACACGGGGTATGAGGGGGTCGACGTGGGAGGATGGGGGGGGGGGGTCGGGAGGGAGGGTGCGGAAGAGAGGGAATACGTACGATGCGGGTTGTCTCTGTGCTGGAAAACGGAGGGAGAGAAAGTGAAAAAAAAAGGAGGCGCAAAGTGCGGGGGAGTGCAAGAGTGCGAGGTACGAATAAACGCGATTCTCGCGTGGATGCACCCGGAATCAGAACGGTGGTGGGAATTTATTCGAACTAAATACTCGACAAAAGCACTGTGGGTGAATGGAATCGACGGTGAATAGGCATTTTAATCAAAAACACTGCTATTGTTTTGATAGATGGACCGCTGGGAAATGGACAGAACCGGCGAGAAAGCTATGCATTGGACACTACAAACGATAGAAGACTATTTCATTTCTCGAACGGGAACTTTTGTGGTTAAATTGTGCGATTGTCGTTGCACAATCGTTCAAAAAGAACAAAGGGCTCTCTCTCATACAGTTTAACAGAGCTAACTGTGTTTCACCAGGGTAAGAATTTCCGAATCGATCTATTTGTAGGGTATCACGGAAAACCTGCGAAAAAATAATCTTTTACAACGTTTCCATGAAAACAGATACAGTCTTTTTAAACGCATGAATTATGAGAGCAATAAACGCATTTCCATGTTTATTATTGTAAACGGAAGTTTTAAAGAACGGAAAACAAATAAAATTTAGCTAATTCCTTGCCATAAATTTAACGCCCACTAAAATCGGATGGAGCATTTAAGGCAGTTTGAGAACGCGAACGACTTGATTTAATTATTGGCAGAAAACGTAACACGGATAGATTTCGATCGGTAGCGAGCGGAGTCGGGGCTGTGAGAAATTGGACTAAACCAAAACCGTCATAAATAGGAAGGAATAAAGGGGGAGGGGGAAGGGGATGGGAGTGAATTTCCTACCCCTCTGGCTCTCTCTTTCCTCCCTCCGTTTCGGTATTCAAGCAGTGGCTGGGGATGGGGACAGCAGGCCCACGGAGCAGCAAGGAATCGGTCGGGGAGTGGGGAGAAGGAAAGGGGGAAGATTTGGAGAGGGGGTCGGGGGAATGTATCCTGGGGTCCGGGAGCAGGGAATCTGCGGGGTGGACGGTGGAACTGGAGGGATGAGGAGGAAAAGAAGAAGGAAGGAAAGAGGACGGTAGGAGAAGGAGACAGAAGAAAGAGGGAAGAAAGCGCGTGGGGGAGGAGAGAGGGCGGGGACGGGAGGGGGGAGTGGAAGGAGGCGCGGCGGTGTTGGTGGTGCGACGTAGGGCTTGGAAGAAAACGTGAGTGCAAGGTTGCGTGAAATCTAGACAGAATGGAACGGACAGAAATGTAAAAGGGAGGAGGGGCTTGGGAAGGATCGGCGAAGTGGGCAGGGGGGGGAGAAAGGTAGGGGAATGGAGAAGTCGGGGTAGTGGTTTTGTTACGGAGCGGGAGGGAAAGAGCGAGGGCGAGCCAGTTGGAAAGACAGAGGGAGGAGGATGGGTGGCGCGAGGGAGAGGATGGGGGGTTGAAATCAGGGAGGGATAGAAAGGGGAGTGGCGGGGTCTGGGGGAGGGGAGGCAGTTCTAAAATGTAGGAAGAAGGTTTTTCGGAACTGCGGAAGGGGGAGTGTGCGGAGGGGGGAGGGGAGAGTGGAAGGGAGATGCCGGTGGAGACGTGGGAGGTTGGAGTTCTTGGATAGGGGATTGGGCGTGGGAGGACATCGCACGCTTAGTTTTTCGAGGTTGGTAGTGTAGCAGAGGAGGTGGTGAGGGGTGGGGGAGGGAGAGTTGGGAGGGGCAAGGGAGGGATGTGAGGGCTCGGGACGCGGCCGGGTCTCCGGCATAAGGAACAAGAAAGCAAGGAGGAGGGGAGGCTGCGGGAGGAGAGAGAGAAGTAGGGAGAAATTCAGGTTCTTCACTCGTGGGAGTGAAGAAATGGATAAAGGGAGCGAAATTGCCGGGGGACGGGTGTAAGGGTTTGAAAGAGGGAGTAGGAAGGACTATGCACGGATGTGTGTGTATGTGTATGTGTTTGTGTATGTGGCGGTGGTAGGGCAAGGAGCAAAGAAAGAGTAGGGAACGACGAGATGCCTATGGGAGGCGAGAGGGAGGGTAGGGGAGAGAGAAGCCGCAGCAGCGTGGGTAGGTGCATTCTGTAATGCGAGGAATGAGAGAGAAAGTTCTCGATATATCCGAAGAAGAAAAGCGAGGATGGGACAGATTTAGAAACGACGCTGAGAGCACCTGAAATTTGTACCGTGCTGATTCCCTCTGGTCTACAATTCGGGAAAAGAAACTCGAGATTGAGCAGTAATCCCAACAGGCCCTCTTTGTGATGTCCTCTGTAAGGACAACATTTTAGGCCAGCCGAAGAAATGGCCTACATACGTGTATGCTACTATCAATGCTAGTCGCATAGAAAGTACTCTTGCCCACAAAACATGATTTTGTAGAATAAAATTCGTTTTAAATCATGGAAGCAGCAATGCAGTGGGCCTAGGCCAAAAATAATTGAAACATTGAAATGTGATTTGGCGGAGTGTTTATATCAACAATACAAGTTTAATTTATGAAGTATTCGCAAACATCTAGTTAACGCCAGTAAACATTAACTATCTATCATGAGCTTGGAAATTTATCTGTGGTCTATATACAATTGACGAAATTAGTCCTAATGAATATGCCACCATAATACTGTGTAAATATATAAAATTTTGTAAACAAAAAATACCGGGACCGTAAACTTGAAGTTTAAAAAAGTTTAAACTTGAACTTCAAGTTTACGGTCCCGGTATTTTTTGTATACATTGATTCACGACCGTAGCTACGTTCCTTGTATATTTAAAATATAAAATTTTATTTGACAACACAGTGTAAGTAGCACTGGGTAAATATATAACACATTCTTGCTTTAATGGAGAAAACATCTCCCTCTCAGATTCCTATTTATTAAGTTGCATTGATTAGGTTATTCTTTACAAATTAATCGAGGCTCATTGATAAAGTTTAAAATATTTAAATGTTTTACCACAAAAAGTATTTATATTTCGCAGGTCATCGATGAAATGTGAATCAATCTGTATAATTTTCCTGCTGCTTAAAGAGAGAAGGGAAGAGTGAGGTACCTGATGATGACGCCGAAGCGTTTAAACCGGTATCATGAATAAAAATTGTGTGGAAGTTACAAAGTATATTAATTTACAACGAGGGGAGAAGGGAATATGAAGGTAAACTTAAATGACTTAATGTTGGGCTAAAATATAAGAAGCAAAGAGGTATGGTGAAACGATAAAAGGTTAACGGCGTAAGAATAACGAAATAGCTTTAAATTAAACTCGATCGCTTGCACCATGAATCCGAACGAATGTTGAAAATGCGCAAAGTTTCGCAACTGGATCTCCGAATGGAATTGCATATTACAAAAGAAAGAAATAAAGAGCGGTCGGAGGTGCGGCACGTGGGTGGGAAGACAGCGTCGAGGGATAAGAGGAGGATGAAGGAGAATAGAGGGAGGGAAAGTGTGAGTGAAAGGAGATTAAAGAGGGGTGGGGGTTGGAAGAAAAAGAAATCCTGCGGTGAGGTAAATAAGGACAACCGAGCAAGATGGAAGGAGGGAGGAAGAGGGTGGAGAGGGGAAAAAAGACAGATTAATTCCTATCTCAGTTGACGCTTAAGAAACTGGAAAGAGCTGGTTTTGGGAGGGAGGGGTGCGCGGGTGGGGGGGAGGGATGGAGTTGTTAGTAAGAAGGGCAAGAACGAGACGTGCAGTCTTTTAAGACGAGTAAGGGGCGATGGCACTCGGGGGAAGGGATAGGGGGATGACGGAGAGGGAGGCGAGGGATGATACTGAGGGCGAACAAAAAAGATATAATGATTCATCCTCTTAAAGAAAAACAGTTTCTCTTTTGCAAATCTCTTTTTAAATATTAATACTATATCTTTTCCGCCCGCTCGATTCCCACGACGGTAATCCACGCTAAAATTTCCGATAAGAATTTTATCGCCAGGACAAAGAAAGAAAGATGTAGTGATGCGATGGCTTTCTTTTGTTTGTTTTACGAAATTGAATGAGGGAAATATTATACATTTTTATTCCCTTGGAAATGAAGAAGAATAAGAGATGGCTAGGGGTATTGGGTAAATGAACGGAGGGGACGGAATTGAACACCTAGAGATTTTAAAGAAGGATTTTTCAGGAAGAATTTCAGTTAATCCGATTAAATCCCAATCTTGTTTTCCGACAGTGCTAAAACGAAGTAGACAGCAAAACTGAAGCAATAATTATGGAAGAAATGATAAAACCAAATGGGGTCAACACAGAGATTTTATTCGTTCAGCGTTGATCTCAATTGGAATATTTTATACCAGCCGTTCGAGGTGATCAATGACTGAGTTTGTGAAAAGAATTTTTTTATTCTTACAATTGACGATGTTTTATTGAGACAATTTAATGAAACACTGATAGGTACTACTATGTTTGATGAAATATTAGTTAACTATAGGTAACAAATATATATTTTCCTTTTTGTGCATATTTGTTGAGATTTATGCTGATATTTTTATTCAATCTGGAAAAGGGAGAGAGTATAAATTTTGTCATATAAAGTCATTAGTAACGCAAGTAATCGTTTTTATTTCAGAACATGGCACTCAACTTTTTGATATCGGTCTTTGTGAGCCAAAATATATGTTCCTGCGTAACATTCGGTAACATTTATCTATTATTATTATTAGGTAATCTACCGGTTAAGCTAGCTTTTTGGATGGACACAACTATCAAATAAACATTTTGTAACTCCAAGCAAAACCCAATCCAGCAACCTAATCTACATCATTTATCTATTATTAAACCATTAACTCCACCAATAATTATAAACTTAATTTTTAAGGATGTGTCTCTGTTAAACCATTATTTCCTTGCTGTTCAACGTATTTTCCCAGTCATTACTATAATTTACTTTTTTTATTTCATCCATTGTCCGCAACGTACAATTTACCGCAAATGACCATTTTACATATGTTAATCAATCAAACTTGGCATCTTTTTATGGTTGTCACTCCCCACGATTCGCACATTGAAACATTTATTAAGAAATGTTGTAACAAATGCTTTCTTTTATGCACTAGCAATGCCATCCTTTGCAGGAGTTGTCACTTAACCAAACATAACCTTATACAACGAAGTATCATGCACGCCTGCTCAACCAATTCCATTAATTTCCAATGTGAATAAAATAAGGGCACCAATCCTTGTCCTTCCTGTTTGATTATTATTTTCATCTAACATTTATGATAAAATTTGGCTATAATAATTTTATATTTCCCTCTGTACTTGTGTTTTTGCTGATTAGTGAATACAGAGCTGGTCAAAAAATATTGTGTCTCTATACCGATCGAGGAAAGAATTGATGTGGTAATAATAATGCGAGATATGAAAGAACCTTTTTTGGTCCTGACATAACTATTGCTAATGACACACGTTCGTACTTACTCTTGAAAGTACTCTCGCTGCTGTCAGCAAAGTATGCTACCTTGATCTCTTTCATCTACATATACCTGTACGTGATACCTTGCAAACTACCAGTAGGGTGGCTGCGGGGGTTTGTTCCATACCTATGGTATAAACACAGTAATCAACCCGAAGGTCGGTTTAGTAGGTGATGGTAGAGCTCACCCATGTACCAAGCCCGACAGCATGCGAATATTTACACATCAGGGTAGGGGGGCCAGTTCCTTTCCCTGTGCCGGACCTATGGTATAACACAGTAATAGTAAGATTTGCTCAAACGTTTGTCACAAATTAAAATGCATATTATTTCATATCAAATAATGGAGGTAATGTTAACTACACCTCATCGTACTGCGGAATCGAAGAGCAAAATATTTTCTATCCGTCCGAGAAGACTGATATTAGCAATAGAAACAATAGGATAAGGATTAGATAAAACAATAACAACATCTTACGTTAATTCGACAATAAAAAATTATGTTCACCTCCTTAAGAGCGCGGTCGTTTATAGTTAACCTGATTTCTAATCGTTTGCGATAAACATGGCATTGTTTAATTTGTCGCTCTGTACTTGATCCCTTGACCCTCACTGTCAAGACCTTTCATAACGTTTACGATGGGGCTGATAATATATTATCAAAATCATTGCTAAAGGCATATCATTCCCACTGATGGAAGAAATTTATTCTCTATGTTAACCCTCGCTCTGTGAGCGATTCCCAGCCTAGTTCCACTAAAAATCTAGAAACGCTACTACGTGTATCATAACAACGTTTAAAAAACTTAACTTCTCTGGATAGGAGCATCGTGTTGGGAGTTAGGATCCCAATATTTTATCACGTTTTAAAAATATAGATCCCCATCGATGCATATGATTTAACATGGCAATCCAGCTGACTTCATAAGGACACCACATACTGCATATCCCAAGTGTGACCTAACTACTTAACAAAAGGTAGCACAAATATTTCTTGTATTATTTCTCAAACATTCTTCAAATAAGTTCTGATTACTTGCTGGCATGGTCACTGATTCATCAGATATATATATCATCCAAGGAAGCTCGTAATTAATATTAATTTTTAAGTGTTAAATCGAATCTATACATGCAATTTTGGTATTGTTAATGCAGCAGGTGTTCGAGAGTGAACTATTCCTATTCTAAAAAATTCTTTAAGTTTAGTTTGATTTTCTAAGGTTTCAAATTAACGTTGTAATACGGGGATCGTTTGCCTATGGTACCTTATCGTCAGGACTATGAATATTCCTGTAAATCACTCCGTCGTCGGCGAATAAGCAAATGTTACTATCTACTGCAATGCTAACGTCATTAATATAAGGAATGAATAAATGATGTCAGATGGAACTTCATTGGGCAAAAACTGATATGACTTCAACTGTATAAGAGCCAACAGCTTTGACTATGATTATCTATGAGTGTCCCTTGTACGCGACCTTCAAAAAGACTAAATTCCGAACTGGGATCTTTTTCTTTGCAATAGGACCCTAGTTTTGAAACTAGCTTGTTGTAAGACACTTGGCCGAAAGAATTTTTAAAGAGTAGAACAACCGCATCAATTGAAATATTATTTCCTCCCGAACCCAGAACATCATGAACACGAAGCGCAAGTTGTGTCTTGCAGGATTCATCATTTTGGGAACATGGTATTTTTTATCAACAAATCTTGCTAACGAAATACTTCATTATCAACCTTACAAGTATACGCTGCAAGAACATGCATGATATAATGTGAGGGTAATAGGTCTTGGTCTCTTCTTGTTACTGCTTTTAAATATCAGTGATAAATTAGCTACTTTACAGCATTTGGGAACTCTGAAATCAATGTATCAATATAGGATCAGAATCATTTTGAGTTTTCTTAAAATTTTTCTTTAATTTTTCCTCATGGATTAACGCCTTTTTGATTCAATAACTTCCATGTTTTTCCATGTAGGTTCCGATTTGTCTTGAATAAATGTATATTTAATTGGGATGAACTTGATTGCTGAGAGTTTAATGCCTACGAAAACGATTACAGATGCCTCGGATACGTATCCTCAACGTTTCGTTGTTTGCTAACGCCATTAAAATTATCAAATGAACTATTGAACACGCATTTTAGATAATTATATTCCATTTATTTTTATGCAAATAATTTTATTTAACCTTCATATTTCTTTATTTTAAGAGTGTTTATAGCGAAGAATATTTCGAGTGCGCTCGTTGCTAGTCAGTCCAACCAGGATATTATTTCCTCTAGTTTTTGAAGTGACAAGTTGATGTATGGAATTCAACGTAAAGGAATGTCGGAGAGAATCGCAGGTACTTAAGGAAATATTTATCTCCTATTTTAACTAAACTTACTCCTCCCAACAGATAAAGCATTAACATCTCCACCGATTATTGTGCCTTGTTCGTTGTTTCGTAATGTAATGAATTTGATATGCCTGACCTGCTCTAATTTTGAACTAACGCTAGCGTTTGGTGGCAGTGTCTTCTCAATATCCTCAACAACCAATCTTATGATTCGCCTATGTCAACTATTATACTTAGAAAATAACTTATTAAAGTATTTAAGAGTTTCAGATGCCTGATTTTCCAATAACAACAGAATTGTTTCCATGACCCCAAATTTTCCTTGATATTAAGCTCTATTACTACTAACCCAAATTCATAAGCGCTCCATTGATACTTACTAAAGGGAATGAATTAACAAGTACAAAGATTTCGTCAATAATATGCCCTTCGTTCTAAATTAAATATACAACACCACTTTGCATCTTCAAGAGGAAAACTTTCAAATCTCAATACCAATAACATTCTTCTAATTATCAATATATTTGTTAAAAAAAATTAAAGATTGAAAAGAAAAACAAGGGTTAAATTTAATTTTGGTGGTAAAACTAATAATGAGATTTGATTTTTAGTCCCTTTTTATGAGAAGAACTTATCCGGTTCCTTTCTCGTTTTTCACGTGTCACATTTTGTACAGCCATGAACTTTACCAATTCCTATTTGGAAACATCATATCAAGCCACTCGTACAGTCACTATTCATTTTTATTTGTAGGAATGTTCTAGGTATACGACTATCTGGAGGGAAAATTTAGGATTCTGGAGAACTACGACTGTCGTACAACAATATTTCACTACTGATCTCCTTTATATCTCTCCGCTATACTATACTCGTATATACCTTAAATATCTTGCGACATGTATTCATAAAACACTACATACAGTTATTAAATTATAACTGCTAACGAATTACAGCAGTTGTTGGAATGGAATTATTCTTATACGCTTTCAAATTTGGAAACTGCAATGACCTACTTAAATGTGTGGTGCGCGCATGTTAATGATCTATACACACTCTGTGACCCATTACAGAAATAAGCAAGAGGCATGGTCCGTACGGAATAAATTCGACCAAACTGCTCGATCCCAAGAAAGCAAAACTCGTGAAAAACAAATAATAAGAGCATAATAATTCCTCGAAGGAATCAAAAAACGTCATTCATGAACTACTAAAAGGAGAGGAGAACAAAGGCAGGGTCCAAAAATTCAAACTTGAATAATTGTGGACTGAAATATCATGGCACCATATGGGTACTTAGTTCACTGAAGGGAAATTATGAAATTCGGGAGTAAAGAAGTGAGGAAAAATGGATGAAAGAATTTGAAAATGGGGCAGTAATGAAGAGGAAAATGGAAGAATGGCGAGAGAAAAAAAGGATTAGAGAGAGAGAATGGGAAAAGATGAAATAGAACGAGGAGTCAAGAGAGGGTGGGAGGGAAAGGGGAGGGAGGGAATGAGAAGAGAGAAGGAGGAGAGCGAAGGGGGAGGTGGTTGAGGGGGTCGAGAGTACGGTGGGCGTTTGAAATTATTAACAGGGCTGTCGGGGGCAGGAAAGGGAGAGAGGGCTCTAAATCAACGGAGCTTGCACTTGAGGGCAACGGAGAGGGAGAGATGGAGCGAGGGGGTGGGGAGGCCAAGAGGAAGGGGGGATAGGAGGTCGAAGAGAGAGAGGGGTGGGAATGGGGCCACGGGATGGAAAAACAGGTCTACAGAGGAGGGAGGGAAGGAGGATGAAGGGGGGAGGGAGGAGGAGGGAATGGGAACGACGGCACGGAGGGGGAGAGAGACGGGGCGGGCGGAACAAAATGGACGTAGGTTTGAGGAGGAAGGTATCGGAAGGAATGGAAAAAGGAGGAGGCAGAGCAGTTCGGGAGACGGGGAGTGAATGGTGCGAGGTGGGAATGCATGGGAGGGGGAATGGTGAATGAATGATTTGGTGGAGGTTGGGCACGTGAAGCAAGGAAAGAGATAGACGGACAAATGACTTCATTCGTGGGGAGAGGGGGTAGAGAGAGAGGCGTTGAGGGGGGATGAGGGAGGGAGGCGAAGTGAACGGGAGAGCGTACGAAGTTGAAGGAAAAAGGGTTGCGGTACGGAGTGGTGAGAAGACGAAATGGAGGAAATATACAGGAAATTCGGGCGGAGGGCTTGCAGTCAAATTGGGATCAGTCGAGGGGGTATGAAAGAAACGCGCAGACGGATATATGCAAACGGTTTTATTGGTCCAAGGCCTGGCTTAATTGTTTTTCCTTTGAAATTGTCACTGGCGCTAAGAGTCGAGGGTCGTTCTGAGATTAACAGGAATGAGAGTTAGTGCGATTTTTATGGCGCAAAATTGTGATTGCATTTCACGAGAGAGGACACTGTTCAGACTCTAATATCTCGCATAATGAAATTTTTGAAAGGTATTGATAAAAGTAATGCACCACTTAATATTTCATTGAATGATTTTCCTATTTAAATGCACAGAAATGGTAAAATTATAGGTCTTTTGAAATCGTGATTTTAGACTGTGATCCAAAATTCTATTGTCGAAGAGTTTCCTTCTATTGCACAAAATGATGGTTTAAGTGTAATAAATGTAACTATCTAGAGTTAAACAAGCAAAATAAGAAACAGAGGGGATAAATTTGTTTACAGGCATACTCTGTCTTGTTAGAGGTTGGAATGAAAGTTCTAGCTGCGTTTTATTGACCTTACATGCAATCCCGACAATAATTTAATAAAAAAGCCATAATAATAATATCATTAAATATTCATAAAATAAATAGTTAAAATTCATTTGAACGTCTTCTTAGCTTATAAACCATAGATGACAGCTTGAAAACGTTCTCATGAACAAGGTATTGATAAAATTCTCCACTCCTCAGCTGCAATTCACTTACCAAACAACGGGGATATATTTTTTCATCAAACTGTCTATACCTCAGCAATGCCAGATGACAATATTACGACTCTTAACTGTGGTACACATTTAGATGAACTATAGTAAAATGATAATAATGTATGTAATTCAACCACTCATAAAATAAATCAATGCCAAAAACTTCAAACCAATAAATGAAAGCAATGTATTGATTATAGTGTTCACGTTAATTACACCGTCCAGATGCGATACACTCTGCCGTTCCAAAAAGGTGGCAGGGAGACTAAATGAGAAATGAGAAAAGATAGAGCAAGAGAGAGAAGAGAGAGAGTTTTTGGGCGCCCAAGAGGAGTGAGAAGGGGCAGGCGGTAGAGGGAGAAGGAGACTGAAAGGAAGTCATGGAGGGCAGTCGGGTTCCACGAGCATGCGAGGAGCATGTGAGGGAGAGGGACGGCGCCTAAAAAGAACGAGAGATGATAGAGGTGAAGGAGAAGGGCAAGATGTTAGGCAGATAGGGGAGACGGGGAGGAGTGGAGAGGAGAGGGAGGTGGAAGTAAGTGGTAATGATAAGAGGTAGGGAAGGAGGTAGGACGAGCGAGAATGGGCTACCGTGGGAAGACGATGGGAATGCTCTTGAAAGTGGGAAACGATGGGATGAGGAAGGAGGAGAAGAAGGGTTAAGTGAAACGACATGGCATGTGAGAATGGCTGAGGGGGGTAGTAGGGGAAGGAGAGAGTGAGAGGGAAAGAGAGGGAAATGGCGAGGAGGGGTCCCTTTCGAAGGAGTTGGGAGAGAGGTGGGAGGGGAAGGAAGGGATGGGGAGGAGGCAGTGGAGGGGCGATTTCATGGGGAGAGGAGGGACTGTAATGGGATCAAGATGTTCGTGGGAAGCGAAATAGAGTTATGGGAAGTGAGGAAAAAGCTTTTCGAGCAGGTCGAGGTGTAGGTGTTGGCTATTAGGTAAAAAGCTTCCGTAAGAAAAAAGGTGAGCGCTTTTCATGATATTTGTTCTAATATTGCTAAGAAAGTTTATGGAACAAGACAGAATTTCAATAAATTCAATACACTCTTGTGTTTCTGGATGATGCTCCTCTTTTGCGTTGGCCTTCTTTTGGCTCATTTTAAATATTTAATTGGAATCTGCTATCAGGATGGATCGAAACTAAATTTGTTGGTCGTCACAGGTGGGCGAATTCTGTACTCTGGCATTATGAAACTGTGGTGGAACGGCATCATATCGTAATGAAGTCCGATTTTCCTCGACACAAAATTGTATGTTATTTACTTGATTTATAACAATTGAATAATTCCAAATGGAGTACTTTTCTCCTAAACGTAGCAGTAATGGAGAGGTCAATTTCAGAGAGAACCGAGTGCGCAAGCGAAAGCTGTGCTTTAGAAATAATTCGGATTCAAAATTGCCTTTTAATTGGTGAATCTATTAAAATTTCACTTGCTCTCCATGAGGGCTAACTTAATCACTAAGCAAAGTCGGTGGTCGTTCACCGCTTATTACACCCGCTTATTCCGCCACCTGTCTTTTGAGGTTGGAATGATTTGCCTAAGCTAACCCTGCACGCGCGTTGCTCCCATTTCAAATGAATAATTTTAAAAATATTTTTAAATTTTACCAAGACTCTGTATTCTCTGTTTCACATATGTTAGATTCGGATTTTTTTAAAAGACGATTTTTATTGGTTGGCAAATACAAACAATAAAAAAAATTATGCAATAAATAAAAAAATATAGTGGTTTTCACCAATGTTTCTTTTCGGAGAAAAAAATATTCTAATTAACGACTGCCAAAATGAAACCATGAACGCAATAATCAACCCAAAGGTCGGTTTAGAAGGTGATGGTAGAGCTCACCCATGTATCAAGCCCGACGGCGTGTGAATATTCACACATCAGGGTAGGGGGGCCAGTTCCTTTCCCTGTGCCGGTTATGGTTTCCCAGGAAGATCTGGTACCCGAAAAATCGACTAGCTTGGGTGGAGCTGCAGGTGCCCAAGGTGTCTTGCCCGGGAATCGAACCCGGGACCCTCCGGTCAGTAGTCCAACGCTCTACCCACTGGACCACCGGCACCCACACTGCCAAAATAATTGCCCCTAATTAGCCTCTAATGATTGTTCGGTCATTCGTTTTTTCTTACGCTTTACATAAAATGATAATTCACGTGAGGCCAACAAAGAGTTTATTTTAATCATAAGGAGTATAGGACAAAAAATATTACCTTGGAAAAATTATGTTACCTATATTTTAACAGTAACCATATAAACAAAAGCTACCAGAGTACGATATGAGAAAAAGGATGAAACTTGTGAAAGAAAATAAGAAAAAGAAAAAAGGAGTTCTTTACTAAAATGGGAGGAGGTACAGCTAAAATAAAATTAATAAAAATAAATGCAGAAGGAAATTGAAGACACATAAACCTAGATTTAAGGTTCAATTTTTGTATGGCATAAAAACTAAGGATAAGAATGTGTCAATTACCTTATTGTAGTCAATAGTTTGAAGTATGTAGTTGTAGAATATCCTTTGGGTATGACATACGTAGCGCATAATTGGAAAATCTAAAAACTTATTTTATGAAAATTACAAACGGTACGAGGTGAAAAATAGAATATAACCCTACGCAAATTAACTGATAGATTGATATGTGTCTAAATTATATTGAATACTCAGGCACTTAAGAGATACAAATTTAATCTATATGCGCATTTTCTCTGTAACATATGGGACTAAAATCAAAGCCTGCAAAAGAAAAATGGGTAACGCCAAGTAATGAGGCCGATAAAAAAGCGGTTTTTATTTCATTTTTTTAACGATTGAAATAAACCTTTGCAATTGTATAACATATTTTCTCTTTTTCCAGCATTCTATATATATATATATATATATATATATATATATATATATATATATATATATATATATATGTTAGTCGTTAATTGTAAGAAAAAGAAATTTATGTGATAGCCAACGCATTTCGTTCTCCTTCCGAAGCTATTGTTTGATTCCGATGATGGCGAAGTTTTCGCTGGCATCACGAACTCCTTCTGCGTGGTTCCTCCAGCGTAATATCACCAAAGGATAATTAACTATGAGCATCATTGAAGGCTGTATTTTCCAAATACGCCACCCGCCGATTAGAATGTACGTACACAAAGAATGTTGTTCCATATCAGATACTATTCAATGTAGTCCTTTTTCTTGAAGAAAATCCCTCCATATAGTATTTTGAGAGAATTATTTAGAAATCGCAATTTTTTACAACAGCGCAAACCCCATACATTGTTCAGTTAGACATAACTTGGTACTTTATTTGTCTAGTATTGCCAACAAATTTTTTCGTGAAACTGTGGAAAGAGTGAAATTTGATTTCCCAGATTCAATCACGTTGTAATTCTTTTTTCTTAAATCACTCCCAACTCCCTCGTCCCCTTGTACTTTGTTTTGCATTCCAACCTCTCTCATTTGCCATCTCTTTTCTTCCTACTTCACTTCCCAGCCTTACTTTAGATTTCCTCCCCTTCCCAACTACGCTATCTCGAGTAGCGATCTCCATAATTTGGATTCTGGAAAAGGGTGAGAATAGCGAAGAAAACGTTAATGAATTTCTCGGTTTCATACTTTTGAGGGTCACACTCCTACCCTCTCCAGCCTCTTCAAGGTTTCCCCATTCCACTACTACCCTCGCCTGGCCATCCAGTCCGCGTGTACGCACGCACTGCCGGCACGCACACATACGCACGTTCGAACACACAAAAGAGGGAAAGGGGAGGGAGGAAGGGGGTGAAAGAGTTGGGGGAAAAGGAGGGCGGGAGAGGACGGTGCGAGAGAGAGAGAGAGGAAAGAAGAAAAAAATTAAGAAAAACCGAGATAAGAGAGGGAGCGAGAGAGAGAGAGAGAGAGAGAAGGAGATCGAAAGAAAGAAAGGAAGGAGTGGGAGGTCGGAGCCAATTATTCTGCCGGCCAAACATTTCATTCCTTCCCCCTTGCCTTTTCTTTCATTTCCATCTTTCATACAGCAACCATTTCCATCCTCTCATGACGCCCCGCCCACTCCACCCCGCGTATCATATACCCCGCGCCATTTCCTCTCGCCAAAGTACCCTATCCTCTCCGCCTTACCCCCCCCCCCCAACTAACTAACTCCTTCCTTCCCACATTCCCACCCTCGCCCTCCGCCAACCTCTCCTTCGGCTAGAGCTCACACTCGCTTTGCCTTCACACTCCGATGCCCGTACTGCTTCTATCACGTTCATTTTCCCGGGACTGTTGATAAATTCATTGTTTCGTTCATTATTTCAAAAGTTCTCTCGAATCCAATCCGAAGATTCAGGTGTTAGATGCCTAATTTAATGGCTGCGAATCTAAAACAAATACGTCATTGCTTGTATCCCGAGCGGGGCATCAGTTGCAGTGTGTGTTGGGCATGGTTCTCTTACAGTCCAACCCCTGCTCCAAGCAGGTTCGAAAAATTCCATCACAAAATAATCTCTGACGCTGTATAATGAGTAATGTCGACAAACTCCAGACACCGCAAACCTAGTACAGCAGATCTACCGCTTTAAATCTCCCGGGTTACACTCTTGGACAGTGTGATGTCCTGTCAACCCAAAGAGAGCAAATTTGAATCCCATTTCGTCGCAGAGTGTTTGCTGGATTTAAGTAGGGTTTGGACATTGACGACACAATATCGACGACGACGACATAATATATACACACGACACATATATAATAACACATTGACGCCAAATATAGTAGTCAGAACCTCGGGAGTGTTTGTGCCACGAAAAGCACCTCATGAGGTAAAAATCATACGATATGGTTATTTAAAAACACAACACACGATCGGCCATTAGCGGCAGCTGTTTAATGTCATAACCTTAAAACCTGGGGTCGTGGTTTCGAGTTTCTCCTAGTTAGATTTCCCTCAATCTTTAAGGTTTTCAGGTGCTTTCGATTTTTTTGTCGTTCATAACCCTTTGTGATTCGATGCAACGTTAAACAGGACCATATGGCTGTAATTTCATCGTAAAAATTAAAAACATCTTCATCATTACTGTTTTAATACCAGCTAAAAATCAGATATTAATCGTAGACGCAACAACGAATCGCGAAATACAAAAAAAAAACATCGATTTGATTGCATCGGTCTGGTTTCTCCCTCTCTCTCCTCGCTTCTGTGTAGAGACAGGGAAGGAGGCGTAGTAGTAGTTGCTGCACTAAGCATTAAAGCTCATGCCCGCCCGTATAATCGCATCCCCTCCCTTCCCGTTCTCCCTAAACACCTCGACTCCCCTCCCTTTCTCGAGCACGTACGCTCTTCCCGCCCTCCGAGTGCCCTTATGCCCCCATAATTCCCATTCACCACCCTCCCATCCGCCATATTCCCACTCTCTCCGGATTCCAAGTCCTCGTGCCCACCCCCGACACCCCTTGCCCGACTATACCACAGCCCAAATTCGCCTCTTCGAGGACCCCTCCTTTGGTTTTCCAATCCCCCTTTTCTGACTCTCCCTCTCTCTATCTCTTTTCCTCTTTCTCCCCACCTAGCCCCAATTCCTTTCTTCCGCACCCCGCTTGCCACCACCTTCCATTCGCCCCACGATTGCTGCCGCAGCGAACGTATATTTCCTGTTAATGCAATGGCAGTCGATGACGAAGGGAATTTTTTCCCCTCTTTATCCCCTCCTTCTTTTTATTATTCCATCCCGGGCCTCTCAAATGTCTCGAGGGTTTGTCGTAAATTAGTGGTGGGGTATGGGTGAGGCATTCTAATTTCAATATTTTTGCCCTGTTTTATTTAGAATCTTAATTAGAGCGAGTCGACCTTTGTTGCCAAAAACGTTAGCCTGAAGGAGAAACGAGATATTCAGAAACTTGCTGCTTTATTAATGGTAGAGCAATACGTACCATTTCAAGGAGAGGGAGTGTCGCTTAAATTATCCTCTCCAAACCACTGCCATGCCAGGGCTCCATTATTATATGAACTACTGCTTCCAAAGCTGTTGCGTTCTTATGAACAGTTGTAATGATATTTTTGATGTACCTGGAATAAATAAATATGAAAAAGTTGTTATATTTAAAGCAAAAACTAATTATTGAAATCACAGAAATGTAGTGAATGTGCACATTAGTAACTAGGGCATCTCTAAATATCATTACGGAATAATTAATTGCCATTTTCAAATAGCTGGTAGAGTTGTCCATTAAATAATTTAGTGAAAATATGTTTTTTAAACATTTATCACCTAAATACCCACATACCTAAGGAAAACCACCTCGGGGGCTAAAGTGTGTCAAGACTCCATGTGTTGTTATTTGAATTTCCTGGATACGATCCTGACTCAAAAATAATCAACTTAAGATGTAAAAAAGGTTGTTCGACGGAAAGTTACGTTTTTTCTCCGAAACTTGTTATTTTGAAATAATGATTTATCGTGTGAGAAATTGTCCATTTAGTTCTGCAATCAATAAGAGTCTCGCTTGTATTTTCCGAATGGTTGGTTCAGCCGATATACTAAGTGGTTGTGATAATTTGGTGGGACGATGACAAGCCATTCACTGTTTTAACATTTTTAATGCCAGTGTATGTATTGTTCCACCTTTCTTCGAAATAATAGAGTTACGTATAAACACAGTGAAAAATTCACTGACTTGCTTATTCTCTTATCATGGCAGTTTAAAAAATGAAGATAAAGTAAAACCTGACAGTATGTTACCTCCTTGTATTTGGAATAAACATTATGGTCCTGTTTCTACAATAAACTCCGTAAACTTACTTTTTTCCGGAAGGAATTATCAAAGCAACTGAACTACACCTTAGGTTTATATAATTTCCTAGCTAACATTTTCTTCGATGAATAAAAAAAATCCATGTATACAATAATTTGCGTAATCAAGGCAAATATAGCACTACTACAATTGCTATCAACTAAATTTCTCCACAGCTAATTAGGCCAGGCTAAAAAAACGATTATTTTCAGAAACACAAATGATTCCTTCTAATATGAGCGTATCATAAAAAGATTTAAGGCACGAGTGACCCCTCAGTACCATTTCTGAGTCATCTCACACATATTTCCCTCCTCCACTTTGGTTCAGCAGCTTCAATCCAAGAAATGCATCCTTTCGGTTCAATAAGTGGGTTGAGTTCGTTTCTTTGAAAAATAAGCAGTCATGGACACACATTAAGACATTGACCGAAAGCAAAATTTAGCAATGGTGAAATAACAACTGAAATTTTAAAAATGAAGGAAATAATGGAGAAACGATATCAAACAGGCTGATGGAAGGACACTAAGCAGAAAACATTTTTCCGACGAGAAATACAGAAACAAAAGAAATTAGAACCTATATAGTAAGTAAAGTTTGAAGAAAGATGGCAATATGTGCAGTGAATTTTTTGAGCCCAGGAAAGAATGTAGATTGCAGGGAAACTATAAAATTTAAACCATGTCTTCATATTTTACTACAAGTAGCGAAATTAAGAAGAAAAAAAGAAGTAAAAAAACCCAGTGATTGAGTAAGGGCAAATAAGTAAAAAAAAGGGTTTAATGTAATCAGTCAATAAGCGAGAAGCCCAGAAATGATTAAGACCCTATTTAAAGAACTGTGGTATAGCCTGGTCAAAGGCAAATTTGAAGAAGCTTGCTTAGAAGTTAGACTACCCACTTTAATGAACGCAGTTCCAACATCTACATAAATATCCTGCGAGCCACCACACAGGATCAGAGAAAAATCAGCCAAGAAAACAATACTAGGGGTGAAGGTAAAGTGCTTCGACAGAAAAATCATTATAATTAAATGAGTTGACAGACCAGCAAATGAAGGAGTATTTCGATGATTAGATGAAGAGAAAAACAATGAAAGACACTGCTAAGACGTACGAATATAGGAGAACTAAATAGATGACATCCCAAGGCACAATAGTTCACTGGTGATCATAACTGAATTATTGCTAAGAGGGCAAGATTTTCAGAGAAAGGCCGAGGATGCATTACGAGAAGCAGTTAGAGGAATATTTCAGAGTGAGGGGCTCTGAGGGAATTGTGAAATTTACAGGTGAGAGGACATATTGGAGAGCTGCTCAAAACCAAAACTCGGATTGATAGCTCGTGATAATGATGGATGTATTGTTGAAAATTAATATGTACAGATACGTTATAAAGTACGAGTACCGTACATCGTTGTGTTTCGTATATCGTTGTAGTACATTAGGAAGATAAGGAGCTCACAATCGTCATACACCGCTTTTATCTCTCTATTTTCAGTCCATTCCATCGATAATCTGTTTCGTTTACGCAGAATTCCCTGGTCCTGAAAATAGCTTCCTCTTTACACATTATCATTTGTAAAAAGCAATTTTGTCGAAGGATTTAACATTTTTTTGCTTAATCACCCACTTGATCACTTATCAGTTATTGACAGAAGGACTCTTAGTAGTACTAGTAATTGTGATGAGTCACTTTACTATTATTCATTAGTTTCTCGGAACAAAATGAAAAATGAGATAAAAAATGTGTTCATTACTTAGTGTTCTTTAATAATTCTCATTGCCATTATCTACGTAATTCGGTGTGCTAATAAATAAAATTAACATTAATTCTACGGTTTACTTAATCGCTGCACAGGACAAATTTGCTAAGACCTAGAGCAATTTGATGATAATCCGGAGTCATTGAAGGATCTTCCATATACAACCTTATAAGCAGTAGGCAAATTAATTTACGAAGATTATTAACCCTGTTGCTGTGTGATATAATTTAAATTAAATAAGGAATCGATTGGGCCTTAGGATTAATTTAAATATATATTTTTATAGTAAACACTGAAAACATTACAACTTTACACAATAATTTAGCAACAGGAAATAATACATTCAACGAAAATATTAGTGCCTGTCACAGTGGATTTTCTTCTTCTTATTAGATGATTCAATCTTCATCTCATCTCTCTGACAAGAGTTTCCTTTCTTAAGATTAACCCCGTCCATCTTTCGGTTAACCGACTCATACTTCAGTGCGTTCCACTAAAAATTTTAGAAATACTAGGAATATTGTATGTATCTCCTTTGTGTCCACCCCCATTGGAGTATTGGAGGCGTTGAGGACAAATTTGATCAATGTCCTCGTGAAGTTGAATTTGCGATTAAACAGAAATTAAGTACAAAAATAATGTTCACAACTCATTTTTTTCAATATTAGTTCTCAGAAATTTCTCTTCATGCTTTGACGCAGAACCGTTTAACATTAGAAAATATTTCAGCACAAAGCTACGAGAGACAATCGTGAGTGATGACAACATTGACGATTACAGAAGCATTACTCCAATTTGTAAAACGCAGGTGAAAGAAATGCGATCTTATAAACCAGGGTTGGATATCGGGAAAGCACGTACTATTATAACAGATATTTGAAGATGAAATATCCAGTAAGACCGTATTTGGTCGTTATCATTGTCAGTGATGTCCAAATTTTCATGCGTAATATAAAGAAATTAATAAGTTCAACCGAATATGCTAAAATGCGTCCCATGTTACTTCAGCGTCTGGTCTGTGCTTTGAACCTATTCTCTGTTTCGACCTTGTGACATTGAGATGAAAGAGGCGATTGGTTAAGTATTTTTTTTCGGGTACATATGAATAAACAACGGAAATAATTCTTTGTTGATCGATTAATGATTTTGGTTTGGACCATTTGTTCGATTATTGTGCAATTATTTCAAGTTATATGTGAACATTTTAATCACTCATCAAAACGTAAGCAATTTCAAGCAGGAGCAGATCGTAAGGCCTAAAATCCAAAATGTTATAATCTCAGCTATTGATATGTAATGATCAAAATGATAAATCTTAAAAATGGATACTGATAATTATGGAATAATTATGACAATAACAAAACCTTAAAAATGAGTGCGATGAAGTAGAAAAAATTAGCTTGATTCTCATATGTTTTCTTTTATGACGATCAAATTGAATCAACGAAGGTAAACAATATAGCTGCTTCATAACGGTTTTTATATAGAAATGTTTTAATGAATTCAAAGGTTTCAGAGGTTAATTGATTCTAGAAGTTTAAAAATTGCTACCTTTTTTGAGGAAAAAGCTTGACCAAAAATGCTGTCGAGTAATGATTTCTTTATATTGTAACATCAACAGCAAATTTATAACATGTGCGTAATTATTTATGCAGCAAGATCGAAAAAGAACCATACATGAGGATAGTGAAAACGGTAGGATTAAAATATTATGAAGCATTTCTTCAAAGATTTCATGCAGACATAAAACTTAACGGCGACATTTTACAAGGTTTGTTAACAAAACACAATTCAAATATCCTTAAAGTCTTAACTAAAATATTTCTTTAATTATATTTAATGAAATAAATGAATTAATTTAAATTTTTAAAGTTGGATGCTTTCTGATGCACTGCATATTTCTCCTACGGGTGAAGCGAGGGTAACAGTATGCTAGCTATCAGGGTACTCCCTTCTAATTGCATACTATATAGATTGCGTAAAATAGTAGATCAGGGTTGGGGTATTGCTAGACTTTGGTTGTCTTGTGACATACTGACAACAAAGTGCCAAAACTAACCACCAGAGTGTCGTAACCAGGCTACATTACATGGTTCAAGGTATGAATGCTGCAAAGGCTCTTACATAGAATTCCATTCAATAAGCATGCAGCTAAAAAAGACTGGCACTACCGAACTCGTATAATTCAGAGTAGGAAATACTTATAATTGACCGATCAAGAAACTGACATAGAGATACCTGAAATATTGGAAACTAGGAACGTGAGAGGTTTGAATGGAAAGAAACAAATGTAGGATAAAGAAATAATTGGCTCTATAGTCAGGAGTTAACGAATATAGTATGTTCACGGCAGTTAGAATTTACGGTTGGTTCTGCATGAGGAGACTAAGATACCATAAGAAGTAAGTATGGAAAAGTTAATGTCTCCTGAATTGCTCTGGGTTCGTATGAGCGTTGGTATTCGAAGGGCAGATTGTTACTTCACAACGATTACTGTTTGTGATGACCGTAGATTAAGTGCTACGTGGTGGATGAATAATAATATTTGATAGCATGAATCACTGGGTATATTGGTTATGGACACTACATCGAAGGACTTGGCGGCAATATTACAATCAATATTAGGCCTTAAAGGATAAAATTACCGAAATGAAGATTCAAATCAACCGGAGGAAAAGAATTGGCATGGCCAATTTTGAACCACGGTTTTATGCGTTTCAAAAATATTAACTACTTAGAAGAATGATTAAAGATATTCAGAGACTTTGAATAATGTAAAAGTTCATGAAAATTAAGATGAAAACGGTTGAATCAAACGGGAAAGTAAGAAATAGTCACGTGATAGAAATAGAAAAAAGAAAGTACAACGAATGTTTTTGATGGGAATACTAGCAAAGTGGAAGGCTAGTTGAGTAGAGCATATCCTGAAGAATGATAGCATAATGAATAGAATAATGGAGGGAAAAGTGAAAGAAATGAAAGCAATTTAAAGGAAGAGACAAAGCGGGAGAAGAAAATGAGTTAGAATGCTGAGGGGCGTGCGAAGGGGTTCAAGATACCGCCAAATACTAAAGAAGGATAATGTACATGACAAAGAGGCGTAGTCAAACATATCCAGCTGCCCTTGGACAGTTCCCTTGAAAAAGAATGTTGGTACAGATCGCCAGTATTGATGTTAGATCATTGACGAAACCGTCGGGATTGAAATTAAGATCCACCTCCTATTTCCCAACTGACATGACACTAGGTCATGCACCAACTGTACTCTTTGGAAACAAAGAAAACCCTCTATGAAATATGCATTTACTTTTATTTAAATTTATATTGAAAAAGGAATTCTATTCGATTTTTTCAAGTGCAAAATAAAATTTCTCAAGATTATTAATCCAAATCATTATCAGAGTAAATTCCGCAATGAAGAAGCATTGGGAAATAAACTAAAGCCATCCAAGATCTTCTAGAAGTGGAAGCAATCTGTTTGGAAATTGTAGTGGTCCCTACAGTACATGGATATTCATTTTAAAGGATCAAGCCGGGAGCAGAAGAAAAACGTTCTCTTGCGAGAGGATTCCCTGCCATCAAAGCGATGTTGATCAACGATTCAGAAGTTAGAAAAGAAGTACACGACGAATATTTTTGCAGTAATCTAAAAATGTAAATGTCTTTCACCAGTAAAAATATGGCACTTTGAATAGCAGGCCTATGCGACACGTGGCTTGAAAGTGTAACTTTCAATAATTGCCGTAGGCAGGTGATTCGATAAACATTGTAAAATTTTGGGGTGTTGTGATAGACTAATTATGTTAAAGCTGCAGGTTACCTTTTCCCTCGAATAAAAAAGTATCCATGCATACCATTATGTGGACCAGAATCAGGAGGATCATCTTGAGAATACGCACGTATAAAGAGGAGAAATTAACGATAAAAGACGATTAATTTAAACAGACTTTGGAGTAATTATATGTGCTCTTATATTTCCGCCGATACATGGGTGGATCGTCCTTAGAGAATAATTCTGGCTTCTGGATTCGATTGACTTCTATTTGTTGAGCCAAATCATAATCTACGATAGGGTGAGTTGCAGTCTATAACATTAGAGCGACTGTTCTTAACTTTAACGTGATTTTCAAATTTGTTGCACGAAAAAGGTTATGCAATAATTTTCTTTCGCATTTAGAAATGCCACCCCTCTCTTAGAGGTTGTCTAAATCCATCAATAATGCTTTCATAGGATATTCCGAGTAAATAGAAGGCACTAATATACCGAACGTCCTTACCTTGGGCAAGATGTGTAGCAGAGGAAAAAATCGAATGCTTTTCTTGGTTTAGTGGGAAAATCCCTTTCTCCTTGCCAAAAATTTGCCTGACGTACTTTAAGTAACACCTTCATCTACATGATACCCTTCAGCAGGGATTGTGTAGCCGGGATTGATTAAATTAGTTACTTATAGAAAAAAATATATATATAAAAATATGTTCTATACATATAACTCATTATATGTATAATAAGCGGGTCGTGGTGGTCTAGTGGGTCGAGCGTTGGACTACTGACCGGAGGGTCCCGGGTTCGATTCCCGGGCAAGGCACTTTGGGCACCTGCAGCTCCACCCAAGCTAGTTGATTTTTCTGGGTACCAGATCTTCCTGGGAAACCATAACCGGCACAGGGAAAGGAACTGGCCCCCCTACCCTGATGTGTGAATATTCACACGCCGTTGGGCCTAGTACATGGGTGAGCTCTACCATCACCTGCTAAACCGACCTTCGGGTTGATTACTGAGTTTATGTTTATGGTAACACGGAAGTGTTAAATAAAAAACTTAGACGGAAACACACAACATGAGAACACATAAAAGGAACACTCGTTATTTCTTGATAATTTCGCTTGACTTGCTGTCAAATTTATATATATATATATAGCTGTTAGCGAATGCTGATATTTCGGTTTATGATCTATAAAGGTTATGCCCCACAAGTTATCACGTATTTAAACATAAACAAAGATGCCATTAGACATAACCGCTGAGGTGTTTTACACTTGCCACTTAGTAATACCGAAGAGGAATTCGAACACAGTTCTCGCAAAAACTAATAAGCTCTTGTTAGGCTCGACTAAAAATCTCACAATGCAGACTAGTTGGAATTGAAACGGAGTAATGATCCTTCGAGTCGCGGATCCATGGTGTGAGTGAGAGATGGGGATTGAAAAATGTTCCCTGAGTCAATGTGCTAGTTTTAAATGCGACCCAAAGCGTGAAAGTTACTAATACCAAGAAAAGTTGTTGATACCAAGAGAAAGAAGATATATTTTCTGTGGCGAAATGCGAAGAGGCCGCCAAAATTATTCGGCAATTTTGAGAATATGTACACAAAGTAAACAGCAGGATTGAAGAACTTTCTCCGACCTCCTTACCAAAGGGACGCAAAAAGAAGTGTGTTAAGCCTTGGCTGGGAAACAGAGGGTAATTACAATAATAAAAATGTAATTGACCTTGAGAAAGTATACCAGAATCTCACCAAAAAATGGTGCATATGCCGTTCTGGGAGGTTACCTTCACATTCGCGTAGCTAGGAGAGATTAACAAAGCGGAAATGGAACCGTTCGGCGGGGTAACCTCTCGGCCCCGTTGCTCCATTATCGGGACCTGGCGGTTAAATTTTTCACGGCACATTCCCAGTCCCTTTGCGGCACACGAGTGAGCCGTGGCACATCGATTGGGAATCTTTAGAGGGCATTATATTTTAATGTAATAGTTGGTACTACTTTAAATCTGCTTTCGTTATTGTTGGTCAACAGAAGCACGACAGCATTCAATACGGAATTTCGTCATTTCTCACGGTGAAAAATGGTGTTAGAAAGTCAAATATCCCACGGTTTGTCCAAAGGCAGTTAAAATGCAAAATAATCGCTCACTCTCGACAAGCATAACTTGATACTGTATTTGGATTAAGTTTTGAAGTTTAGTAGTGAACAATGAATACCTAGGTCATTCGGGTAGTATCCGAGCGCTCTGCATTAAGTTATCATGACATTAATAAACGAGGAGGTTGTTTACTTTTGAGCTGAAATCTACTACCAATACACTTTCGTATAAAACTTGAAAGTTCCCGTAAAACAGTAATATAATTTCAACGATAAATTCTCATTTGATTCGATAATGCACTTCGGATGCTCCATCCCTAGCCGAAAGACGAGAAAACTGTTATATTGCTTACCTATAATAGAGGGTAATTTTATTTACTATTTCAAGGGATATTTTTGGCGCACATTTTCATTTTGCCATCAAAAAGGACAAAACAAGACGTCAATATGAAAATACATGGATGATCGTTCTAGCAGAGAAGAAAAATGGATTTTGAATTTTGCTTATCCATCCTATCGCCATAGGAGTATTAACCATCTCGCAAATTTGATTTTAGTGGTTAATGAGCGAATGAACGTTTGCGTATTGAATGCCGAGATTTTTAAATAACCGTTTTGGTATTTAAAGTCATACCTCATTTATTTATGTATTGAATTGACTATGTCAGAAAAATCTAATTTATCGTACATTGACGTAGAAGTTTTCACAGAAAAAATTGACCTAGAAGGGCAATTAAATGTTGCTCAAGTTTGAAATTTTCTAACCCTAACAAAAAAATAACTATTTTGAAATTTAAAAACTTTGAAATATTTATTGATAAATTTTGAAACTAACCCGAGCAATTATGAAAAACCAATGTTACAGAAATTTCATAGAAGGTTAATAATTACTCCCTTTATGTAATTATCAGTTAACTAATACGTGTATTCATCTACTTGTGTATATAGCTAACTCTTAGTAAGGTAATTTTAAAACAAGAACTAAGAAAGTATAAATTCAGTGTAATGATTGGGGGAAAAAATTTGAAACACCTTCAGGATGAAGGAACTTCAAACTATCAAGCATTATGCAATATTCTAAATGAGTCTCATTCATATATCCACATGTCTATTCATGAGGAAAGTATTTTTTGGGATTGATATCGTATTGATTAACGGAGAGTCCGGATGGGCAGTGTTAGGAAGAGGTGTAAGGCAGGGTTGCCCATTGTCACCGGTACTGTTCAACGTATATGTAGAGGAAATGATTAAAGAGGCATGGGAAGAACTGGAGGTAGGAATGAAAGTCGGAGGGGAATTCCTAAAATCGGTTAGGTTTGCTGATGACCAAGCATTAGTTGCTCAGTCAGCCAAGGGGTTGCAAGCATTGTTGAGTGAATTGGAGGTTCAGTGCGATAAATATGGGATGAGAATAAATATTAATAAAACAAAGGTTATGCGATTTTCCAGAAAGAAAAAGGCTAAGCTAAATATTAAAATAGGAGGGGAAAAAATAGAGCAGGTAGAACAGTTTACATATCTCGGAAGTGTTTTGGACCAACACGGTCAAAGTGGTAGGGACGTAAGGAGAAGAATTGCGCTAGGCAAGAAGGCTTTCTCAAGGAGGAGGGAGTTGATGACGGGGACGTTGAGTAGGGATGTTAAGACAAGACTCGTAAAAACTCTGATATGGAGCGTAGCTATGTACGGCGCGGAAACGTGGTCGCTGAAGCAGGAGGATAGACGTAGATTGGAGGCTTTTGAAATGTGGGTGTGGAGAAGAATGGAAAAGGTGAAATGGACCGAAAGGAAAACAAATGAGGAAGTACTAGAAATGGTGGGTGAGGAGAGGGGTTTGTTGAGAGAAATTCTATGGAGGCAGGAAAAATGGATGAAGGGCGTGTTGAGCGGTAGTGGAATGTTGAAGAGGGTAATAGAGGGAAGAATGTTGGGCAAGGGTAGGAGCAGGATAGGGATGTTAGACGAGATGAAGGGAGGAAAGAAGTACACCGAGATGAAGAGGGACCTGATATAGATTAGTTTGCTAGGTGGGGAGTCACAAAATGTTTATTTGATAGTTGGGTCCATCCAAAAACCTACCTTAACCGGTAGATTACCTAAAAAAAAAATCGTATTGATTAAATTTATTAGCAGGTATGAAAGAATAACTGGACGTTGTAAAATGAAAATATACCTTAGAATTACGAGAAAATTTAAGCATAGAAAAACTGAATCATTAATTATTTTGAATAATTTTTAATCTGATTGATTTCTCTTTAGACAAACCATTTTTAATATTAAGAGGCAAAAACATTACATACAAGTTTATATTTTTAATTACTCACATATTGGTTTGGTTTAATATAGCATTACCGAAAAACAAGTGATAGTGATTAAATATTGTGATTAAATCAAGTGATTAAATATTCACCTGCCATTATATTAAATAAAAAAACCGCCAAAGAATAATTTTGAGCCCTGACGGTCCTCCAAGACAAAAAGCCTAAGATTTAGAGCTGTAAAACATCAATATTAATATTACACTGTAACTTACTTCTGCACATTTATTATAATCAAGTTAATTTACTCTATTTAAATACGCAATTGAGATGAAGACGCAAAAGAGACACCTTAGTACAAATGAAATGATTAATAGAACGACGAATCGATGTGAAAGACCGTAATGTTGCCGTGACTGAGTACCTCGGTTGGCATTTCGGCATTACTGTAATACATTTCACTTTTTACAGCCAGGGGACGTGGTAGTTCATTGGGTAGAGCTGGGGCACTGCCGGAGAGCCCGGGTTTGATTTCTGGTGATACCTTGGGCCACACTTGACTTCACCCAAGCGAAGTGATACTTTGAATACAGGATTCTGAGTGGGGAAATCGCAGAAGGCGCAGTAATAGGAACTGGCCCACCCTACTCTTAAGAGTAAACTTCACACGTCGGACTTAATACTAGGTGAGCTCTACTCTCGCCTACCAAACGAAATCATCGGATTGATTACTGCATTATTGTTAAAATTTTGCAGCCAGTTCAATAAATGGAAGGGTCAAACTCTTAATGGGTATACTCCAATGCGGCTTTGAAATTTCTTGGTGTCACAAATGGGAATTTGGTAAAATCTGCAAACACCTTATTCAACTAATAGTGGCCTCATAAAACGAATAATGGCTGGGAAAAACGGTTCGAAAACAGACGGAATATTTATTGCCTGCTCAGTAAAGATTGGTCATACATATTTTATTTGTCTAATTTATGTTTCAAACATATAGATTTAAACTATATTATTAAATTGAAACATATGTGATGCCTAATTTATTGATTTCAAATCATTATTGAGTCAGCGATGGCAGTTGAAAGTTGAAATGTTCATGTCGCCTACGGTAACGATTGAGGTAAAATACGACCTTAACTTAAAATTTTATTTTCTACAGCACATACCTTTAGCAGAAGCCTATGCTATGCTATAGGAGGCTTTTAAATACTCTTTTCTCCCCTGTATTAAGTCAAAAAATAGTTTTAAAATGTCATGAGAGGGGAGAGAATCAATTTCAAAGGAATATGGACCCGGAGCTCTAGTCATGCTTTGCAGAAGCAAACATTCACACCGCTACTGCATGTGATATAGGACCGTCGAATAATCATAATTATACGATTAGAAATATTTAAATTTGTAATTGGAGCTAACCCGATGTTGGTAACAGAAACACAACACATGAGACGTGTTACTGTGGGTTCCACGAAAATCAACACGAAATCGCGATTACCTCCCAAAAATCAATATGAAGTTCGTTCCTCATCCTCCCTATAGTCCCTGGTTCCAGTAAGTAGAAGTAGTAGTATTTACTAGGGGAGGCGATCGACTGCTGAGGTCATTTGCGCCATTAGGGTAGGCGGGAGTAATTTGGTAAAGGTAGGATATTCAGGGAATGGAGAAAGGGTTGAGAGGAAGCCAACGTCGGGGTTAGCCTTCCCTTAACGACAGGCGCCTAAGGGACGTCCAATCCAATGGACGACGTACTGCATTCGAAGTGCTCTCCACGTCGTAGCCTATGTAGATATCAGTATACCACTAGAAAATCTTCCACCTTCGGGATTCGAACCCGGGTCCACGGGATGGGGAGCTAGTACATTAGACACCGCACCGTCGTCTATATATCGTCTCATGTGACTCTTTCTGTTTCCTCAAACTAAAGAGACACCTTCGCGGGGAGCGTTTTTCATTTGGAGAAGCGAACTGAACCTGTCTCAAATTTCTACGACTACCACTGACGCAACACTGAAGCTACACGTAAATCAATGAACGTTGGACTACCTATATAGAGTACGCATTAGGAAAAATATAATGCGTGCCGTTCAATTTTTGCACAATAAATTATGCTGCAATAATTTTATTTATTATTCTTTTGTGAATGATCATCGTCATTCGGAAATAAAATAGGATGAACACCGAAGAACTAAAAAAAACATGAGATTATTGAAAAAAAATATAATTATAATAAAATATAATTAAAATACTGTTTTGGTAGTCCCTAGATGGAGGAAGATTTTTATTCAACACTTAAAATTTCGGATGATTACGTACACATTGCCCGATTTTAATGTTGACTCATGGGAAAAGCAATATCCACCATTTACATTACTAGGTGAGACCACAACTACAAATTTAATGACATTGATTGCCTAGTACTACTTTGATAAATCGCTCTTTTTCGTTCACTGATTTTAGTATCATGTGAGCAGAAAAAATAAAGTACGGCAGTTGTAACTGCAAGAAAATAAAATATGTAGCTCTAAAAATCATCGATTACCTCAATGATGAAGAACCAAGACCCCTTATGGTGACTTATAGCGTAGGATGTAGAAGTGGATTAGTCACAAATGGTGAAAACACCTTATGTCTTGTTATTAATTGGTAAACAATGAACACTTAACTCACTGCAGAAATAAGAACTGTAGCTATATGATGCTGAAACAGAAGATTATTCAAGTCTATCAAAGACCCACATTATAATAGTAGGCAAGACTAGAGTTACAAGTAATCTCGCCTATTCTTCAATAATTGAATTTTGGTGAAGAATAAATGAGTAACCAACTAGATATTTATTGATTATTCTGTTATTTCACGGTATCATAGTTTCATTAAGTATCTCGGAAATGATTGAATAATTCGGAGACACACTCAACATGGAGCTGTATGTGATTTTCGTGCATAAAAAGATTAAGCGAGTCCACCATAAAATATTGATGTCGAAATGTTTTACTAAAATTCAATGGATGAGTATAAAAATTTTGTCTTTTCATCTAAGTTCAGGCGTTCAAAGTATTTTGCAATTTGAATGTGAAACAGGCATTTGGGAGCCATCGGAGAAGTGTTAATTTAAAAAAATAGATTCAGTGAAGAATGGCGAGATTTAGGGACGATATTGTGAAAAAAGTAAGGGAAATGGGGTTATTGTTTAAATCAGGCAGTGACCTTTTAGGAAAATAGACTGTCTAAGAGAGAGACTTCCTTCCTTAGAGATCTACTAAAAAGAAGATACCGGGCACTCGAGCCCAATTTCTCCCCGAGGAAAATGCTGGATTCTAGACATAATTCAATAGGTGACTCTTACATCCCTTGAAAATGTCTCACAACAATTTCGACCTATTGAGTATTATGTATCCGTAATTACGCAAAGAAAATTAACACTCCATGTCACTCCGCCACCGGGAAGGTGTTAATACAATTGAAGGCATAGGAAGGATCCAAGTGCCGATGAAATAAATTATCTTTGTACAAAAAGCATACCAATTTGCGTATAGATAATGGATACTTGTTTGGGAACTCATTTAACCCTAAAATTTGAATAGACTTAGCACTGAAATTGTTTTACATACTACTGACATAAACGTACAACTTAATAGTTAAAGGAAGTATGAATTAAACGCGAAAATTAAACAGATTATATGAATTCCAGGCTCTCAAATATTTGATGATAAGTGCTCATGGTCTAAAATCAACACTAAGCGATAGTAATTGGGGGAGGCAACCAACAGTTGAAGCTATATACGTTATTTAGGAATAGGCGGGTAATTTGGCAGAGATAAGATTTTCGGGAAAAAAAAGAAAGAGTGCGGAGAGAACCGGCGTCGCCTCTGGTCTACTCTTAACAGAAGGCGCCAATGGGTTGACAGTTTAACTTCCCATCCAATGAACAGCGTACTTCGCTTGCATGACTTTTCACTTAGAACCACAAATAGGAATCGGAATAGCAGTGAAAAAGTTCTGGGTTCGCACCGGCCCAACCTCAATATAAACTGATACAAAACATTTATACCTAATGCTTTCATAAATACATGACTAAACCGTAAAATTCAGTTAATAGCTCTATGAATTTCTATTACGAATTTCAGGGAAACATGTGGATTGTAAAGAAATTAATCCGACCACTGCAGTAAGGTAGATATCGTGACGGTCCGATTTCCTAGGATATATCGTGATGAGAGTGAATGCCTAGAGTCATTTCATTAAAAACAGGAACCTGGCAGCATTGATCATAAAATAAGACCATTATCACAAATTTTCAAGTATGCCCGTTTTGAATTCGTACGATCTGTCTGCTTTTCACTTGTGATTAATATTCCCTTTAGTTATTCAATTGTACGCCCGTTTTCCGCATTACACAGTGCACAGTAACACAGTAACACAGAAACAATGTTTAATACATTTTTCTAAGTTTAGGGCTAAATGTATTTCCACTGCAATAACCATGATAAATGCGAAATTTGATATGGTTGTAGCATAAAAATAATTGATTTCACCGGAATATGAATCCTTCCAATGCCCCCAGTCATTGGTTTGAATTTTTGACATTCGACTTCAAATCATGGGTAAGTCAGATGAATCGCTGCATTTCGAAATTCACATCAGAGTGAACTTCGGTCAAAGAGTAAAACTGGGCGGTTATTTTTTTCTCTTTCCTCTGATCATTATAATTTTATCGTTTTGCACTGACAAAGATAAACACCATTTAACTACTGGAAACCCGTGTAATCAAACACAAAACTTCAATTTTAACTATGCACCACTTAAGGCAAAAATGGATAAATTACGCTACGTAGTACCCTTAGAATAATATTATTTTTTATATATTCAGAATAGTGGTAGCTACGGCTAATGGGTTTAAAAATTTAAAATAAATGACTATTTGTCTTGAATAAGAACAAAAACTTTTTTTTTCTAAAGAATTTCTTTTAAGAATAACTTGCAAAAAACACGGTTTTATTTAAATGTACTCAAATTACCATGTTTTTACCGACAAATTATCAATTATTTTGTTTACGTCAACTATAAGAAATGACTAAAACTCTCATTCTCAATACTTCAAGGCTCAGCTAAAAATTTTAATTTCACTCAATAAAGTAATCGTTATTATATTATGACTTCGGTATTATTGATTGATTTGGGACATGACTGTTGAACAAAATTCCTCTGGGAGCGTAATTACAAACTACATCCAGCGCTTTAATGTTCAACAGCAATGAACGATATATTATGCATCAAGTCTGCAGGATATAATGGGTTTACACTGAGATGTTACGAAGCTTATATTTCGCGAGGAATTTGCTTTCGAGGAAGCTTGCGAACGGTTCATGGCTAACGACAGCGACAAACGACGTCCTGGAGTTCCACAAGAGATCACCTTATTTACTGGATAACCCTCGCGTTATTTGAGACATCGCTCATAAACTTTCAGTGCCGTAGATTCTTTCACCGGGGGACATAGCGCTATTAATCAACGAATAAATTCAATAACCGAGTGTATCCAGGGAGAACTCCGGCGGAACCGGCGAGAGGAGGGCAGGAAAGAGTGATAGAAAAGGGAGATTTTTCTCAAGGCGCGGAACAATAGCACACTATCCTCCTTTAAAATGCCCTCCGGATTTGAAACAACCGCCCCTCTCACCCGCCCCCCTCATTTCTGTCTCTCTCTCCGAAAAACTTCCCAAACGCCTTCATCCCCCCAACCCCTTGAAAACCAGTGATTTCCCAACCTCCCTCCCCTCCTATCTCATACGTCACCCACTCCAAAAAAATTCCCCCTTCCTCCGGCTAAAGCCTTCTCTACCGCCCATCCCTCCTGCTCCCACCTCACTCCGAAACAGCATTTTCCACATAACACGGCCTCCTCTCCCTTCAACTCAACCTCTCCCTCAACCGTTTCAACCCCCAGCAGTAGTAGCAGCAGCGGTCCGTCCATCCGTCCTCCCCAAACAACCTCCCCCGAAACTCCCCCCCCCCCCGGAAACCCATCCCCACCCCATTCCAACATACACACACACGCACACATAACCACCCACACTCCACATCCCCTCCCCATCCCCCCCACGAACGGCACAGGCCTTTGCTGATTGCAGACGAGAAACAATGGAAGCTCTCTCCGAGAGACAAATGACTGTTGCAATTGGGAAGGAGGGGATGGGGAGTTGTCGGGAGTGAGGGAAGGATGGGTTAGGCTTGGCGCTGGCGGTTGTGCGGAGCGAGCGAGAACATAGGACGGAGGACGGAGGGAGGAGGGAGGGAGGGAGGGTGGGATCAGGGGATGGAGGGTTTGCGGAGGGAGGCGGGGAGGGATTGGATGGATGCTTGAAACGCTAGTGCAGGTTGAGGGGTTAAAGGGGGGGGGGGGTAGGAGTGAGCTATTGGGTGGGAGGTGGCGGTGAGGGGGCACGAGGAGGTGGAGGGGGAGTTTTCGGGAAGGGGAGGGACGGATGCACGGGGCCGTGTGAGGGGTGGGAGCCTGGGCATCGACGGGGAAAGGGGAAAAGCCTAGGGGACGGCGGCGGCGGTGGTTGCGGGGGAGTGGCAAGGGGAGTTCCACAGGGCCATATTGGAATGCGACCGGGAGTGAAAGGAGAGAGAGAGAGGAGAGAAGGGACTGGCCCGGATGGAGAGAGAGAGCGCGCGGGGAGGAAGAGACACCGGGGGAGTGAAGGGGAAGGACGCCGCGCGTGGAGGGAGAGAGAGAGAGAGAGAGGGAAACTCAGAGATGTGCTCCGAAAATGATGGGAAAGGAGAGTGGGCGAGTGAGGGAGAAGATGGGGGTGGAGATATGGGATAAGAGTGATGGAGTGTGGGGGAGGAGAGGTGGGACGATGAAAAGAAGGGCGTGGAGGAAAGAAGTGAGGGAGGGGAGAGGGCGAGGGAGAAGGTGAGGGTGAGGCGGGGGAGGAGAGAAAATTCACGAGGAGGAGGGAACAGTTGGGGAGAGGGGTGGCGAATGGGCATTAAATGGAGAAGCGGAAGTGAAGCAGGAATGAGAGATTGAAACACAGAGATAAGGGCATTTGGGATGGCGGGTGAAAATGGGCGTGTTGAGCTAGCGAGGGTGTGTGAGTTTGTCCGTTTCAGGGAGCGACGAAGAAGAGTTTAGATCAAGGAAATAGACTGCTATGCTGCGGTTTGGGGAGCGGGGGAGAGTGGGCGTTTAATGGTGGACTGGTGGATTCCGTAGATAGAGTGAGGGCGAGGCGAAGGGGATATAGTTCGAATTATAAAAGATTAAGACTGATGGAGTGGGCGGGCGGCCGTTTGGAAGATTTTCGGCTTATATCGTGATTCGGCTTGATTGCTTTTTTTTTTGCCTCGGCGATAATGTATTTAAAATACGTTTCCGAACAAATTGGGCGGGATTAAGTGACATTAGGTGTAATTCATTCGTTGGAAAATGATGTAAAAGTGCGTTGTTTCAACGAATGGTATTTTGTATCCTAGATTGAGGGCTCATGATGAGTTGAGGCGGTAGCAGATTACGAGCAGGATTTTTTCCCGAAATTTTATTCCCTAATATCATCTATATCGATTATTTAAAAAATAATGCGAATCCCGTACACAAAAGCGCATTGTTGACAGTTTGATCGAAATTTAATACCATTAGAAAAAAGTACATTCATGGAGAAAATCATAAAATTTTTGAATATGCGACGGAGTCCCGAATAAAAATTAATTATTACGTAACCTCTCCCATGTGTATAGTTACTATAGAACTTGATCCACAGGAAAGTGACACCATATATGAGAACATTGCAAATGACATCAATTCAAAATTATTCATTGAAATGTTATATCAAACAGACGAGTATGGAATCACGTTTTCGTAGCTACATTTAAAGTATTCACTGGGAGTGCCATATACCAAATAACAAGACCGGAAAAACGGTTCAAATTAATTTAGCAGTAGATTTTAAAAAATGGCTGTAACCATTTCTTTACAGCCTTCGAGTGAGTGAAAGAAGATTGATTATTATTTATAGCTGACAGGCTCCAGCTGTGAGACGAATTAGCGTACAACTTAACGAAGGAATTTTCACATTTTTACAAACGTTCATCATATTCCGGACGACAATAGGCAAAACATGTGACCAGACGTTAGATTTTCTTTACGATTTCCACATTTTTGCAAGCGCTAATACCGTTGATAATATATTTTATAGCTAATTCTTACCTATTGTTGTTCCTCTCCTAATTTGGTTGCAAATAAATCGATAATAATTGCTATAAAAGCTATGATGCTACTTATTTTGATTGGATATTCTCGCTACACCGAGTGTTTTGGTGAATATACGAAAGGAGATTGCATGTATTATTTGCCGTTCCACAATTCCACATTTTCTGAGCGGATTTTTCTTTGCTATTGATACCTGATTCGTTAATGCGCCGGTCATATTCTATGCCTACTAAACTTAGTTAGGTATAGGGACTTTGAGTGGCTTAGGTTACTGCCAATTTCATTTTCATTAGAAAATGAAGAGAATTAGAAAAATTGTCATTTTTCTGGGAAATAGCTAGTAATTCAAAAACTCAATACCCCTTATTTATTGCGCAAACTGTTTACGCAAAATGAGCGATCATTGTCAAAACAATAGTACCTCTTTTTATTTCAATTCCTGTGTCGTATTCAGAATTGACTATTTCAACATATGAATATCATTAATCATTTCTGGAGTGGCATGTGAAAGTGATTTACATATATTCAAAAGCAATGATAGGCGCAGTCGTTTTTCACATTTTTATTTGCCAAAATGTAACCGGTTTCACCTCGATAAGGGATCTTATTCCGATGGCGTATAAGTATTCGCTAAAACTTCCGTACGAAATTCTGAGTATTTATTGGCTCTTAGACTTCTTAGTTACTTTTCCTTCCAGTTAAAGTATAAGACATTCTGAAATATGACATGCTGTTAATGCTAGCATCTTTCCCTAGCTGACTATTAGTTCCAAATGCTTACGATGAATCTTCACAAATGTTTCAGCAACCGAATCTAAATAATTTACGTCATTAGAAATTCTGCTGGTAATGTTGTAATATACAATCAGTGTACAAACGGATACGGTGAATAAACTACTATTAATGCAATGCACAAATTTCAAAGTGTAAAAATCATTCGCCTTGACTGTGATCTACTACTACCACTAAAACAATACAAATAGAGCACTTAATACCGCTGGTATTTTCCTTCCGCGATAAAATGTAATGGAGTAATGATGACACTCTTCGTGAAAATATATCGTACAGTGTCATGGTGATATTGATTCCAACACAATGCAGTGTGTTTCAGAAATTAAAAATTTAAATCTCTGATTCTGCATCGAAAGAGGCCATTTTATATCCTAATGACTAATTAACTATTTTTAACATATATTTTATTAATCCAGGTTTTATTAATACAGGCTAGGGACTACGCGAGGATATATATATATATATATATATATATATATATATATATATATATATATATATATATATATATATATATATATATATAGGCGGAAGGAAATGTATGTGTGTGTATATGTCTGCATTTGTATGTATATTTATGTATGAATGAATATGTGAGTTTTTTTATGTATATATATATATTTTTTTTCTTTCAGGTTCCCTCCACATTTCCTCACCTATTTGATAACCCGAACCCCCTCATCCCTTTACCATCATGGTACTACACCCCCTGCCACACACCTTTTTTGGTGGCTCGCAGGGTATTTATGTAGATGTAGATGAACCCTCTGGTTCAAGGGGCAACAAGAATCTACAAATCTGTTCCTTTTCTCAATTCAGTATTACGCAGAAATTTATTTGACAAACGAACAAACAAAAAAAGACGACCAAGAACATATATCAGATCGCAATAATTGAAGCAAACATTGACATAAAGCTTGAAGTTGAACATACGGCACACTAGCAAGGCAGTGAAAATCTTGTCAATTTGCATAAACCAGCAGAAAAACAATCTCCTTGGGCAATGTGACATTAGCATTGAAGAAGCACTGGTCATCGCTGTTGATTGATCTATAAACTTATACCATAATTTGGAGTAATACTTCCAAAACACCAAGAAATAGTTGTTGCATCAACATGTCATTTATCCTCTAATGATTAAATATTTGCTCAAAAATTCAAGTGATTTTATAACACCTTATTATAAACCACAAAAACAAGAACGAGATGACCTCAGCCGTCGAGGTATCTAAAAATTAAATTATTACTTCTAGGCACGAGAAGTGCATTTTCGCCTTTTTAAAACACTTTAAGGCAATTAAAATATGACAAAATTAATTAAAAAGATATCTCCCAAAATATAATGTAAACATCATTTGCACACGTCCCATAGTAAATTATTTGGTTTATGCTTCTGATAGTGGAACGGAAATTGAATATGATAAAAATTGAAAAACTGAGAATAAAGTTCAATTTGTTAATTTCCATATTTCAGAGTTGGCTTCAGAAAACAGTGAAAATATTAATAGAAGTTGTTGAGGACAGGAAGGTAAGTTTGCGACTTAAAATCCTTGTAGGAATTATTTTACATATATTTAAAAGGTGCCTATGAAGTGATGGGAATATTTACTGTAGAAGCAAACTAAAAAATAGTTAAATATGGAAGGAGTTGTTGATACGCATATACCATAATGTTACATAAAGTGCCTAAAAAAAGACATCTGTAAATATTCCCTGTGATAAATATTCCTTTGATTGTTCAACTGGTGGGTGCTTTATTTTCGGAATGAGTATTAGGGACAATATTCCTTTAAAGTAAAACTACTTAATTCCAGGGGCAATTTGTAATGTCCTGCATGATTCTATTAAAAAAATTGAATGAGATAATTCTACCGAATTTCAGTATCTACCTCTAAGGAAATTTGAGGAGGAATTAACGCCAGCGATAGACATTCGTCTAAAGGGCTTTAAACTAAGCCCAGAAGGAATTTAGATTCCCTGCAAAACCATAAGGCAGGTCATAAGCGCAACTGAATTCGCCTGAAAGGAAAGGAAAAAACGATCCATGTCCTTTTGCATGCATCCCAAATAGGCAAGAAGAAATCTTGTAACGGCATGAGTAACACGCTAGCGGAAAAAAATCCAGTGAAAAATGAACTCGCGGGAGAAATGATTGATTATTTTTGCCCAGCACTTTGTCTCCCTTTTTTTTTGGAATGCTGAGGGCTGGATGGGGGGCGATGATTGGTGTGGATGATGAGTGATGGGCGAAGCATCAGAAACATGCATTTCTAGACAGAGGGAGTCGAACCTTTTTGAACTGGGCTAAGGGGCTGATTACATTGATGGCATGATTTTTTCACTGAATGTTTCTCTTTATTTCAGCAACGAATTCAATCACTGTCCGAGATTTGGTACCTCCCCCCTCCCAATCGTGTTCGCTGACAGGATACCAAACACTGGACAGATTAACGCTAAAATGGCTAATGCGGTGGGTTCTGAAATTTTGAAAATCTTAAAATTGAATCATAGTAATTGAGTAACCAGATGCAATCGGAAATTATACATTATCGACATCTTTCTTTAATCAAAATTCAATCGAGCGTTCCTTTTTCTACGAAACAGTGAAAGCATTAAGATTTCGCTATATATTTATTCTCTTAATTTGCCTCAAGCGTGTGTGAATTATTTTGGTAGGAGGTAATAAAACTAGCAAATCAATCTGTTTAAAATTCGGTCAAAATTAAAATTCCGAAACAAAACCTAAATTTTATTGAAAATAATCACGTATTCAGTAATCTACCGAGTATTTACGTCTGCCTGTAATTTGGAGGCCGTTCAATAAGACCGTCCCTATTCTCCAGTGGTTTGTGACAAGGGCAAACCGCTCAGAGTCCGTACGCTGACCTTGCTTAGTTAACTACAGCTGAACCATATCGGTAGCACTTAAGAGTAGTTTGTACACTCGGGGACAGAGAAATCACCCTCGAAACCTATCTTTCCGTCTGACAATCGCCAGATAAGCCGGTCCAAACGTTTCTCGTCGCTCTGAGTTAATCAAGATTTGGGGGGGCGGCGGTTCGCCGGCTGTGTCACATGGGATGCCCGGTATTGAGGGTGGACGATGGGGGGTTTGGGGGGGGGAGGATGACGCCACAAAAGCCCCTCGTCGTTCCGGACCGAGGGGAGGAGGAGGAAAGGTGGCGGTGTTCGAACACAGGACCCAAATGAACACATTTGAGGGGGAGGACAACAATGAGCCCGTCCTACCCCCTTTGTTACCTCCTACCACGAATCGCTACCCCTCCGATCCCTTCGAATCCTGCCCCCATTTCCATTCCATTCCACCGCTCAACCACCCCTTTTGAGTCCTCGCTCATTCGGTCTGGGATGCGAAGGGCGGTGGCGAACAACCGGAGGGAAAGGATTGAGGGATGGCGGGCGTCGTCGCACAGGACAATGAAAGGGTTTAGAGAGGTCATTGCGGCTGAGGGTGGCGAAGGGAATGCGACTAAACCGAGGTCCTTCTATATAGAAGCTGGCTATTCCGCTATGTCAATTTTTCGTATGCTCCACCATTTTCAGGCCAAGGTGAAATTGAGCCTCCCGTCGCGTAGCGATGATCACGTTTATTTCTTAATCCATTTTTAGCTTTTCAAAAAGACATTGACCCCAGGAAAAGAAACGAAAAATATACTTTGTTATTATCATCATTTGATACAGTATATTGAAATTTGATACAATATATTATAATGAAAAATACAGCAAAGATATTTGCTTAATCCGTACCTAGAAAGCTTAGAAACTAATGTTTGATATTCTTTGGCAAGAACACGTTTTAAATGGCACCCTAGATTAAGTATCCGATTATCCTTAAAAATGGCGAATTCGGTCAATATTAGAGGTGCAATAGAAAATGTATTTAAAATCTACTTATCAACGTAGTTGCTGGTACAAAAGGGGATAGGCTTGGGTTAATTAGAAAAGAGTTGGAAGACAGGGACTGACTTTCGGATGATAAGAAGAAATGGTCGACACAATGTCCATAGAAGAGTGATTGTGGGCAACGGCGAAAAGAATGAGTGGGAATAGCAGTCCGGAAAATCTAATGGAAAATAACTCCTGACCTTACCTCATAGTCGTGTTATTGAAATGTGACATTGATAATACCCATTCACAAAATAATCGCCACATAGAGATCTAAGCATCACTAGTAGTAATTTAGTCTTTAGAAGCCTCAATGTTTGAGATCATTTGTACATTACTGGGTCTATATTAAGAAAAGAAAGGAAATGAGAAATTGTAGAATATGCTAATTCCTTCGATCATGTCTCATGTACTTTACACTTTTACAACTAGATCTACGGTAGAATATGGCTTCAGTGTTATCACTACGGATAATCATATTTACTGACTGATTCCAATTCCAAGCATATATCATCGGATATTTCGATTTCGCTAAATATGTTTAACGTTGTACCCCGTGGCTATGTTTAAAATCCTCCAGCAGTTTATTAACGCTAATGTTCATTGATTATCTATGCATTCTGATTAACGCGTAATTACCCGCATGACGGCATTTAAAGAAGTCAATTTCGCGGCGTAAAGATTAGATTCTGAGATGAGTTTCGAAAAGCTTAATTCAATGAACATTCTCGCCAAATACTTAAATATTTTCGAACTAAAATCGAATCTTTTAGCTATCGGAAATTGGGAAAATGAGCTAGAAAACTCGCTACGCTCAGATATTATCCTTTTCACATCATATGGTAACTGCTGTATGCAGTTTGAAAAAGTAAAGACACTAAGTAAAAATAACTCCATCAAAATGTCGTCCACTTTAAGGTAGTGATGACATCAAAACCAGACGGTTTGACTGCAAACATGTGCATACAGAACACTTTGTGAGATTCAGTCCTTATATTAGAGAAAGTTCTCTTTGCCAAAAGCGAACTTATCTTTCCGTTGCGAATCATACAGTGCCAAAATTGAAAAATATTGCAAACATCAAACGATATTTTTAGACTAGAAATCCTCTGTAAGTCTCGTATGTTGAAACAAAAAAAACACATTTCCGGAGAAGAGGGGGGCAGGAGTAGCTCCAAGGGTGTTTAGATCCATAAGGACAAGGGTCTTTCTCGGAGAAAAGTTTTCATTTGAATAAAATTCAAAATTATCATTCACACGGCCGACATTAAGTTTGGATTCTTAATGTACCGCGGGCGAAAAATTACACAGGCCTACAAAAAAAATTTTTTTTTTAATGCCGGGAATCTTTGTGATGATTTTAACTATATTTGTAGAGCTGAATCCAAATATGAAATCCGTATTTATTTAACAGCTCTACTTTCTTAGATATGGCACATCTTAAGATTAGTTGTTTTAATATTTGATATATTCCGGAAAATAATTTTCAAAGTTAAATAAATCTATAAGTATACTAATTTATAACCACTCTGCGGTGTTCCTTTTATTTTCAATAAACTGTCAATAAGTTTTATGTATATTTCTATATTGTAGGCCAATGAGATAATTATTAATATAATATTCCCATATCATCATGTAGAAGATTTTTTTTACGTAAGTAACAACATATCTATATCTTGAAAACTATAGCTGATAGGAAAAAACTAGTGTCATAATTGGATTCAGCACCCTAATTGTTCTTTAAATCAGCATTAAAAGCTCCGGCACCAAAACCACTGTTGGCCTGTGTTATCTACTACAGGGTTTGTTAGGTTGATTCGGACTATGCGTTAGGTTAGATAATGCTGAGTTGAAGATGGTAGACAGGGAATAGACATTCTGGAAATTGAGTGGACCGGGAAAGACAAATTCTGAAACGATGCATTCAGAGTAATATACTCAGGAGACGACCAGAGGATTGCAGTAGTAGATATTATATTCAATACGGAATATGCAAGAGGAGGCAAATCGTGATGGCAATACAATGAGTCGATTCTGAACATAAATAATAAGGAATACCCTACTATAATAGAGATACGGTGACAATGTATATATGCCAATTTGCATCCATTCAGAAGAGATACGTATACGTAGTAACTGGACTGGTGGTAGTACGATCAGCTGGAAGAGGTTCTAGGAGCAGCGAAAGAGGAGAAAAACCTAATCGGGATTGGGGACTGGAATGCTATGATCGGAGAGGGAAGCAACATGTTTGACAGTTCGGTTTGAGAAAACAAAACACCGCCGCAGAAACATTAAATTCTTCAGCGAAAATATATTGTAGCAGTAAAATTTCTCCAGGAAAAGCATTGGAGAATATGTACTTGGAAGATGCTGTGGGACAGAGGGAGATGTCAAACTGACATCTTTGTCAGAACATGATGCAGAAATCAAGTAATATTCAAGCAATGTATGCCGTTGATTCGAATGGAAATTTCATGATACTAGAAGCTCTTGGAATAGACTAGAACGACAGAATAATAATCCATTGCCTCTACAAGAATCAGGCAACATCTATGCAAATGGTAACAGGAAGGAAAATATAGGCCAAAGTAAACAAAAAACTTGAGCAAAGACGTAACTTCGCCCCAGAATCAATCAAGTTATATCTAGAAGAGGAAATAAAAGATGCGGAAGAATAGGGCATCAAAATAGTCAATTTGAACGGAGAAGAAAGTAAAATGCTCTGGGCTTCAGATGACATCGCATTAGTAGCGGAAACGCGAGAGGATCTTAAAGCAACTCTAAATGCTACAGAGCAAGTACTTTGGGAATACAAGACGAGCATCGTATAGCATTAAAAAGAAGAAAAATATAATACTTGTAGGAAGAAGAGAGAAAATGAAGGTATATACAACAATTTGAGGAGTAAAACTAGAGCAAGTGGGATCCTTAATCTACATTGGCAGCAATATAACTCGTAAGATGAAAGATCAACATCAAACGGAGAATATTTCAAGCTAAAGCAAGTTAATCAAACAGAGGAGACTTGTTCGCAGACAGAGATGTTCGAAAACATGGATTTACAAACAAGAAAGCAGTTCACCAAAACGCTTGTTTGAAGCTTGAAATTCTATACATAAGAGATATGGGGTTTCGGGGAAGTGTAATAGCAATGAATAGAAGCCTTTGAAAAATGATGATGGAAGATAATTACTCTTTTTATCGCCAATCTACCGGTTAGATAGGCTTTTGATGGACACAAGGTACCAAACGGTAGAGTGACAATTTCCTTGCCTCTTCTAACAAAACCCAGCCCAACACTAAAGTAAGCCCCTACCTAGTATTACTAGTAATATCTCTACTAGTAACATTCTATCAGTCGATTGCCCTACACTTACTACACCTTTTTATACCTTTTTATTCAATATTATTGACATTCCTTGCTGGCTTTCTTCCATTCTGCGGTACATTTCTCTACTAATATCACTCCACTAATCCCCACTATCCTTCCATCTCACGTTGTACAGGCATAAAACATCTATATTTCCTCTCTTCATCTTCTCTTAATTTCCCTACCGTCAAAATCGTTCTGAAATTAAAAAATTCTATTCCAAGTTATTTGATCGCCTTATGTGTTTTCTGTGTTGTTACTGTAGCTTTTTCTTTGCAAGAATTTCCTGAGATGACGCCCGCAGGGAGCATTGCCTCTCCCGCTGCCAGGCACGACTGATTGGCCCGAATACCCTAGTTGGCAGAACTTATTTTCTCTATACTGTCCATCAAAAATACCTTGAAATGTTAGATATTTAATATTACACCATCACTCAATGGCCACCCTATGGGGATCAGATGTCTTTTATCAGATCAGTCGCCTCACTGGAAAACAGACGCTGCGCGGACTACCTTTCTTCTGGATCCAACCCTTAGAAGTATCAGACATAAGTGACCCTACCAGGAGCAAACACCTTTGCTCTTGCCAGCACAGCTCTAGTGGTCATCAGAACACACAAATATTGTACCACGTTAAGGTTTTAGTCCATGGGGAGGGTGGAATATAATGCGTAATGTGGAGACCAAATCGACAGACAAAGTAAGGAACGAACAAATATGAAGGAGTGCAGAAGAGGAAAGACGTGGAAAAATCTAAGGGAAAGAACCTGATGGCTTGAACGCACCTTGAGAAATCATTAATTGTATTGGAAAGAAGCACAAAAGAAAATAAAATTAAAGAAATGATCTCGCGTGGAAGAGCAAGAGACAAGTACATAGGACAAAATAAGAAGGATGTAAAACAGAGAAGATATCAGTGAAAAGGGAATTAATACTGAATGGAGAAAAATGGAGGGCTGAAATAAAGCTATCTTATCGTAGGACTGACATATTGACGATAATGATGACAGGGAGTACTGCGGTCTCTAAAAAAGCCAATATGTTCAAATGTATAGCACCAAAATAACTTATTTATAGAAATTTAGGTTAAAAGGTGATAAAATTTTCATAAATGAATGTGACCCCTACTTTAGAAGTTTTCTAGAACCCTTAGTGCAGAGTGAAAGGTAAAAATGAAAGGATCTATCGTAGATGAGATAGAGAGAGAGAGAGAGAGAGAGAGAGAGAGAGAGAGAGAGAAAATATAAATTGGAGCGATTTCATAGAACTAAAAGAAGGCTTTAGCAGTTGGTGATGAGATGATGAGAACAGATGGAACTGAGCGGACGTAGAGGAGTGTGTGATTGTGGGAGGGTGTAGCGGAGCTCAGGTTAAGGGCCGAAGGGGAGATGGGCGGGAAAAAAGTGCTAGGAGGGAGGGGCAGAATCGGCTGGGCTTTCGGGAAGGGTTTGAGGGGAGGAGGTTGGGGGGGGGGGCGGTGGTGGCGAAAATGAGGCGGTCGAGAAAGCCGATCGTTTTCGAATGGCGAAGGCCGGGAGGGAAAATAGGAGCGGACAGGAAACGCCGCGGTTTCACCAACCGCCAGGTCCATTTTGGGACCTAATCATTGGGATGACTCTGTGAAATGACCGGGTGATGAATGGGCCGCAAAGCGTTAAAGGCACGTGTCTGTGTGTGTGTGTGTGTGCACGTGTGTTAGCCTGTTTGTCTGTGAGCCGGCGTGCGTTTTTATTCTCGTCCTCCACCTTCATTGGCCCTAGCGCGAGCGAGCCACACCCCAGTCCTCCGGGTTCCCAGCTCAGCTCTCTCGGCGGAAGACTTGTGCATCTTCCGCCGATATTATGGCTTTGACGCCAACTAATGTGGTGAGGAAGGGAGAGGGATGGGGAAGGCCGAGGCCGCTAAGGCAATGGAAACGCGAGTTTGGAGGGGTGGAGATAATGCGAGGGCAAACATTAATTCCAAGGGATCGTTCGAGAAGAGAGAGGAAACGAGTCATTAAAATATTATCGCTGCCATGCCACACATGTGGCGATTATAAAAACGAACCACCCTCTCATAATCTATTATTTCTTGAAAGATTCACCCGAGGAAAAATACTTTGAAATAAATTAAACCGCTGATAAACCTGTAGCGGGGAAATGATGTTTTTTTAGTGGCCATTAAACTTGGTGAAAATCAATTAAAATATTTCAATTATTACCTATACTTTCATTTTCGTAATTGACCATAGATACAGCAGTGGTTAAATATCCATAATGCTTTTAATTTTATGTTGTAACATAGTGCTCATAATGTTTTAACTCGAAAACTTGAGAATTATTATGATTCAGTAAAATGGATATTTATGGCACCTATGCCGGGGCGACGACTTTACTGAAAACATTAATGGAAAAAGCATCACACATACCCACGGACAAAGACTATTTGAACAGTTATTCATTACAAAATTATAATTGAACCCCAAGAATACAATGAAGTCGGAGGTTTCCAAGGGGACGTGAGGATGAATTCAGGCCCAGTTCTCGAAGGAGGCCCTAGGTGCTTTCACTTAGATGCCCTCAAAACATAAATAGAAAAATGAAGATGTTTGAAGCAAAGGTCTCAAATTTGTGGGATACCGTAAATGATAGTTTAACGCATAAATCCTCTTAATATACCAAGAATATAATTCAATACTTGGTGATGCAAATTCCCATGGTTTAAATAATTGATCATCACTTGATATAATTCAGCTGTCAAACAGAAAATTACTAGGTCAAGTGCAATTTCAAATTTTATTCATAGAATAGCAAGATCAATGTATCTTGTCCAATAGAAGAAAAGGAATTCTCTCTTGACTTAGCATATTGAATGGCTATTCATCTGTGCACCCTGAGAATAGTAGACAGAAATCTACAGCAACTTGCCAGAAACTTCAAGATAGGTTATATGAAGTATTTGGACTCACTAAGTTTCAAGTGTTCCCTCGAGAAATATTATATATCGTCGAACAAAACCGCGTATATTCCTGTGAATCATCTCCTAATGACGAAGAATGAACCTACATATTATTACATTTCTAGAAAAATTGTAACCCAACAATTCATACTCAGTGATACAAACAAAATTACTTATTGCATATTATTCAAATAACTCACATTACGTAATGGGTCAACTGAAACACATTGACTTTATAACGTCGACGATTATCGAAATCATTTTAAAGTTACCCTTGCAGATGAATTCCAATGTTTATTAAGATATCGACCCATTACTATATACACCAACGTCAAATTATGTGCAATAATTCAGAGGTTATTCTGAATTCACTTTTATACACTACCCTGATATTAGTATAAATCCAATTTAAAACACGTATTCCAGGTCCAAAAATAAGCTGTATTCGAGCCGGAACGGTATGTTATTTTTTATTTCACTCATGCCACAACTGATAATACGCCACAAATGCTTCCATGCCATTTAGGCTACAATTTTTTAATACAGCGAACAGGTAGACTTTAATATCAGTTACGGATCTTAATATCATATAAGATTTGATATCACATCAATACGTTAACCACTCAAGCTTGATGCATTTTTATGGGCTTAAATTCATTATCAAAAACCTAAAACAAGCGTGACCTTTATAAGAAACTTTTAAAGGGCAACATTTCTCTTGGAATTATATGGTTGATCTACTACTGGTAATATTTTCTTACCAAATGGCGATTTCTTTTTCCAGATTAGAACTACCTGATATTATATCAATAGTTATTAAAATTAATCCGACATAAATAAGTAAGATGTTATCCATGCGATAAAATACTTAGCTGAACATGTATTTATTTATGAACAGAAGGTATATGCTGGGAAATCAAGAAATACTTGCACTTTACATATTCCAAAGGGCTAATAAATCTCTGCCTCTTGTTATCTCCTGAGCATATTACTCTTAGGCAAACTTATTAGGTTACTATTTTCGAATGAGTGCTCATATTTTCACATTTGCATGTAATGTTTTTGGTATTGCAATTGAAAGCAAGTATTCTCTAACGTGGTGGGTAAAAGAAGAAATAGTAACTTTTAGGCGAGATCAACGAACAAAACGGGGGAAAAACAAGTACATGCATGCCATCCTCAAATTCTCATTTGAGCAACAGTTTAAAAATATTCTGCCATCGTATGGATACACCAAAAGCTGCAATTTAGCGCGTTTGAAAAAGGGCAATGAAATGTGCAGCATTGAAATATGCCTCGAATTCAAGCCAGCTATAGAGTTGCATTCCCACTAAGATGATAATGCTTTGTTGTATTCTGCAATTATTCAAACTATTCAGGCTATTTGCTTCAACTTTTATGCTCTACTTAGTCGGTTTTCAACATTTTGTCAATGTATTTCTTAGTGAGCAGTTTTATGAAAATTAAATGATAATGTCTTGCAAGAAAATTTTAGACCCCCAATGAGATTTCCACTTAGCGGCACTGCTATGCCGCTTCGAGTATTTTGGTTTTACAATTTCTTTTATAATCAATAATAATACCTAATAAAACATTAATGAGCAGAGTAATAAATCGTAAAAAGGTGACCGATTAATACACTTGGTATTGAAAGAGGCTTAAAGTCATTATCATGAAAAAAGAGTATTATGAAACACCACTAACAGTAAAGATGACGCATAGGATAGCAAATGGAAATATTTTTTTTTTAATATCCACAATTTTCTCTTTCTATACTTTTATACTCGATATCTGCAGGAATATACAGTGGGGTGGATCAATTTTACAACCAAATAAAGCATTTTACAGTGAAAACGTACTTATGGCACAGCATTATGCTACCTCGGAAGGACTTCTCAGCAGTTATGCCTTCAACTCTTGAGAGCATGTCGAGGGTAAAAGCACCTGACTTGAATATTTTACCATTGTCGAAAAATCACCATGTTATACGGAATATTCACCTCCTAGTAGAAATAGTTTAGAGCATCAGAGGGAAGGGTTAAGAGAGGTTAATTGGTTAAGGGAAGCAAATGTGAGTGGTTACAGAGTTGACGCAAATGGTAATAGTCTCTTAAGAGGTAGCATAGGAAACTGATGGGAATGGGTTTGGAAGGCCTGCATAAGCAATTTAGAGTGTGTGGAGAAGTTATTATGGAGGACATTTTCGGATATCACATATGCTTCCAATGGACTGGCGGATCAGAGAAATTTACTAGAAGTAAGTGTAGTATGAAGTTACGTGGAAAGAGAGGTACCAAACAAAGTGGAAGGCTGACATTTACCACCAAGGAAAGGCATGGAAAAAGAATCCGTTTCCAAAAAATATTCCCTTGCAAGGAGAAAACCTTTACATAAGTTGCATTAAAGCTTTAGAGCATTGATAAATTTATATTGCTCAAAAAAAGATTAATCCCGACCGGGCATTTTGCAGTATATTTCCTTTTGTTACTTTAAAAATGCGAGAAAACGACTCTGAGGATAGATATTTTAGCAACAGAAGAAAGCATGCCAGTAGTCATAATGCATTTTACCTGAAGATGAATAATTGGAAAGAAAGGAAAATCAATTGCAATTCAGGAAATCTGAGATTTTTACTGGTTCAAAGATTCGAGAGCCATAAAATGAGGATTCCGTTAACATGAATCTCTTTCTGTAAAAATCACACGGCTTGAATTTTGAAATATTTTCATAAAATGAATGTTATATTTTCAAGAATGTGTATTTGGCCAATGTGGCTCGTCTCTTCTTCTGGCTATGCGTGCCATGAAACGCACCGTTCCTATCCTTTATGATGTTGTATGCTTGCTAACCTACTGTCCATTCTCCTCTTGTGTTTGTCAATTTCTCCTTTAGTGGGTGTAACAGCTCCCTAACGCCATCTTCTGGGTAATGATTCGGAGCACTTTGGCGCTTTATAAGATCGCAGATTTCAATGTAAAAGTACTCTTCCTCGATCATAGCTCAGGTGGTTAGAGCATCCGCCCGGCAAGTGGAGAGATCCGGTGTTCAAGTCCCGGTCGAGGAAAATATTTTTACATTCGTGATCTGCTCACATCCGCCATCCCCACCTCTGTTGTGTTTGTCCTTTATATGTGTTCCTTTACCATTTTTCTTATCTCTATTTCAATTTGAATGAATATATATATATATATATATATATATATATATATATATATATATATATATATATATATATATATATATATATGCTCGCATATATATATATATATGCGAGAACACATAAAAGGAACACTCACACGTTATTGTATTATATTATTATACACGTATATATATATATATATATATATATTTTTTTTTTATACGTATAATATATATATATATATATATACGAGAACACATAAAAGGAACACTCACACGTTATTTCTTGATGGCAGGGGGGAGTGTGACTTAGATTACCATTGAGGGTGCGGAGTGGGGTGGGGGATGAAGACACTAGTTTTCAATGATTGCTATATTTTATATATACATATATATATATATATATTCCGTATTCTGACAAATTTATCTTCTTTTTAGCTAAATTTACTGTTAAGTTAAAGCCCATGCTAATGCTACCCTGTATTATCTACTAGCCTCATACTACCCACCTACGATCCACCTTCTAAGGGGGTAGTACCGCTAAGATAATATGTGAATATTACTTTTTATTTTACTGTTTCCTACGCTATAAAACAGTGGAATAATGGCCAGTGAGAAATTCGTAGAGAGGAAGTTGAGAAGTGGAATTTACAAATCAATGACGTGACGTTTTTGGAAAGCTATGTCAATGAATATACTTGTATATGTTGAATTCCAATGATCGTACTTCCTTTGGATATGTAGTTAGTGTTCCAAATCATTCTTAAAGTTTGTGTTCATCGAATCATTTCTAAACACTATTTCTGGCTATAGCTTGGAGGGCTGATAAAACCCGATTTTCAGTAAGAATGATCACTCGTAATGATGATAATTTTACGCTTAACCTAGCAAGGGTCCATTTGATTTAATATAATACATAATGTACACATTATGAACCGATAAAATTTCAAACATTAAGCAAATCAGAGTGGCAACTCAATCGGAAATGTTAAACAAAGTATAATGAGTGTAAAAATCACATGAAGCCGGAAAAGCCGGTAAATATTCACGTGCTTTCGAAATGATATATTTGTTAAATCTCTACTGCATCCATTACATGAGAACCATATTTGTTGTAGCAAAACAAAAACAGTGGCACAAGAGCATATGTGGTTTTTCTAACACAATTAAAAAGCATTAAGTTCTCATTGAAATTATTCGCTTACTTTACCAGCCAATATTTGATGATTTATTAACATTTTATATCAATAACGGCAAATCAGTTAACGAACATAATTAATTACATTAAATCGAAAAAAAAGATATTAATTCCATAACTACGAAATACGGAATGATTTGGTAGAGAAAAAAAGATCGAAACATTATGGAGTATCACTGTTACACTTTCATGAAGGTGTAGGTGTTCATTTTTATACCACCACTTCAAAATAATTAAACTTGTGATGGCTGATCAACTGCATGTTTCCATAAAATTGTCATAATAATTATTACAGCTATCAATTTCGCTTATTCGAAGTATCGAAGGAGAAAGGATTATGCCATTAAATTATATTAGCTCATACCTGAGACATATATCCAGCTAATAGCAGTAGCCCATGACATCTATAAAAATATTCTACGCTAGATTAAAAGTTTTTTGAATGGTCGGGCATAAGGAGTCGCCAGAGATTGTGTTAACTCTAATGCAGTTGAAGTCACATAAGATGTTCCCCAAGGAATTGATACGAACATATTTCATTAACTCCTTACGTTAATTAATTATATCGTGGTTAATGGTAAAAGTCTAACTCATTTGCTTAAGGCGCATTGGTTTACAGAGATATTCATAGTCTTAAGGATAAAGTTCAAGTACCATTAGTTGTCCTTAATGCAGTGCAGAGTTGATGCGACTCATGGGAATTAGGAATAAACTTAGAGAGAAGCGCACAGATAACGCGTTGGAATAGGAATAGTTCTCTTCCGAACGCCTACTACATTAGGAATACCGACCTGGCAAAGGTAGACTTGATCACATTATTTGACCCTGACATGCAATACCTCTTACGTGGAACATATACGGTGACAATGTGGAAAAACAAGTAATAATTTAAGATTTTATTTAAAGGTTATTGTGCAAATGTGAAGAAAGAGTTAAAGATTGACACTCTCTTTTGCTGATATGCGAGCCTCATTTAGAATGTACTATGGTAACATGGGGTCTTCACGAAACAGACTTGATTTCCAAATTAGATCATGTGCAGTGCAGAGGAGCTTGAATTTTACTACGATAAACTTAGTTGCGCATCAAGATTATTTGAGAAACTTTGTAAGGAATACCTAACTAGGCGAAGTTAATTACGCACAGATTAAATCTCTTAGGAGAACATGGAAATAAGATTAAGGAGATCAAATGTAGGGCCGAAATATTTAAGATGTCATTTTTCCCTCGAGCGAGGACGGATCAGAAAAATTGGAAACACCGCGCGAGGGGAAAATTATTTTTATAATGTTAATTAATCTGATATGTTGTCGTTATTTCATCAATAGATGATACAATATATACGACGCATGACAATTAGAATTTAAGTAAAACAAGGACTGGATTCTTTCCGATATCATGAACGGTGCCTACAGCACGGACATCACATTTCATTATTTATAAAAATGCGGAAAGATACTTTTCAAACTTTAAAAGCGACATTATTATTGTTGCCATAAAAACTAATACCTCATATTTAAAAACAATGTTATAATAAATTAAGTATTCATTACGTTTAGCCTATATTTTTAAGTTTTTCTTTTTCATTTTCCCAGCGAAAAGAGGAAATTCTGACGAGGTACGCCTTCGCGCAAACCGGAAGCAAATGATACACGCATAGGTCACAGAGAGGGCTAACTCAATTGAATGTGGAATTCATACTTCGCTTCGCTGGGAATGACATTTCACTGCGCTTCCACGACCGTCGGGGTCGCCTGTGCACATCCTCCCTCCGCGCAGCTAAACTTACACGAATGGTCGAGCGAGAAAGCGAACATAGCTACTACACATGGGGGATGGGGTCAAACCGAAACCAATTCCCGTTTAAACCGTTTACATTAATTGCGAGCCCCATTTATTTACCCAGCTTGGGAAATGATCCAGAAGGACCGCAAAAGCCAATATTTGCAATCCTCTCCCGCCATTCAATTTGCGTTCGGAGGCCTGTTTTTGCGCCCCTAGTAATATGAGCGCAGTAGTTACGGCAGGCACGATGAAAAAGAAACACTCCACAGTTGAGCAAAAATAATAGGATTTTCGAAAGGAGTGGACCATATCCTACTCGTTTTGCCTTTGAGAAACACCAACAAACTAAAAATTCACCCATTAGAGACTTATTTCTTGCATTAGATCTTCCGGTGGAATTTTCCGTGTTAATATAGGCATTTGGTCCCGGGAATATCTGTTACAACGTAATGCAATTTAAAGTTGGATTTTCAACTTGTTTTAATTTTATTTATACTACAATTTTACTCACCATCAGTCAATTTTGCAACCTATAAAGCGTTAAAATGAGCTAAAATATAAAAAAATAGGAGGAAACCATCAAAATAATAACATGGGATCTAAAGTTGAAAAGAACACTACAAAATAGTACGTACATTGTGGTACTTGTACATGATGTGCTGTCTAAATCATATGTATACTACTAATATAATTTTTATCTTGTTTACAGCGTTGTCTTCGTTGTCTTGTTGTCATCGTTTCCAATCCCAGTCCAATTGAGAAAATTTAAGGTGGGAATATTTATAACCAAATATAACGCTGAAGAAGCTATCGAGACCACCCTGCAGTCTTGCACGCTTCACCCGTTCAGGTACGTGTTGAGAATTCTATCAATGCTTTCTCATCTCGCATTTCTTCACATATCTACCATATTTCTCCAGTCTATATGCTGTACCCATCCACTTGATTTATCATAATAATGTTATTTCATCAATTTTATTTTGCTCCACAAGTTGTCTATTTCCGCATATAGAAACAGTAAAACATTGATTATTATTATTAGGTAATCTACCGGTTAAGGTAGGTTTTTGGATAGACACAACTATCAAATAAACATTTTGTAACTCCCCACCTAGCAAACTGATCTATATCAGGTCCCTCTTCATCTCGGTGTACTTCTTTCCTCCCTTCATCCCGTCCAACATCCCTATCCTGTTCCTAGCCTTACCACGCTTGCCCAACATTCTCCCCTCTATTACCCTCTTCAACATTCCACTACCGCTCAATACGCCTTTCATCCATTTTTCCTGCCTCCATAGGATTTCTCTCAACAAACCCCTCTCCTCCCCCACCATTTCTAGTACTTCCTCATTCGTTTTCCTTTCGGTCCATTTCACCTTCTCCATTCTTCTCCATACCCACATTTCAAAAGCCTCCAATCTACGTCTATCCTCCTGCTTCAGCGACCACGTTTCCGCGCCGTACATAGCTACGCTCCATATCAGAGTTTTTACGAGTCTTGTCTTAACATCCCTACTCAACGTCCCCGTCATCAACTCCCTCCTCTTTGAGAAAGCCTCCTTGCCTAGCGCAATTCTTCTCCTTACGTCCCTACCACTTTGACCGTGTTGGTCCAAAACACTTCCGAGATGTGTAAACTGCTCTACCTGCTCTATTCTTTCCCCGCCTATTTTAATATTTAGCTTAGCCTTTTTCTTTCTAGAAAATCGCATAACCTTTGTTTTATTAATATTGATTCTCATCCCATATTTATCGCACTGAACCTCCAATTCACTCAACAATGCTTGCAACCCCTTGGCTGACTGAGCAACTAATGCTTGGTCATCAGCAAACCTAACCGATTTTACGAATTCCCCTCCGACTTTCATTCCTACCTCCAGTTCTTCCCATGCCTCTTTAATCATTTCCTCTACATATACGTTGAACAGTACCGGTGACAATGGGCAACCCTGCCTTACACCTCTTCCTAACACTGCCCATCCGGACTCTCCGTTCCCCACTCGCACCTGAGCAGTCTGAGACATGTACAGGTTGCGGATCAGTCTCCTGTCCCTCCAATCCATTCCTATTTTCTGCAATACACGCATTAATTTTTCCCAATTCACTCTATCAAACGCTTTTTCGAAATCTACAAAACAGGCAAAAACGTCCTGATTGTATTCTATATTTCTCTCGACTAGTGATCTCATTACTGCAATGGCATCACGCGTACCTCTTCCTTTCCTGAACCCAAACTGATCATCCCCTAAGTAATCATTTGCCTTACTCTCTATCCTTTTGTTGATGATCCTGAGAATAACTTTAGCTGCGTGGGATATCAAACTTATTGTTCTGTAATCCTCACATGACGAAGCCTTTGCCTTTTTTGGGATAGGAACTAACACCGATCTCACAAAATCTTCCGGCCAGATTCCTTCCTCATAGATACTACGAATCAGTCCATATATGGCCTTCTTCCCACCTTTCCCTAACCATTTCAACATTTCTACAGGAATATTGTCCACCCCCACAGCCTTGTTTGCTTTCATCTCCTTTAATGCCCTTTCTATTTCATCGTCGAGTATGCCTGGACCTAAGCTATCTTCTTCTACCTCATGTTCCTTTTCTCCATCATAATATTCTTGGGAATCATAATTGAGGTGGTTTCCCGTTGCCTTCCTCAATAGTGTTTTTAACGTGACACCATCACTTAATGGCCGCCCCACTGGGGTCAGACGCCATTGCAGCCGCCTCACTGAGGAACAGACGCTGCGTGGACTACCTTTCGTCTGGCTCCTAACCTTCGACCTATCTGGCATGGGTGACCCTTCCAGGAGTAATTATTATTACTCCCGCCAGCACAGCTCTAGGGGTCATCGGAACACACAAGCCCTTCCACCACGACAAGGTTGTAGTCCATGGGAGGAAAACATTGATATGGGCATTAAATTTCTTTGTCCCGCGGAAAACTTTGAGTCCCCACTTTTCACTGATGCTTACATTTTTCCAATGTCAACCCCAAAATTGTCTGAAAATAACGAGACCTTGGTTAACGTTAAATTCGTTGTATGCATTTAAGTTAGTCTTTGATTTCTGTATTTCAATTTATTAAAATTCTATTTAACTATAAATTTATTTGACGCACATTTACACTTGCGTGGCATGCTTTTGATATAATTGCCTATAATTGGATATAGATATGGAAGTTATGATAAGTAAAATATATTTAATATCCTGCACATGTAGATGAATATATATATATTATTAATTTATAGAATATAGATGAAAATAAATAGCCATATTTATACGCGTAGGAGTAAACTTTTTTTAAAGACTGCAATCAGTAACCCACTTATCCAAAGTGAGAAATATGAAATGAAATATTAAACGCGTTCTTTGTCAAATTTGTGAAGTAACAGAGAATAAATTGCTCACAGCACTCATAAAAACACAAACATTTAAGTTAATGATATTGACATAAATTTAATAGTATTTTTGCAGTATCGTATCGTAGCTTCAATGCTAGAAAATGACCGGTTTAGATTAAAAGACACATGTGCAAAGTATTCACTATGTTGATAGATACTACTCGTACTGATACACATTTATATTCAACGGTAAACATTTGAACTAGTGGTGAACAAATTTGGTGAATAAATGCATATAAATATGGGAAATCACTAATTTCTTTATTGACTAATAGATGACGAATTCGTTTTTGACCTGATAATTTACATTGGCAACAAGAATATGTGATAGGAGTCCCTTGGTAAAAATTGATGGCAATGTTCTAAAATTCTAATATAAAAATCGAGTTGTTATAAAAAATTATACGCATTTTTTACGAGCGCAATGTTTTCTGTTCTTATTTGTCAAACCTCTGGCATCCATCTGCATGCATTTAATATTTTAAGACTACTGCCTAATATATTAAATCGTCCCTCAGGTCTATAATTTGAAACTACCAATTACAGTGTAATATTCGTTTTTAGGTCTAGTCCGGAATCATTTTTTATATTAAAAGCATTATCATTGGGTTTCTAGGGGCTTTATCTTAAGGCTTGTAATTTTTAGTTGGCAATGTTAGCTTCATCTGCATAAAATCAGGAACAAAATGTTGAACATTTTTTTAGGGACAACGGAAAAATGTTCGTCGGTATAGAGACATGTGTCCGAGTTTGAATGAGAATTTTCAATTTGAAAAGTCGTAGGTAGGTGTTTGACGTTGACACTTGACTATGAAAAAAGGGTAAAATTTGGCGAGAAAATGACACAATGATTCCAACACTACACTGTCCTTGGTCTTTGAATTATAAAACATTAATAGGTACAGAATTATATTTTATTCCACTCCTTTTCATCTTCACATTCAGATATAATAATAATTTATCGCGCTCCTTTTTATTCTTCAGTATTTCATCAAAAAGGGAGATTTTTTTGGGATTCATCTTGAATCTGGGTGTCATTTAGTATTGAAAAGCCTTCTTTCCACGACCTTCACAATGTTCCTTGGGGATAGTAGCGAAAATTCAACCTTCTCACATTTTTTCCTAAAATGGTGAATTCTAAACAATGAATAACCTTCCTCCTCCATTCATGCTACAGAATATTGAAGTTTAATTCAAGAGGTTCTTTTGGAAAGTATAATCACTCGAATTGCATGGCTATTATAAGGAAAATTATCGATCAACTCAGAATGCCTACAATAGTTGTTGGTGGCAGATGTATTATTCCGATGGAAAAATTTGAAACCTGCTGTGCTAATGAAATTGCAACACCTCGTTTTTTGACGAACAATGAATATAATTGAGCACCTTTTAGAAGGATAAGCATTTTAAGGTATGAAGTAGCCTGATATAATTTTCCTAAGACTTTCAAAAGAATTGCGGAACAACAGGTTGCAAAGTCGTTTAATACTAGAGAGCGTCTTGCGAGGAGCGAACGTGCAAGGATGGTGTTTATCTGTGGGCACCTTATTAGGGGGTCCTCATAAATGATACGTGAGACGACGTCTTGGCAGAGTGGAGACCTACACACGGTAAAGGAGATTACATCTCCCGGAACGGGAGCAGATAGGAGGATAAAGTAATGCTGGGCCTGTGGGTGTGAAAGAGCTCGGGAGAGCTGGTGTGGAGCTGAAAGAAAGGACTAAAGGGATACAGGTGGTTCGGTTAATGGTCACCGCCAGGCATTATAAAGATCTGGGATTCCCCAATTACACCCCTCAGATAAAGACAACAGGTATGAGAAAGCAAAAAGGTTTCTCCCACGACATAAAGACATTGGTTTCAATTTCGTACTTATTATGGGGAGTGTAATTTAAGAAACATTACATAATCGAACGGAATAATTTTTCACTTAAAAAAATAATTTCGTGATTCAATACAAAGTGTAAATTTACTTTGGCACTGAACTGTAAACTGAAATTTTGAGAAAGGTAATATTTATATATTTTGGTTAAGAGTTATTCTAATAAAATCTGTATGAACATAAATGGTTGAAAAAATATAAAATTCAAATGTTTTGTATCATCTATTAAAATGAAATAGTTTTTAAACCTCGTTTACCAGAAAACATGTAAATATTTACAGCCATGGAATTTAATGACATTTATTAGTCAATTCAAATCACTCATTTTTACCTGCATATAAAAAAGCCTTCAAATGAAATTATTTAAAAACCCGTTTAATGAATTGATTTATTAGAAATCGATTATTCTCTAGATAAATTGAATTTAATCAGCTAATATTCAAAAGCTGTACCAATATACATTCGAATTTATTTCAAATGGTAATTCTTTATGTTTTATAAATATCTGAATGAAACACCACTACTAATATCTTCATTGAGCTGCTAAATTATCGTTGGAATATTGCTTCAAATTACCAAATAGTGAAAATACGTTCACTTAAGATTATATGATACATAATTTTACTATTTAAAAAGATTATTATCTTTTGATGGTAATTGTAAATCAAGCCTCAGCTGCTAGCATCGAATAAGAATAAAAATGTCTGTTTATAATGATGAAAATGAGCATTAACACTGTACTCGCGCTTTTCAGGAGTGACTATTATAAAGCACTAAGAAATAAGTAAACTCATAACTTAAACCCGCACAAATCTCGGGAGGTACATGATTCAACATTTCCCATTTCTCTTTCCAGACTCTTTCTCAGGAGTATAAAATTTTATGGAATGAACTCTTTTGAACTCTATCAGCTTGATAAAAACGTAATGTTTCAATCAGAGTTTCTAAACTGTTCATAATGTTTTCTATCATACGATGATCGCATTTTTTATTCCTATTAAGTACGAACACTAGGTTATATCTACTAGCAATATCGATAGAACACTGGAGTTATTTTATCTAGCGGTACTTCGGTGTTTCCAGAATGATAAATATCACTTGATTACTTGTGTGAGCCCACTAACGCAACAGTAATGGAAATGCCTAAAATACCCTAGACATTATTTTTTTACTTTTACTCATTCCATTAGCTGCGTTGTAAATACAACATTCAATAACAAGTGTCGCGGGGATTTATAGCTTTCAGCCATTACATACAACGCATACTTCGTACTCTGCAACCCCTCATAAGGAACTCCCACAATTCTTCCTTCCCTATACATTTCCGCCTACTCCTTCCCGTCACTCATTGCCTCTCTTCCCTCGCAATCGTCAGTCAAGTACTCACTTCCTCTCCATCTTCCGCCGATTTTCCTGCTACCTCACATTCTCCCTTTTCTCTTGCTGCTACCCCACCCGCCTCTCTCTTCAAAGACTCCCACTGTTCAAATCCATCACCCGTTCCCACGCAATGCCACACCCCATCCTTCCCCGGCCTATTCAACTCCCCCCCCCATCCACACCGCAACCGGCCCCCAACCATCGCTCCAACACTTCCCGGCCTCCTCCCTCACTCTCGCTCTCTTTCTCCCCTTCTCCCACCGCCTTCTCCCCTCCCGTGCGATTCCTTAAAATCGCAGTCTTACCCTGCCCGACCACTCCCATCCCCTCCGAATTCTCAAACAAATCCTTTCTTTTTTTTTGGCCCAAAAAATCTTAATCCGTCCGTTTACCTCCTCAACTCCTCCCCTCCTCCGTCCCTCTCCCGCTCGCTCTTCTCCTTAGTTCCCGACATGTCACACGGAAAAAGAGAAGGGTTAGAGGGGGAGGGAGGGAGTCTGAGGGGAAAGAGGGATGGGGCGAAGGGTGGGATACCCACTCTCTCTCTCTCCTCTCCCGCACCACTAACGTAGCTCTCCACCCTTTCTTCCTTCGCGTACCCCTCAGCACACTCGACTCTATCCCCTCCCCCAAAAACTCCTCCACCGTCACCTCCGAGATCATGCACGTCTTTTGGAGATTCCCATCGTTCCTCTCTCTCTCTCTCTCCCACTCCCTCCCTCGCTCTCTCTTTCTCTCTCGCCAAGTCATGTGCACACCGACACACACACACGCGCGCGCGCACCACATTACGTCGGATAAATGAAAATAAAAAGGAAAAAAAATAAATCGCGGGAAAACTGGGGGAGAAAAAGATATCATAACCTCATCCCACGAACAGAGGAAGCGACTCTTTGTTCGCCAAACCTTTACACAACCCGTCTCATACGAAATCCTTCCGGTATTCTACGTCTCTTCCTCCTTCTGTCTCTTCTCCTCCTCCCCCTTCACCGCCCGCCGTCACCTCTTCGCCCGCTTCTCTCCTTCGTCTACCTTTCTCGCTTTCCGCCACTCCTCAGTCTTCCCCCCAACCCCCTCCGCCCCTCCATCCTCCGACGGCGCCGCACCGCACCTCTCTCTCTCTCCCTCCCTTCCTCTGCACCCGGCCTCACTACCCCTCCCTCCTCCCGAAGCGCCCCATTCTTGCTCCTTAAACGTCACTCCAGGAACGCCAGATTGTTGACAGAAGACAGCGATAAGAATGAGAGCAAAGATGAGAGGACGCTGCAGCGAGTGTGGAGGGGAAGGGGGTACGGCGGAGGGAGGAGGGTTTGGGTGGGGGGGAGGAACCGCGAAGAAGATGGGCCGGGGATGGGGAGGGAGGAAAGAGGGCGAGGGATTGTGGGTTGGAAAGGGTTTGGGGGGTGGATGGGGTTTGGTTGTCCCGGGAGGGGGTATGCTCGCGTGGGTGGAGAGGAAGGGGAGCAGACGTTGTGGAGAAGGGATGCGGGAGGAGGTTGTGGGGCTGGAGCTGGAGAGGGGTGGGAGCGGAACGGGTGGAGGAGGGGGAGGATTTTCCCTTTAGTGGCCGGGATGAGCAAAGTGCGCAAGCGGGATAAAGACCAGGGTGGGACTGGATAGATGGATGAAGGGAGATGAAAGGGAAAAAGATGTGGAGACGAGGGGAGGATGCGGGGGGACAGGGTGTAAGAGAGCCCTCGCGCGGGGGGCGGGGGTGGCAGGGAGGTGGAGGGAGTTTTCGGTTTGAGGGAAGAAAAGGCTCCTTGGAGGGGGACGGGGTGCAGCGGCAGCCGGGGAGGAATATTCCCGGGGTGGAGAGGGGTCCCTGCGCCTCGTTGCAAAGGTGGAAGCGGTGTGGCAAGAAGGATGGACCCCTGCCAGCTTGTGAGGGATGGGGGAAGGAGGAATACTTGCTAGATCGAATGGAACGGATGAGGTGAAGGGGGATCCTTGGCAGTAGTGGAAAGAAAAAAGATCTAGGTTTCTCCCGTGAGAGTGAGTGTGCGAGAAGGAATGTGTGTGTGTGTGTGTGTGTGTGTGTGTTTGTGTGTGTGTGTGTGTGTGCGGGACAGGGTTGGAGAAAAATTCAGAAAATTTCGGAGAGGGCAGTCTCAAAACTTTGTGAGGGCGAAACGTAAAAGGATATCATCTTTCAGATTAGCGGCTTAGTGCAGACTGGATGGGAGTGTTAAATGAGTAGGAAGGACACCGGGGATCACGAGTATACCACAAAAATATGACGGCAGAAGGGAGGGGGGTAAAGTCGGGGTTTAGGTTGGATTATTACGTTTTTTATGGTGAATCGAGAGCTGAGGTCATTTCACGCCGCTAAGATGGGACGTAGTCGCAACTTAAATTAATCCTCCCGGTTAAGAATATAATTTTCATACGCACACCATATTCGTGGGTTTACGTGGTAGACATGACTGCTAAGACGGCTTTCGATTGTCACTGCGTATGGGAGCATTATGCGGACTCAACATTCCTGACTCAACGCTTTGCAGAGATCGTCTTCAGGAACTAAGGGAGAAGTAAACGTCTTGCTCTCTCGTGAAAACCTCCTCAACATTCTCAATACAAACAGAACATCATCTACGAATCCCGATTGAATGCAGAAGGCATGCTTGTACTGATATATGAGGTAGTTTTGCGATGTTACCATTCGTTTTACAACTACTCTGAAAGTAGACATAAAAGTGAGTTCAAACTGTTCATTTCACATTTTACCCAATTAACATGTAAAACCCCATATGTTAGCAATAGCAGAACGTGCAAATCACAAGGACTTACTAGTAACCTAGGTAAAACGACGTCAGACAACTAACTGGTTGTTCTATAAATTTAGAGCAATGTAAGCACCAGTGGATATGAAAACTTCCGACCGCCAGGGCTCACATGACCTGATTCTTGGTGGAGTGTGGAGCCGATCGAACACCATGAGCGCTTCTACGTCGCAAATTCTAAGAGCGTGAGATAGAGAAAATGGAGTACGGACTGGAACATGGGAAGAAAAATGAGGCAAAATAATGGGGGCATGACATTTCAGGCCGCATTATTTTTATGGCAAAGAATTTATACTTTCCATGATTTTGAGCCAATTATATGGAGAAAAAGTACTGGGGGAATAACGCGGTATGCAGTGGGGAAGTTCGTTTTTAGGGATTTTCCAAGAGCTAAGATATAAAGCAGGATATACTCTACTTTATGAAGTGAGAAAGAAGGAACTCACTCATGATTGAATTTGTAGACAAAGTATAAGATTGTCCTAAATATATATGCAAAGGGCATCGACATAGGCTGACATGCATTTGACTTGCCTAAGCTAATAATGCATAACTTTATATCGAACTACAAGGAATTCATTGATATGTGAAATACTCTTTTGACAATACACTCTAAAATTACTGAAAAAACAATCGCCACTGACTAAATAAAATAACTACTATTCGCGAATGTGATTCGATTTCATATGGTATCATTCCTCATCTTAGTTTCTACATATTGTAAATTTTAATTCGTAAAGTTTATTCATTTTATTCCACGTGTTTCCAATTTAAATCACATTGTACAAAAAGCCCTATAGTGCTATATTTCGATAAATATCCTCTTACTTATACTTTTCCTTCACAACTTTAAATTCACACAGCCATCGGCTTTGAAAAGTCAGCTTCTCTGAGGTGCAAACCAGTATTTTTCAATTCCGATTAGTGCTATACTTGTAAATAATATCATTTGGGAGACAGACATCCCACTATAAAAAGGTTGGATTCGTGAATTACTATAATGAATTAAGTTCACAAATTCACATTTGAAAAGAGATCTCTGGTTCCTTATATCAATAAAATTGGTACCGATACGAAAACAAAATTATTTTCCAGGAAATGGGGATGTACTTGTTCTGAGCCAAGTGCGAGAAAGATTGATTAAATATAAAAAGATTGATGCACTGCAAGAGTACACATGCTCTTAAAAAGAGCTCTACTAATTTGTGCTTAAGAAATATTCCATTATAACATAGCATTGACAAACGAAGTTCTTAATTTACTAACTTCTTTTAAAACTATACCGATAAATAAAACAGTTTCTGGCGTAACTTGGTGGAAAATCTTCATACTGACTTTTAATAAACCACTTTACTTTTCCACATAAACTTTTTAATTTTTACTACCCAGGTTTCGTTATTACCGATAATCATATGATGTTTCACTGTCAGCATATACTCCTCCACATCGCAGCAAGAGTCATATTTGTTGCCACCAATTAGTGGAGAGCTTGACATTTGGAATAGTTACAAGACACTCCACCAAACGTATGATTACTCTGCAGAAAAATACTGCACGTAAATTAGACTCGGTGATTTTCTATAGAGTGCGTCCTACAAGCATTTCAGATATTTGATTTGATTTGACTTCAAATAAGTGATCGTTTTATCCGGGGTTGCAAAGTCATCGAGGAAAGTAGAAACGTAAAATGGTCCAGGCCGATATCACACTTAATCTCCGACAACTGACTGGTAGAGGAAAAGGTATACACCCTCATGGACGAAGACCTGATTCTGAAGTCTGTCGGCGTCCTTATTCCCTTCAACTGCTTACCCCCTCACCCTCTCCTAAACCGACAGTGTTCTCGTTCAAGAATTAGTGGAATTTGATGAGAGAGTTACGAGAGTTAAGTAGATTCAATGAGGAAAGCGTACCCCAAGACACTCTTACCACCAACATTTCCTGGGAGGTACATCCTGTAAAAAAACATTTGGGATATTCACTCTGTTGAAGGTTATCATCATATTTGTTTACCTCTAGGGTTTGTCAACTAGCATGACATCCCATTTTTTGCAGCAGATGTCGTAATGGAATATTAGAACCGCGAATATGCTCACGGCAAAGGCTTTAACCTTACTCGAAAGCTCGGAATTTCAATTGCGATGAATGTATATTTGTCTTCACGCTGCGAAAGTATTTTTCTTTGCTGCCGCAATCTCTTTTGGCTTTGCGGGACGTTTTCTTTTCCACATAGGGATGACTGATTACAGTTCCGACAACACTTGCACGTCTCCCTTACTTCCCGTAAATTACCCTCTCCCTAGGTGAATGGAGGCGGATTTTTTTCCAATAGGAAATCCATCCCTATATGATCCTTGCCTACTTGCCTAAGGTATGTAGTGAAATGTTGAGGTCTTCTGCGCGGGAAGAATAATGCTTCCGATCATTTGTGAACAAAAAATGGATCATCTCCTGCAACTGGTAGGAAGTGGCCATGCATATGTATCTCCTCCAGCATCTTGGCATGATCGATGGGGGAGTAGAGAAGCTCAAGCCGTCGCCTTGATAAATGCAACGGCGATACGTTATCAGCTCTGTTAAATATGCACACCTGCCAGATGGAGAGGTAAAGTGAATTTTCCAGAGTATTAACATGCGTTCAAAGCCTGACACAATGTTCGGATGGATCTTCATCAACTACCGCACGAGGAGTAGTAGCAGCTCATGCGAAATGGAATCGAATACTTCAAGATACTTCATCCAGACCGTTGTAAGATAAAGCATTATTAACACATAAAACGGAACGAAATTTTTTTATATACAATTATAGATAACATAGTGTTATAAATAATAATTGCATGCTACAGGACAATTAATGCAGATATGTAACCGATACAGGAGTTAATAGGATACATATAGTATGTTCCGTAGTTTTCTTTCAAATGACTATAGGACCTTACTCGGCTTGAAGCTATGGCAACGCAAGAATTCTAAGGAGCAATCTTTTAACAGTTACAAGTTAATTGTTGTGGTCCTAAAAAACTACAAATGCGCTGATTATCTTTTCCATAAATTCATAAAAACAATGAATGTATTCAAAATGTGTTAATACCTTTGTTTAACATTCGAATTTAACAAATTTTATCTTCAATGAAATAAATTTTCTGAAAATGAATAATTAACCGTCTCTATTGTGACGATAGCAACCACTTTTAAAAAAAAATTAGGTTTTAATTTTTAATCGTCGAGGGCTTTAACAAAGGTCCAAAATTTTGGTAACAAGTCATCTCCTCCATAGAATTTAATAATTGATTCTAATCATGACGGTAATATTTATCCTCATTGAAATTAATAACAGTAATTATCCTTATTATATCTAAAAAAAATGTATTATGAATTCGTAAATTGAGAGCTGTTGGCAATTACTGGTTAATTCGACATAAATTCGAGTATGTTAAATTTACACTCAATATATCCTTTCCATTTGATAGCATGACTGATTTTTAACGTTTAACACATTATTGGCTAATGCTATTTGGTCTGAAAGATACCGATCGTCACATTCGTCTCTCACGAATTTAGTCACGTTTCCGTGCATGCGATTTACGCGATGCAACAGCCGTTCTATCAATCGGAGAAAGGATTACAATCGATCTAACTGGCGATCCATCTCACGGTCGTGCGACCGAAGTTATCAATGGTTTTACTGGTTTCACGTCGTCGACTGAATGAAAGCCCAATCATTGATGTACGCTGCTCTTTTTCCTACGGAAGAACTGCAGTTTAATGCTAAGAGTGTTAATTTACTAATAATTGTATAATTATAATGAGAAATGTAAGCGGACAAAAGTAGAAGGAAAATTGTAAGAGGATTCATAGAAGTAGGTTAAGTCAATAAATAACACGTAAAAATACAGGTAGAGGCAATAATAATCAAAGTAACCTCCTAAAATTTGTGTTATTTTCCTACATATGAACTCTGTGCATGAAGGCACTTATCCCATTTCTTTACAAATCCTTGATAACCGGCAGAATAGTCTTCTGTTTGCTGTCGCAGCCAGCAAGTTACCTCTAAGACCTACGACCACCTAAATGATTTTCTAGAGGTCTGAACAGACAAATATCACTGGGTGATAAGTCGGGACTACACAGTGGATGTTCCGAGCGTTCTCAATGAAATGTTCGCAACAGCTGTTCTTCTCATGTACAATCGTGTAACACAGCCGCCATCTTGTACTGGCTGCCACTGACTGTCTGACTGATCATGAGATTTCACCCTGCCTCTACGACAAGCGTACATGCTGCTACCCGCTGACCAAATATGCCCGCGTATTTTAAACATGGATAATATGACGTGTGCGGCTTATGCACTGACTTACCCTCGTATATCTACTCCTGTACCAAACCGTCCAGGAATAGTATGACAGGGAGAGTTAGGCCATCAATAACTAAATGGATACATGTCCATGCATGCATTAAAGGCCTTGTAATTATCCACAGATTTAATTACTTACTTACAAATTCCTTACTTCCTGAACACTACATAACTCCACGAGGCCTGAAAGCGTGAAGTATAAACGGATAAGTGTTCGAGGTTAGTCGCTTGCCGTTAAATATCACATTTTGCGACTACATTTAGGGACCTTCGTGATTTCCGCAATGTCATCATAGAAATTAAATGTCTAGCATATAGTATTTCTAATTAAGACTATTAGTATCGCGTAGTCTCCCTTCGTGCAATGTGAGATTCCGCTTCTAGTTCCTCCGATAACCGAATTACTCTCGCCTTCTTATCGCATCATATCTTCACAAACCTAGCGGCCCTCCTCTGCATCCCTTCTATCTCCTTTTCCAACTCAATTTCCGACAGGTGCCAAACCTTTGCCGCGTTTTCCAACAACGCTCTCTCACCGATGATGTTGTTGAATTGATTAAACCGTTAAAATGCTATGTGTAAATGGTCAGCTCAATCTGTATCTTTCCTGAGCAAAATATCGTTGTCGAAGTTTAGAATTTACTGTATAAAATGATGGCAATTGTGAACGTATTTTCAGAGTCTTATTTTCTCCATTATAGGTCTATTTTAGAAGCAATACACCCCTTTCCTTTTAACACAGAGAGAGGAAACTTGGATCAAAAACTACTATTATTAGTATTACAGGTATACTACAGGTACTACTATTATTACCTGTATTAGGTAATCTACCGGTTAAGGTAGGTTTTTGGATGGACACAACTATCAAATAAATATTTTGTAACTCCAAACAAAACCAAATCCAGCAACCTAATCTACATCATGTCTCTCTTCATCTCTGTGTACTTCTTTCAACCCTTCATCCCGTCCAACATCGCTATCCTGTTCCTGCCTTTTCCTCGTTTGCCTAACATTCTCCCCTCAATTACCTTCTTCAACATCCCACTATTGCCGATCAATACGCCTTTCATCCATTTTTCCTGCCTCCATAGGATTTCCCTCAAAAACCTCTCTCCTAACCCACCATCTCCAGTACTTCCTCATTTGTTTTCCTTTCGGTCCATTTCACCTTCTCCATTCTCCTCCACACCCACATTTCAAAAGCCTCCAATCTACGTCTATCCGCCTGCTTCAGTGACCACGTTTCCGCACCGTACATAGCTAGGCTCCAAATCAGGGTTTTTACGAGTCTTGTCTTAACCTCCCTACTCAACGTCCCCTTCATCAACTCCCTCCTCATTGACAACGCCTCCTTTCCTAGCGCAATTCTTCTCCTTAGGTCCCAACTACTTTTAATAAATAATAAATACTACAAAATAAAAATAACAACATTTCATTCTAATATGTTTCTTGAAGCATCTTCCGAAAAAGGTAATAGGCAATAGTTTTATGAACAATATTTGACATTCTCAAGTGTAGTCAACGATCTAAATCATGTCATCAACTGTTTTAAATGCTTTTCAAAGAGAATTAAATATTTTAAAAGAATAATATTAGACATATGGCTGTGACTTGGTGAAAAATATGCCTTTCGTGAGAGATTTACTGATGACATAGGTGGATTGAATGATTTAATCAGTTTTTCTGCCTGCTGAACCTAATCAATGTTTCGATACAGAATAGCCTTGCTGCAAATTTAAATGTAGATTTTGTATTCAAACCATGATTCATTTCGTATCAAAAGAGTTCTGATTTCGTTGCGAACAAAAGTTACATGCAGCAACTATAGAGAGATTTGAGCATCTGATTGGGTTCAAATCCATTTGTCAGATTGCCTCTGGCTAGTAAATTTCTACCCCTTAGTAACTGGATTTACAAAATATAGGTAGAAAATTAGGTAAGAAAATTTATGGAGTATTATCAGGTTAAAATTCGTCTGTGTTCAAAGCCCCTCTCGAGCATATGGAGTAAATTTGGTTTCTATTCGTACTCCTCTATGCATTATTATTACTGAATAACTCACCTAATTATAGCAATTTTGCTATTTGGTCATTACGTACCACTTTTTACCACATCACGCGTGAAACTTTGCAATTACAATAATCAATTGTAATTTTAATTACTTTACAAAATCATCTCACTGGTATCAATTAGATGCAATAATAAATAATACATTATCCAATTACGTCTATTTAAACGAGAACATCTCGGAAATATTGTGTTATACTTGTTTTAATTATCAATCCATTTGATTTCAGATGCTTGATTTTAATCATTTAATTTTTTCTTGTTAATTACGAGCATAAGCATTTCAACTGTCACTCAGAATACGTTAGATTGGTATTGGAAATACTATGGTATTGGATATGCATGGCTGTAGCCATTATTATTTGAAATGATAAGGAGTATCTCTCTTCAAAAAGACTCAACATATAATTACGATGTATCCATATTTTTCACTTTACAAGTATCCATAAGTTAAAATTAAAGGTCCTGTCTCCAATCAATTACTCAATTTAAACTCTTAGGGCGTAAAACGGCAATAGTACTTTATGTGACTCCTGAAAATTACTAACATGGTGAAGGAGTGAGTAACTGATCAGAATTACGGCGATGTACTATTTTTGATAGGTTTATGTGACTGCAGCACACGTTCAGTTTGATTTATAATATACCAAAACGTGTTGGTTATACGCCGTGCGTCGTTCGTACGCGAATGAAATGACCAAGTGCGGTTGTTTGATTGTCTGACTATTGAATGACCAAATGACGTGATACGGCTTTGCGAAATGGTAATGGTTGCATGAATGGCAGAAGGAGGGTTGATTTCGAGTTAGAGACGACTCCTGGCTTAAGAAGGGAGCCATGACGAAGATTGATGACACTCTAGATGATACATACAAATTACCAGCTAAATTGTATGGATACTAAAGAAAATAAATTAAGTGGCGGAATAATGAGATAAGAATCACTTTGGATAAGGGTGATATAATTATTAGGCAACGTATGGTGGCCAATAATTATAAAAAAATAGTGAAAGTTAGAGGGAAAACTAATCTGATTGTAAATAATCGCTGAATCAAGTCATATTCTATTATGATACAGCTAAACAGTATATTTGCAAAGTCACCTGACGTCAAATAAGCCCATGATTTAAATTAGTTCCGCACTATAATTTGACAATTCTTTCTTTCCAATAGAAACTACGAAAACACAATGGATATAAGAACATAAGAACAACTTAACCTAGCTGACTGATAACCGAAGACTGTGCGATTAAATCTATGATACCCTCCGGTAAGAGTCGATATTCAAATGCCTTCCATTTGCAGATCCACGTGATAATGAATAGCGAAGAGAATAACGAATGAGAGGAGAGGAGGCGGATAAAAGATAGAGAGAGAAAGAGAGAGAGAGAGATAGAGAGAGAGGGGGGGAATAGGTAGGAAAAACGAGGAAACAAGGATTAATAAAGATAGGTGAAAAAACGCTAGAGCAGACTTGGATAGGTAGCGTGGAACTTGTGATTAAGATAGGGGGAAAGGCAAGATGAAAAAAACTAACGGATAAGAAAATTAAAGGATTGTGATGTAGACTTTGAGACAGGGTGGAGTCTTTAGAAAGAGCGAGAGTTTATGTGTGTGTGAAAGAGTGAAATGGAACGGGGAGAAGGGGTTGATGGGAGGGGAGATGGGAAAGGGGTAACGAGGAGGGGGCTGGGGCTAGGGCGGAGACGAACCTTCGGACGGGGACGGGAGGGTGTCGGGGGAAGGGGGAGGAGAGTTTGGAGGGGAGATAAATAGAGATAGGGCAGAATGTGGAACGTAAGCCGTTTGAGGGATGGGGTGGAGAGGGGATTGAGGGTGTTGACGGAGGGAGACCGTGGAGGTGGGGGAGCGCAGATGGAGGAGGAAGGGGGTTGAACGGGATCGTCCTGAAGGAAGGCGGTGGGGAGGACGACGAATGCGGGGGAGGCCGGGAGTGTAGCAGGAGGGAAGCAGAGGGGTTTGAGGGATTTCAGGGGAGGAGCATACAGAGGGAACAGAACGGGGAGGGAGAGAAGAGGAGGGGGTTCACTCTGCTGCTCGAGGCTAAAAGAGTAATCAAGAGGAACAGAGGCATTGTGTTTCAAGCTGTCTTCGTCCCTAACTCTCAACCTTCCCACACTGCTCTCAGACTCTCCGCCCTATCCTGCTACCCCTCCCCGCCGCTCCCCGATCCCACGCCACCCACCCCCTCGCTCACTCCTCACAACCCCAACCCTATCTGCTCACACTCCCCCAAAACACAAGCACACACCACCTCCACAGTCGCATATTCTCTCGAACGCACACACACACCCTCCAACCACGTTCCCTTCACGTTCCTCACTCACTTCCCAAAGTCCCTCCCTCCTTCCCTCACTCAACGCCTTCAGTTCCCTCCACCAACTCCTATCCCCCATCCCCCCGGATCCCCAGCACGGCTTCCCGCACGCAGCATTCGCGAGCTCTGCTCCCAGTGCGTCCATCCCTCCTTCCCTCCTCCCGATTTTTTTTCCCTTTATTCCGCGTGTGGTGGTAGGCTCTTTAAAAATTACGCGTCATCGCGGGACTCGAAGGCGTTTCTTCGCGCGGGAGTCTCTCCCCCTTTTCAGCGGTCCCACTAATTAATATTACAAGGGAGTGTTGTGCAGCGCTCGCGCAAGAAATTTTTATCTCAACGCGGCGGAATACCCAGTTAGTACCTGCCTACTCTTCAGCCTTGGTGAGGCTTTACCATTGGGATCCCGGGAGCACGTGATAATTTCGCTACCTACGCATTGTTTTTGTTTTTGGATTTTTACGATGCAGTCGTTCACTCAGGCGAGCTGGGATAATAACACCCTTTTATGACAAATCTCTACCGTTATAATAATTATTGTGGGTTTACTGTTGGGACATTAAAAATTTATCTTGAATTTTTGTGAGAGAGAAAAAAAAGTGGTAAGACTAAGCACATGATATCAATGAAATTTCCTCCAACGGCAACAGACAACAACTATGTTTGAAATTCACACTCTGAAACGTTTCAATGGAAGGAAACACGTAATTATTTCTCTTCGAACTGCAGAATTTCGGGATGAAGGAGACTTAAAGGAGTGAAAAGTCCTATGCATAAATTTAGATTTTCATCTCTCAATCATTACTTTCATTGCCAGAATTAAAGAGAAAGAACGCATGTTTCTAAATCTACACTAGACACCGCAAGTCGCTTGCGGGTGAGAGACGGGGTTGGTGGAACACCAGCAATACATTCACAAATATTAGTTCATGTATACTCGTACATTTAATTATGCACATATTTGCTCATATACAAAACATTCCCAACAAATACATGTTTATATGCAATACATTATGCAATATTTGATAAATCATTACATTTTTATCTCTAAGTAAACATATTCGGGTTCTTGTGAATTATGTTATAAATGTTCATCGTGCGACGGAAGAACGAGTACTTAAATCTATCTGTAAAAGGTGTCTCATACTTTATTCCGGGGTTAAAATTTATCAATACTATTTGATGCCACAATAATTCTCTCGTTATCTAAAGAAATTTGAACCATCTTGTGTCTTTCTAAATGTCTTTTCTACTCTAATCGTGAATCAAGGGTCTCGCTATCTAATTATTTCAATATAACCATCTCGTTTAATTTCTTCTTTCAGCAATATTTTTGTAAACCTGGCGAGTTTTATCTGAACCTTTTTCAATTCCTGAATAAACATTTTCTTCCACGGTTCCCAAATAATTACCGTGCATTTCAAAACTGGCCTATAAAGCGGAGTGATACTTCAGTCATACCTTTTAATAACATTTTCCTTCGGCTCGTCTACTGAAATCTAGCTTCTAAAAGGGTAACCCACATATTCTTCAGATTTGTTTTTACGTATATTGTAAAATTGTTTGCTACAAACTAAGATAAACATAAAAATTAAAATTTTGGTATCTATTGTTCGAAGTAAAAATGCATGGTCACTCTTTATTGAAAATCTCGTATTTGGGTAAACCGTTGACTTCTTGCACATAAATGTATATCTTAAAATACATATTTTTAGTGGAGTGATGGTTCTTTTGTGAATTACATTCTGGATAGATTAACTTACCAAGTTTCAAATCGTTTTTAAAATATCAATTAAGCCTTGGTTGTGAAAAAATTCCAAAGTAATGGAATACTTTGCCATGCATTCAATTGGAGATAAATATTATTTTAAAATGACTGGAATGGAAATCCTTTGCTGATAATTTATTCTGATATAATTTCTATTTTATAACTTTCCTAAATCAATGAATTACGTGATTACATACAATATGTGAGTACTAATTTAAAATATAGCATTTGACCACTTCTGTATGATCCAAACAATGGCTGTGTTTCCTTTTTAAATTTAATCAAAATATCAGCTTTCAAATTCACAACATGTAATATTCTACAAATTTAAAAATAATTCATCAATAATTAGATAATAAATATTCCACACTGAAAACACCCATCATTATAAATTACCATTTCACTTCCGGCCACGAAAGAGGGTTTTGAGGGTTGAATTAGCCAGCGCTTGACGTAGTTTACCAAATATGGGAATCCTTAGTGTTTTAGGCATGATTAATCAAATCTGCTTTACTCCATTAATGAAAGAAAATAAATGAAATCGATGAATTTGCTTAAAAAATTTGATACATAATCTCGACTTTAACTGCTTACATTTTTTTTCAAGGAAAACTTACTTTATATCTGGCCTAGAGCAAAAAAATGTCCTCATAATGAATCTACAGTTAAAAAAAGGGTTACGTTCAAAGTTACCTTTTTTCGTTTAGTCAATTGTTCAAACTTTGTGGATCTTCGTCAGAGTAATGTAGTTAGACCTGAAATGAGGATCACCATTAACAACTGTTTATATATCAACCTTTTTACGTAAGCAATTAATATAAAAACAAGGTCCATACTCGTATCGGTGTTTTAAACTCATACCAATAGTTAATAAGGAAATAGCAATGCTAAATTGGGAGAGTAATTGTAACGAGGTTCGACTATTTATTCCACCCTTGATACTCAATTCTTAAACCGAAACGCTAGTTAAAAGCATTGCATTATTTAGATAAAATGTGGAAGGATCATCTGGGAAAATGTTTCCAAGAATCTTACGCGCAAGTTCCAATCTTAATAACCAAAATATACTTTCCATTTACCAAACCATTGGATTACAAACTATTTACCGGCTATAAGTCGTTTTTCTTCTTCTGATAATTTCAGAATCCGTCTCATCAAACATTTCTTTGTGAGCGTTCCCTCTAAACTACGAAGAGTAAGTAATTACACCACCCGAAGTCTCCCTGATGTGATTCGTAATTAAATGACGTTGTATACACGGCACCGAAACTCGTCCCAACTGCAGTATCCCCATCACTCTGTTCCTTGCTCATCGTGGCATAGTTCCACCAACCGCTCCACCGTTCTTAAATGGCCAAACTCCCCTTCTCCCCCGGCACCTCTCACATACTCCCCGCCTCGTCCCCCCCCGGTCCGACGTTGACTACATCCCTCCCTCTTCTCCCCGCCCCACCTCGGACCCTCCCCAAGTTCTCGCCCTCTCACCGGCTAAACGGAATATTCCTTTTGAAATGCCACTTGCCCCTCTCTCCCTTTTCACTCTCCTTCCCGGTCGCACATGCTGCTCTCTCCGCCAGCTCCCTCGTCCTCCTCCGTCTCTTTCTTCCAACTTTCACCCCTGGCGAAACAACACGCTCCATTATCCACACGTCCAATCACCCCAACCCCTTAAGGGTTGGTGAGGAGCGCAACCCGTCCCTCCCACACCCCCGATACACACCAACTTCCCGTTCTCCCATCTTCCTCGAGAAAGCGGGACGGCGGGGGAGTCGTCCATGGGGATAGCCGATGCATATTCTTGCTCTCTCTCTCTCTCTCCCTCCGTGAGGGAATTCATCTTCGGATCCCTCTCGTACTCCGCCTTCCCCACCCCTCTCCCTCCATAACCCCCTCCCCCAATTATTCCCGGCCATCGCGCCTTCTCTCCTCCCCCCCTTCATTGCACTCCGAGGTGGTGGCTGATTGACGTCCCGTCTCTCCCCGCCGTACGACGACGCTCCCTTTTGTGTCCGCTTGATGTCGTCGGCTTTCCGGATCCACCACGGCGGTGGACTTTCATCAACGGTCCCTTTTCCTCCGCCCAGCCACCCCAATCCCCCGCACACGGACGCCCAAGCCTTCCGACTGGAAAACTTGGCGGTATTTTTAGTACATTCCTCACGCGCACGTCTCTCATGCTTCGAACGGAGGAGTTTCACGCCAAAGAGTATTTCCCTAAGCTACCCTTTCAGCTAGTGTCCTCTCAGTCTTGGCTTGTGGCCTTCGAGGCAAGGGTCTCGAGATGATCTTAATGTGTTACCCGAAGAATGGTATTATTCCTTCAGTACGAACCCGAGCTCCGTTGAGTCTCATTCAGAGTTTAAACTTCTGGTCCCGCCAAAATTAATTATTACATCTTGCTGCATTCGTCGGCAATACTCGTAGTAAAATAGCTCATAACAGTTGATGACATAAATCACTAATTATTTCCATAAATCAAATTAATTAAGCCATGGATCTTTAATTTGAATGAAAATCTTTACTTTTATTTCCCTCAGTATTTTCATCCTTTTGGCCACTTCCATATCTAGAATTTAGTCTGTTGATCACCCTCTGTATTATTAGTCTAAGGGTACAACTGCTCTTTTTGCAATATCTCCTTATTTCCTAAATCTTCCTTATTTGTTAAATTTCTTCATTCTATCATAGTTCTCTGAGCTGACGTTTCCCATGGACTGATTATCCAAATCCATCCCACCAACTTCCTCTTTAATTTCTTCTATGATTCATTTAGTTATTATCTTCAGTTAACTGACGTGTCTCAGAATGTGTTCAATCAGCTTCTTTCGTTAGGAAGGAAAAGGCCTCTGTCTTAACTACTCGAGGAATTTACTATGCATTTGCCACTAAGCTGTTTCCATTCCATTGCTCATCTATCTCATCATATTCATAATTTGCTGGTAATATCCAATTGCTGGTAATGTAGATGTTCTAAAATCGGTTTAATACTGCTATTTACGTACACTAAATTTGACATGCAGAAGAGTTTTTTGTCCTTTTTAATGTGATCCACGATAGTCTTCCAAAATAAAGGTGAAACCGATTACCTAATCACATATATTTACTTTCCCGCATTTTAATGTCACTTACAAATTAACGATGCAACTTAATGGCTAAACATGATCTACGAACTTTTAATAACGAATACAAATTTTTCAATTTCTTTAAATCGCTACACGATTGTTTAGCAATGAAAGAGTGGGTGAATGACTCATATTTTGTCAAATTATAAGATACCCCTATGTTAAAATAATTTGTCATTAAATAAAATTATATGTAATGGCAGGAAATAGTAAGAAAATTAGGTCAATCAGCTATAATTCATCAATATGAGATATTCAATCTATAAGAACTAAAATAATTTTTTTAGGGCAGCGTATTTTAAACTCGTTACAACGATTCTTTGAGGTATGAAATTATTCTAAAAACGATGGTATAAAAAGATTTGAATTAAGAGAACTTAGAAATAACGAACAGAAATGAGGCACAATTGAAAAATTTAATAACATACGTGAAAATAAAGGATTTACACTAAGGTAATCTACTGGTTAAGGTAGGTTTTTGGATTGACACAACTACCAAATAAAGGAATATTATTATAAAAAATGAGGCCAATTGCAGCTTCTTTTGACGGACGGTAATTACTCAAAATCGCCTATTGTCGTACTCTCTTCATTTCTAGTGATTTATTTTACCTTCTAATGAAATCGAAAAGGTGACTGACTTTAACACGAAATTATTTTCGAATCCGATGTTCAATGAAATTCGCTAACAACAGTGCCGAGCACCTTCGTGGTAAACTTAAAATTTCTGAGATCCATTCAAGTTGCTAGTCCCTTCCACTTTATATAGCCTCGTCCTGCCCAAACGACAGCATCCCTTTCAATCCTCTAATTTGGTCATCTAGGCACCCTCCGTCTCCTTGCTTTGCATAAACTCCAGCTTAACCCTTCTGGCTTGTACGCCCACAGTGACTTTAATTACCAGCGATGTCACGTTTAGAATTATATTAAAACAGAAGCTGCGTGAGCTAGGAATTCCTTATTAATTTTTAGCGCAATATCGTCACGGCCAGAATAATTACTGGGCGTGTTACTCCTTCCCATATAATGCTGTAGAATCGCATTTTTTCGTTTCGCCTGTTTTTTTTCTGCCTTCGTTCGACTTTTCCAGATGATAAATTACCAATAGGAATACCAAGAGTAACAACTTTTCCAAACTAAATTTTTCATGCTGCTATCAAGAATAACACTTTCTTTAAAAAAGGAATCTCTAAGAGAAAAGTGTATCGAAAAATATCTTATTCTAAATTAATGAAGATAAGAACAAAATAGAACCAAACCTGACAATTTCACCAGTGCGAATAAAGCAATCGCATCGTGAATAAAATTATTTTCGGAAAATATTTATATTAACTGGTGGAGCTATTTCCATTATTCACTCCAGTATCGGAAACGTAACATATCAAATCCACAAGAATAGCCAAGTGATGATGAGCATCGTCAAATTGATCCGACGTTCAATGGAAACACGTCTTCTAATGGAATAAAACAGTAAATATTTTCATACCGTTGAGATTAACAGCAAAATTCCTCACTTAAATTAACATACCCTTATTGGCAGGGTATTGGCAGGCTGTTAGGTTTTTATTGTCCTCGTTTTGCTTTCAAATATCCTTGGAAATTTCATTGCGTAAATATGGTGTAACACATATTAAATTTGAAATGTGAAAGCCCGTTTTCTATGACCAGCCCACTAAGAGATAACCTCTCTTTCTCTCTCTTCCAGTTGGCGGTTGTTGGAAGTCCTTCCTTGCTCCCTTCCCCTTAAGCCCTAATCCCCTCAGCCTCCGCTCTCCTCTCACACATTCCAGCCGCGCGCACGCGGGATCTCCACCCCTCCCCCCCCTAAATTCCCAATCATATATCTGGATCCCAATCCACATCAGCTGCCTACACGAATCTTAATGCCCAGATCCTTCAAAAACTTCTCCCTTAAGATGCCACAGATATCTATCTCTCCGCCTAACTCGGTGGGAATCCAAGGGTTCCGATCAGGCGATCCAGCTTCTTCAACTCCCACGTACACCACCGACCTCCCTCTTCTCTCCCGGTTCTTGTCATTTTTACGCTCATCCATCCTAAATTCTTCACCACCCTCCCATCCTTCCCCCTCTTTCTTTATTTTGAAGAACGATAAATACTATCCCCAACTCATGACACTTTAATTTCCCACCCTCTGCTTCAATCGCTGAATTCTTTAAATCCCAGACGAGAATTTTTTTTCTACGAATGGATATCTCATTTCCTGCTACTTAATAAACAACATAATAAAAAATGATCTCACATCCAACCCTCATTAACCTTAACTAATCTCGTTAGGAACAGGAATAAAAAAAAAACATTAAAATGAATTCAACTCAAATTACGGTGTTTTTTTTGTCTCTTCTCCTCGGGTGTAAAATCCCACCAAGAGAATTCAGAAATAGTGTTCTTAACTAGCCTCACTTCAATTAGTTGGGAAACTGCCAATTCAATGAAAAAGTAATGAAGTTTTCAGTGCTATTCAATTATTCAAACATGTAGTCTTTCAATTTTTTTTTAAATATGATAAGAAGTTCACCATTATTTTGCAGTACTCCGAGGGTCGAAAAGTCGTTTAGCATATTTCCGTCCGTTCCTGTCTTCTTGTGAGTTTGTATTTGATTTGTGAATGTTGCTCTCCAACTTCTCTCTCGTTCTTTCTCCGCATATTTCGTGCTCATTAATATTTACTCATTCAAGTAATCCAATGAATCTCTCCTTTTAACGGACCTCCCATTTAGACATCGCATTCGTTGCTTTACAATTTCGGCAATGTTTCTCAACATATCCCCGTGAGCCAAAGATTCAATATTCACGGTAGTTAAGAAACAACTCAAGAATCAGCTCCCTGCAGTTTTCTTCCGTGCCACGTTCTCACTGCATTTCATTTACCGGAGAAATTGCATTATTTCCTAAGAATGTCTACAACCAACTTCATTTATAACAATTTTTATAATTTTAGCAATTTTAATAACAATAATTAGAGCAATAATTTATAGCAATTTAATGCGTAGAATTTATCAGCATACTGTTCGTTTCTATTATAATATGGAAGATTTTAGGCTCCAACCAACAATATTAGTAATAAATCAAACTCCCTTAGAGTTATCTATGCAGCTAAGCATGCATATCTATTAGATCCATCAGACTTGAAAATTTTGTTAGTTTCGATTACTGCTTGGTTAAAAATTATTGATGAAGAAAAATTTACAAAAGATATTGAAAACACGAAGAGTGTTGTAATTAATGTATTTTGTACAAAAGACAAATGACAGGTAGAGTTTGGTTGCTGACTGGATGGCCCTGACTCTAACCCGGCTGATTTTTGGCCACTTCCAAATTGGCTTATCCTAGGCATGTTTTCAAGGACGTGTTTATAGATAGTTTTTTAGAATTATCGGTATGATTAAAAGAATTTTTCCTCCGCAGCACTGCATGAGCAAATGGTTTTTGCAGCCAAACTCCAATAGCTTGTGTTAGCAACAGGACTGCAGATAGTTCTGTAGAGTGAAATTCGAAGAACGGAATTGAAGAATAGAATTTGATTTTATGGACTGGTCCCATTAATTACGACACTGCAGTCTAGTTATGTCCATGTTATACACTGAGGTTGGATATTCTTAATCAAGCCAAAGTACTTTCTGAACGACGCTATTCGAAATGGTGAAAGTAACTTTCCCTCACATCTTGGATGCGTGGATTTAACAGGCAGCAGGGGTTCACGTGAGATGAGCTCTAACTCTCACCCACCATTCCGAACTCCATCAATTGACATCAGTGATGGTTGATGTAACCAAAAAAATTGAAAATAAAATTCCAAAACACACACTTTTGAAACAGTGTAGACGAACTTAAAATGTCGTTTCAATTCATGTATTTCACTGCATTGGGTATAATAATTGTGAAGGCTATACCAGTAATTCTTAGCACAAATATATATCTGTATTCACATCAGTATAATCATATCAAACATAATGACCTACGAATAAATTCCAAATTAAAATAAAATCAATTAAAACAGCCAAGTGAAATACTTTTGGTGGATGAAAAGTTAATTATTATTTCCAAATCCTTAATTAACGTAAAACGCATTTTAAAAAGTTTACAATTTACCACAGTTGGCGCACTTTAACGATTACACGCAGCGTGTCCTTGGAAATAGTCTCACTATTAAGCAATGAAAAGTTCGAACATTAAAACCGTAGCGCATGGCGTGAAAATGGAAACCATTACAAAAAGTACCAATATAATATTACAATTGTCGTCAGAAAAGATGGAAATGAATTTAGAATTTCATTTAACGCCGATCAAGGCAAAAGTAAAAGCAGGTTAAAATGGCGATTTAACCCCGCGAGGGAAAAAAAAACATTTCCCGTATGCATAATCTTACAAAAATTAAAAACGCGACATAATTATGCCACGCATGTCCATTTCACAGTGATCCTGACAATTCTGATACAGGGACGTTCACTCGAATAGAAATTGGACATCTTCGTATGACTGTGATACAAATTTTCATTCCTCACTCTCTTCCGCCATCCTGATTCCTCCACTAGCTCCTCGGGCTCCTCCTCACCAACTTCCGCAGCCGTTTAAATTCCATCCCTATTCAATTTACCCTCCACCACGCCCTCGCTCGGCTACTTCTGAAACTTCTCTCCCTCCAACATTCTACGCCCCCTTCCTCCCCCTCCACGAACTCCACTCGCCTCAACACCCTCCCGCAAGTCTCTCCTCTTCTCCTTTTCTTCACATCCTCTTGTCTCCACATCACCTGATCCTGGACCGTTCTCTCCGTCTCCTGCTCCCTTCACGGCAAAAACCTCTCTCTCTCTCTCGTTTTCTCCCACCTTCTGCCTGCATCGTACCTGCACACTCCCACATTCGCTTCTCTCTCTCGCCATCCCACGCCACATTCCTATTCTTCTCCCTCTCTCTCGCCTTCCCTGCAACCATCCGCCAATACCCCCCTCCTTTCCCGGAACCCCTAACGTCCCCTCTTCCCCCATCCTAGCCTACAAAACCCTCCACCTCCATTCATTTGTCACAGTCACCATATTAGACGTCTCGACTTTAATTCCGTCTGTCTTTCAGCTGCTGCTCTCCAGGAGTCCCTCCCTCGCTCCCAACTCCTCTCCACACACTCTCTTTCTCCCTCTCTCCCGAACCCCCGACCACCAATTTTGCCTTTCTCCTCCACCCCTGCTCGCCGTTCTCGCTCCCCGCAGACGGAGGTATCTACTCCCCTCCTCCTACCCTCCCCCCCCGCCCGCGCCGAACAACCTATCGACTCCCTATCCGTCTCCTTCGCAACCCTTTTTTTCCCCACGCAGCCTCGTACCCCTCTGACCCTCTCCACTCGACTCTCTCTCTTCTCCCCGCCCGACGAGAGACCCCGGTCCCCCGTTGCCCCACAGCCGGCCTCCCGCACGCCCGCGCACGATCCCGACGCGCTCGCAAACCAACCCCTTGCGAGCGCACACCCTTCGATTTCTCCTCGTGCGCGTGCAGCTTACGTACGCACGCATCCCAGCAATGCGAAGATTTTCGCCCAACCCCCCCCCCCCCTTCCCTGCACTCTCCTCCAAAAACCCCCTTCTCCCATTCCCTGGAACACACTCCAACACCCACTCCCTCACTTTCCCGAGGTTCCTTCGACGTGCAGAGCCGACGTCATCAACAGGGGCGTGCGAACACACATAAATATATATGTATAGATATGGATATACATGAATATATATAAATATAAATATTTATATATATATATTTATATATATCGAACAAAAACACAGAGAAACACATACAAATGAATCTCACACGTATTCCGAATTTTCGATGACCAAACCATCTTCCTATAGGTAGAGAGGGAATACTGATTTGACATGTTTTTATATATATTTTTTGTATGTGTGTATGCATATATATATATATATATATATATATATATATATATATATATATATATATATATTCATTCACACATAGAAATAGATATAAGGAAAGGGGATAGGAAAACACATAAAAGACGAACACAGGACAGGTGGGGAAGGCGGATTTGAGCAGATCACAAATGTAAAAATATTTCCTTAACCGGGACTTGAACACCGGACCTTCCACTTGCCGGGCGGATGCGCCTTCCCCATCTGTCCTGTGTTCGTCTTTTATGTGTTTTCCTATCCCCTTTTCTATGTGTGAATGAATATTTGTTCGCCGTATGGCGGGATTTCGTATTTGAATGTGTATATATATAGATATATAATCCATAACGATTTCATAATTTTGATAGAAACAAATTTTGCAGAGCTAGTTTAACAACCTATATTAAACCTGCAGTTTCTATTATCGATTTCATTGGCACACGAAAAACATAGAATAACACGATCAATGAAAAACCGTGCTACATTGTAAAACTGTGTTATGAATGACGGAAACAATTTCCACCGTCGAGTCTATAAGAATCACTCTGCTTGGCTTTATCAAGGGCGTCACTTGAATTTGAGCCCGGGGCCCTCGGTTAGCTGTTTGAACTCCAAGCCACTGGGCTGGTCCTACCGTGCCGTTCAATTTCTAGCAGTATTCAAGTCTTCTTTTTCCTCATCCATACCTCACCTCTCCCCCCCCCCTTCCCGCCGGCCCTTCCCAGTCCCGGTCTACCTCGCCTTCTTCGCCCCCCCCCCGCTAGATGGCGCACCCCACACCCGCCCTTCCTCGTCCATCTCCCGCGGATGGGCGAAATGCTCTCCTCCGAAGATCGCGCGCCTAACGCGCATACCGATGACCACGGACCCATTAATCTATTTCTTTGGCCGTGCACCCAAAGGGGAAAGAAATGGTGGCAGAGGCCGAAAATGCGAGTGATATGAGCTCTGGCTCCCGCCGGGAGCCGTCCTTTATTTTCACCCAACGTGCTGCGGACATGGGGTGTCCCTGTTCTTCGGGAGTTGTAGATGAAATATTACCTCAGCCCGAAAAAAATATTAATTTAAAGCTGAAAATTTGCAAATAGGCAACATTGAACTAAATGAGAAACATAAAAAAATGTCTTTCCCCTAACTTAAATGCCAGATTAATGGCCATTTGTGGAAACGTAATCTTTGGTCATTGGAACTGATGCAGAAATAATATATTACGCATTAAGAACACATGAATATATTTCTCCTTTCCCTCATAAATGAATTTCGGTTATAATTTGTTTGATGCTGGAATTTTTTTTGGGCAAAATTTATTAAAGTATTTTTTGGGTTAATACGTATTGGCGTAGATGAATGATATACAAGTTACTTCAACAAATGCACTCAGAGTAGCTCAATAAGATCGAAGAAAAACACAAAAATCCTCACTGTTAAATATGTCAGGAAAGAATGATTTTCTACTTTAGTTTTGATTGATAATTTTTCTCGGTCAATTAAATTTGTCGTTAATTTTAAGTTTTTAGGAATACTACGATATCAAGACAAGGGATCTCTATGCTTTTAATCTTCGACGGATTTATATTACGCATAATTACACAAATCTATTATTAAGTTTCTTCTTATATTTATGCTCAGATGTGTACGTGTCAATAGAATATCACTCATTCATATTTTTCAAAATTTTGAGCAAAATCGTCGCTATATGGTGTACTACTTTTCAATAAGTGAAAACAATTTTTTCCTAAAAATGCAAGGAAGAGAAAGAATACCTTTATTCGGCCACCTGTTGGCCACGGATCTAAAGATAACTAACTACAAAGCTTTAGTCACAAGACTGCTGCACCGTCGTCAGCGAGACAGTAAGTAGCAATATCATTTTACGGCCCCACTGTCTGACGTTCTATGCTCGTTCATCACAATCATAAGAGCTGAGAAGTAATGTTTAACTTCAAATGAATGAAATTTTAATTTCCCAAAGATACCAACCAAAGGTAAGAATTTTTAGCAGCTACTTATGATTTCCTTGAAGTCGTCCTTCAAGCAGATTTGATTGAAATAATGTCCACCTTAATTTCGTTAAGGAATATTATTTCTTGTCACACACGCGTTGAATATCCCGTGTGCATGTCATGCGTTTTATTTCTTCGTCGTTGCTGTGACAGTTGTTACGAGCTCGTCACTTTGGTGAACCTTAAAACAAAAAAATGCATTACGTTTCCTAGGGCCATCCTGCATTCAACTAGTGGTAATTCTAAACTGTTTGGTTATAGATTCTTAAGTTAGAGCTGGTGACATATCCAGGGGTAACTCTTCTGATTAATTCTGATATATTTACTCCTTTTTGCCGACACGTATTTATAATTTATCCCTTCAAAACGAATTTTTAATTAAATTAAACGATAATTGTGTGTGAATGTATTCCGCCAATTTTAACTTAGGAGTGAGAGCAGCTTCGCCATAATTAATACCGTGCAACACAAAATATTTACACAATACGGATGATATTTATTTCAATCGTATATTTTTGTCGCATAACATACAAAAATGTCATATTCTTCTAACGCTGAACAATTAACTGCGTCTTGGGACCTCTGAGTAAGAGTCTAACAAAGGTATTTTCCATACTTTAGGAATGTTGAACAAATTGAAAAAATGTTTTCACGTTTGCAAGGAATTAAGGTACGAAATGAGAAATAATCCCTCGTTTTCACTTTCCAATGTGGTTTTTCTTTTGAAAGTACGATTTGATAGAAACCCATTTACTCTAGGATTTTTGTCGTTCGGTGCTCCATCCTTTGCTAAGTTTCAATCCAAAACATATTGGATAGGGACAGTCCTAGGGAAACGATCCAATGAAAATTTGATCAATGGTGTAACATGAAATCGATAATTTAAACGGTCTCTTGGTGGATGTTGCCTAGGTTGGATAAAATTACCTGTATCAATTCCGACTAATTTTAGGGGGAAATGGATTTGGAGGAAATTCTTACCCAGTCATGACGTCCAAATTCACTTTTGGGAAAAAGAATATCAATTTTCCCTGAAAGTTAATTCCATCAACAAATAAATTCCGAGACACTTTTAGCAAAAGAAAACACCAACGGATTAATCCCCACAGCTAAATTGCTTAAAAATTAAGCTACACGCCGGAGAAACATCAAAGAAACCTAATTCTTGGGTGGATCCACGTAGTAGCAGATCTTAAAAAAAGGACGCGTTTTTGATACAAGACAGTACATAACGCTCCATCGACCACTTATAATCTCACGTACCTTTCCCACTTCTAAGCCAAGATGTAGATAATAAAGTCACCAATAACCTATGGTATCATATTAAACATTTTTATCCAATTAACGACAACACTTCATATACAGTTGGGAAAATCTTATGAAATTCCATAATGAAGTATCAGAAAGCAAAATCTTACCTAATCAGGTTATTGAGTACAAAATAAAAATAAGTACAACACTCACAACTTGTATTTTCATTAATGTTAAAGCAGAGTGGCGTATTTTTACTCTGTCGAATCCACAGCAAAATATCTTATCGTCTATATGTCTAATAATGATCTTTATATTACTATCGATGGTGACTAAATTACACGTTCCTGAAATAAATTGCGATTTCCATCCAAAACCACTTTTAAGAGTGCAAAAGTTACCAAAAATATCCCCTGACACTTTAATTTTTAGAGCATGTGAACATGAGATCAACCAGTGAGAAAAATCCTGAGTCTGCTGAATCTGACCAAACAAACCATCCGAAGGTTGAGTCACTGCCCAAGGTTTGTTAGGTAGAGTGGTCTCACTTCCTACTTAGCATTACGTCGCTGCGCCTAAAATTCACGCATTAGAGTTGAGGGCGTCACGCCCCACTCGCTGTATCAACAATGGTTTCTCGGAAGATTTGATAACTGAAATACTAATCGAGGAATGTGGGTGAAGCTGGTGGTGACCAGAGTTAAGGGTCAGAGTGTGCAATCCATATTCCTGTCAGTAGCCCATGGATCTAAGCACTAGACTAATACGCCTCCAATTTAACATATGTATACATGAATTCCACAACCATTAAAGGGAAAATGAAGGAATCCGTGTTTGATTCAGCTATGAGCTTATGGGCGATGCCTCTGGAGGTCTACATAGCATTCGTTTCTCTCTCTCTCTCTCTGCCAAATACTCCACCACCCATTCATCTACAGCTCATATCCTCTCCATCCAAACCTTCCCCGTCAGGTACCATGTTATAGCTGCCCCACCACCTCTTCCTCCTTCACCCACCTCCCCGCCGCCACCCCCCTCTGAGACGCCTCCCATTTGGCAACTTGGTCTTCTGAGGTGCCCTCGCTCACAAAATTCGAGAGACACCAAACGGAGCGACTCAACTTATACTTCCATTCAAAGTTCTCATAACAAACCCTACGCACATCCAGGCACTTTGTGCAAAGACCGCCGTACCCCGCCTTCTCACGCAATGGAGTAGTTCCCTCCCAGCTCCTCGACCTCCTTCCACAGATATAATTCGCTTTCACCTCTCCTCTATGTTTGCTTGTCTACTCCCTGTTCTTGCGTACATAAATGAAAAAATGGGATAGTATAAATTGCAAAAATATGTATGAATATGCGTGTGTATAAATACATATGTGTGTACATATATGATGTACGAGTATACATGCACATGTATACTCGTCTATATGTATGTACATATATATACACTTACATACTCGTATGTATCGTATATATATATATATATATATATATATATATATTCATTCTCATTGAAATAGAGATAAGGAAATGGGAAAGGAACACACATAAAGGACGAACACAAGAAAGGTGGGGATGGCGAATGTGTGTGTATTTGGCCTTATATATATATATATAAAATTTATATATATATATATATAATAAAAAAATATAAACACAGCAATCAACCCGAAGGTCGGTTTAGTAGGTGATGGTAGAGCTCACCCGAGCAAGCCCGACGGCGTGTGAATATTCACACATCAGGGTAGGGGGGCCAGTTCCCAGGGGTTACGGTTTCCCAGGAAGATCAGGTACCCGAAAAATCAACTAGCTTGGGTGGAGCTGCAGGTGCCCAAAGTGCCTTGCCCGGGAATCGAACCCGGGACCCTCCGGTCAGTAGTCCAATGCTCTACCCACTAGACCACCGCGACCCGCATATATATATAATATATATAATATATATGTATATATAATATATATATATACACGTACAAATGTCTATTTGTCCTCACTATATTTCCTTCTAGTACTTAATCCTCTTTTTTCTTACTCCAATTAACACTCTCTTCCCGCTCACCTGGCATTTTCCTCCCCTACTCCCCCAGTGCCATTTCCTTCCCAACGGCATATTCAATTTCTCATGCGATTTTCATTGCGAGAATTTCATTTCCCTCGAGAGAGTGTATTCCGCACGCAGAGTTTGTTTCTCTCTTTACCTCGGCGGAATCTCGCTTGCACTCCTAGATACGGTGCAGTCGCGGGACACGACGGTGAACTTCTAAAGGGAGAGTTTTTCACTCATTTCTAGAATCGTCCAGAAAGTTTATGCAAAACATCCTGGAGCACAGAACAACCAGGACCATACGTTAACTCTTGTCCAAAGTTGATTCATGGAGCAGTTTCAGTGAAGTTTACGCCACGCAAACCCCGCTCTCATTTTAAGAGTTGTAATGCAATAATTTGAACCCGATGGAGATCTGATTTGAAAGATATGCCTTCGTTCAAAAGAAGTTGGTTAAATTTGTCAATGCTTTCTCAAGTGAAAAAATCAATAGTTCATGGTTCGTTAGAAGATGCGGGTTATAACGTTGAAAGGGCACAAAACCAATACAATGCAGACGATTACACTTCAATTAACAAAACAAATTATTGTAATATTGTCTTTAATTTTTCACACGGGGATTTTAATCCATTGAAGTTAGAACAGGCAGAAAATCTCTAAACTAGGGTATCAATCAAAATTGAACAAATATTTATTTCTGTATAGGTAAATTTTTAGCCCTCGGAGAAAAGAGTTTTCTCGCGAATATGTTCTAGACAAACACCCATTTCATGTATCGTGCCTCGTTTCATTTATTTCATTCTTTTTTTAAAGTTTAACTTTGTCATCTCCTAAAAGGCGATGTTAGTTTATCTGCATTGAAATAGATAGATGATCTTTTTTTCTTGCCACATATATTTTATTCGTACAATAACTAATTTTTTACAATGTATATTTCCTCTTTCAGAAAAAAATAAACTTTTAATAAAATTTTTAGAATCACAGAGTATTTACTATGAAAAATTATTTCAACCAATTTGAAGAGTGCGAGAGAGAGATTCATACCGGTATTAATGAACAATTTTAATCATAGGGCTACTGGCCATCAATAGCTGGACAGAGTAAGAATAGGTTCACCACCAATTCACTGTTACTGCAAACTGAATCAACATGCACTACGAAAGGATCAAAATTGGATGAATTGTATTTTTAATGAAGCAGAGTAGATGCTTGAACAAATGAAAATTTTACATGAAAAACCTCTCTGCAATTTAATAATGATCGATAAGGTGGTATAAAACATGAGAAATCTATTTCAACTCCTGTTTCAAGATTATTTCTGTTCTTAATCTAGCTTAAATATGTTATATTATGTCAACCTCAATGAAGAAATCCTACACAGACTTCATTAATTTCTCTACTTTTATGTAACGTTTGGGCGAAGGAAATTGGACGAAGTTGTATTTATTGAAATAAAATTAAATATCTAGTATTTAAAATTGTCTTAATTTATAATTAGAAAAGAGGAATGAGTAATCGACAACTATCTATCAAATTCTGATTTACCAAATATATATTTCTTAAATAACACCCATTTCAAAAGAAACACTTACTATATCCAACTCAAGGCCCGAGCATGAGAGAGTAACGACACATTCCGACTAAACAATGTAACTCACTTCAGCTGCTTCCAGGGAATTCTCCGGCTAATCCTCCAATCTCTACACTTCTTAGCCAACTTCCTTACTCCCCGTCGTTCTGATCTTCCTCCTCACTTGCCCTAGCCTTACCCCTTACCAATTCCTTGTCCTCTTTCAACCCCCTCCACAACAACTTCAACCCCTCTTTCCCCGTACCCTCGCTCCTTTCCCCTGCCATTCAATGCACTCTCCTTCCCTTAATCCAGTCTCTCTCTAAGACGGCCTCTCTGGTCGATTTAAGCCGGTGAAGAGAGAGAGAGAGAAAGAGGGTGAGGTGGGGAGGAGAACGCCAGAGGGTGGCTGGGAAGGTGGCGCTTCTCCCAGCTCTCCACTCGCCCTCTTACCCAGACCCCCTTCCCCGAAATGCACCCCTCTCTCCCGCATTCGCGCTGAAACCCGCAGACCTTCATCACACCCTCCCGACTCCCACCCTCCCTACCCGCCCTTCAGCCCACTGCCGCCTTCGTCCTCCTCTCCCCCGCCTAAGCTTCCACCGGATTCAACTGTTGCCAGCCACTTCCCTGTCTTCACCTTCCACTCCTCCGTCTTTCCAACCCCCATCTGTCCTGTGCTCTCCACTTCTTCCCTTCCACCTCCCCCCTTTTATGCCTCCTCCACACGCTCACACACACACACACACACAAACACAGCCCACCTACCCCATTTTCTAGTGCCGACCTGGGCCAGTGTGAGACGCCTCCCCGACTTTTCATCCTTCCCGCACTCTCCCGTGTTCAAAGCCTCCTCTCTCGCTCTTTCCCCGCCCGACTCCTCACTCCGACAACCCCCCAGAGCTCCTCCCGCCTTCCTCACCGCACGCCCACACTGCCGATCCCCCTGACATCCACTGTGCCCCGCCACGAGGCGCCTCTCATACCCTGAACTCTTCAAAGAGACGGAGAGACATCAAGTCTACAACTCTTCGCCACTCGTCTATTCCCCCCGCCCCATCTTCTCCCTCGACACCACCTCTCCCCTCACACCACAGCAATGAGCCTCCGTACCTTCTTCTCTTCCTAGCTATCTCCCCTCTTCACCTTCCTGACTGACGTGCCTATTCATCCTTGTCCTTTTATCTCCACTCCTCTCTCTCTCAAATTCAGCCAAGAAATTATTTCTGAAAGCGAAAGATGCAAACATTTGGACCTTTACATACTTCTACACAGTGATGAGCTTTACAAAAATGCCTTTCTTAAATTTGAAGGTGTGTATATGCTATTCATACCCTGTATGAGTAACAAAATTTTTATCTACTGTCTATTTCTTTGGGTTTCATTCAGTTTACCTTACGAGAGCGAATTTTACTTGGAGTACTTCAGCAGCAAAATGCGACTAAGCAGTTTAGATTTTTGTGGCCCTATGAGAAACGCCGTGAATCCTGGCATTGAGAGGAGCTTTAGCTGAGTTAACAAGATTAATTACAATGATTAATTAAAATACGTTCCTAAATGGTGATAAACAATTCACAAATTTCTACTCGTTAATATCGAAAAAATTGACAAATTTAATCGTAATTAAGTTTTCCTATTTCGAAATAAACTAAGGATACTGGCTGTAGTTGTTAGTCTTGAATTTTATATAAAAGCTTTATGAGGACTGAGCGTAAACCCGTTCCAAAGTGATTAATGATGACATGCTGCGAAGGTATCAATATACAAATTAAAGAGCACAAATGCATATCCATAATGTAAAATAGGTACATAGCCTTAGTTAAACAGCCATTGAAAAACTTTTTTTAATGAGTGAGCGATGTGTTTTACGTCGAATATTATATAAATATCCATGGAAAAAAGCAAATGATTATTAAAACATTCAACAATAATCTTTCAAAATAACTTAAAAGCTATTCAATAACAATCTTCATCATTTCTTTATCCCTATCCAGAATTTCTTTATGCTTCCGCCACGACATTCAACTTCACGGTTCACCTCCACAGAAATAGGATGAGTCTTCAAACAAGCCATATAATTGCGCTGCAGTTTGAAAACACCATTACTTTTCGTCTTCGGTGAAATGTTTCCATAGTTAAACAAATGAAACTATTAGTAAATATCTTTCAATTTTTCTTTTGCAATCAACCCTTTCTCTTCACTTGAGGTTATTTACTAGGTACACTTATATCGAATTCATGGCAACGCTGCGTGAAAGTTTTGAATCTTACCACGATAGTTGCCATAGAGTCTAAATAGAATATCGTTTATGGACCCTTCATGGTGTTACGCGCAGAGAAAAAACCGATACTCGCGAGCGTATCGGCTAGAGTCAAGGTGATGGCAAATGGATTTCCATTCATTAAAACCATTGAATGTTTATTCTATGTGAATTCTACGTGAATGGAAACTTAGAGAAAATCTCATGCATACATACATTAAAATGCATAACAATGGCAACTGTAAAGTTGTATATTTTCTCCAAAAATCAAAGAGTATACATTATCTATCACACTTTACAGTTTTAAAACCGTTTATCTGCTTCCAAAGTTTCTCCCCTCCCACATCAATTGGCCACATACGAAGGTGGTCCCAGAAGTACCCGACCCAACAAAGAAAACACAAAAATTTTGGAAAAAAAATGTATCAATTTTTCAAAACAATCTATTTTCAGCACTATACACTTTTTCCAGCGATGTTCAAAAAGTTCGATACCCTTTCTATGATAAGAACTGTGTTGCTCCTCAAAATAGCATTTAACTGCTGTTATAACTTTTTCACGGTTGGAAAATCTTTGACCACTGAATAATTTTTCAAGTTCAGAAAATAATCCGAGGGAGCTAAATCTGGCGAATAGGGTAAATGAGGTAGCAATTCAAACTTTAATTGATGAATTTTGGTCATAGTAATAACGGATTTGTGAGCTGGTGCATTGTCTTGATGAAATAACACTTTATTCTTAGCTAAATTTAGCTTTTGCTCGATTTCTTCGCTCAAACGTTGCAATAAGTTCGCATAATGCTCGCCGTTGATAGTTTTTCCTTTTCCAAGAGAGTCAATAAAAATTATCCCATGCGCATCCCAAAAAACCGACGACATGACCTTGCCTGCAGATGAAACGGTCTTCGCCTTCTTCAGAGCCTGTTCTCCCTTTTGAACATTTGTTTTGATTGTTCTTTTTTCTCGGATGTGAAGTAATGGACCCAAGCTTCATCCATGGTTATGAATCGGCTTTCTGCCTGAAACGCAAAAAATTCATTCTGCTTTGTTGCTGAAACTTTGCTAAACACTCAATTGAAACATCTTCACGGCACTAGTTTTGCTCGAGTGTGAGCAAACGTGGCACCCATCTTGCACACAGCTTTCTCATGTCCAAACTCTGCTACCAATAGTTTACTGTTGTAAAGGAAGTAGCAGAATCACCCAGAGTAGTATCCAGTTCAGCTTTTATATTGTTAGAACCTTTCAAATAAAAATACTGTACCACATAACGATGAACAATTTTTTCCATTTTCACAAATTCACTGAAAACGTTCACTATTGATGGCTGCCAAACAAATACTAAACAACATGGCGTCTTCAAACTTGAAACATATGCTTTATAGATTGTGTACTTTCTAATTCAGTGATATTTTTCAAACAACGACTGCCATCTCTAGGTCAGGCCGGGTACATATGGGAGCACGTCGTGTACTTCATTTTCAACCCCATGGCCATCTCCCGGGAGCTCCTACTCCACTCGTTAGATCTCAAGTTTCTTTTTATTTCCAGTCCCTTCTCTGCAGGCCTATTTCTGTCGCCGTGACCTGCTTTATTTTCCGCTCATGAGTCCCATGCCTCCTCTCCCATCGGTTTTCAATTTACTCGTTTCCCGACAACACAATGGAGACTGCCTGCTTGAGGGAATGCTTCAGGATGAAGCACGGCACCTCTTACTACCGCAATTACTCTCGGAGGCGAATTACTTTTCCATGCTGCCGGACTCCTTAAATTTAGCCCAAAATAGTGATGCTGTCCAGCTACTTACTTACTTGACGGTTCGCTCACCAGTCGTAATTTCCCAGGCCCCTCGCAAAGTGCACGTGGCGTTATTTCACATTAGCCCTCATTTATTTCAACAGCAACGGGGAGTTTTTTATGGGAGCATTTATGTACACAATCCTTATCAATGAAATACCGTTTTACCTACTTGGTACCTTTGTTCCTCGTGCTTTACGTGTCTATCGGACAAACACAAGAGTTTTTAATAGTATATCTACTATCCCTCTCATAAAATGATAATGTACCAGAAATCATTCTCTGATACAGCAGCTCGTAATCTTTGGAGAAACTCTTCCAGCAACTAACTACAAGTATCAACAATTAATCGATTTAAATCTGTATTTTTCGAGTATATTCATTTATATCTAATTCCATTATTCTGTTTTATTCCATTTATCAATGTCAAAAGAGTCCATACATGTCGTATACATTTATACGGTTATAGGGATAGAAACAAATATAACGGGGATAGACATAAAGACAGTTGGGAAATTAGATAGGTGCAGATTGCAAGCAGAAATGACCCGATGCTCTACCAATTAAGTTATTGAAATGTAGAGAAAACATTTTTGCCACCGATATCCCAGGGAGGGTTAAGGAAAAGGAAGGAATACCTCCTCCAAATCGCCCTCCGTCCCCCTCCCCCAAAGGGGTGGAACCAGGGAACAAATCTAAAATCTGTCCATCGTCTATCGAGCAGTTAAACAGACTCCCAGGATTCATCGTCTTTGCCTCCAAGTTCTTCAACTATTCTGCGACGAGTGGCTGGCATTCTAATTTGACGTCCAGAGTTAACTATCCAAATGAGAGTGCCCGCGGACAAAGTGCCTCACCAGTCTCAAGCTCACTCTTAATATGTTCTGTAGCTATTCCGATAAACAGCAAAATATATGAATAGAACATCTCTGTAAATGTTCTAGCTCTATTTTTCCAATGGCAAAACTCCTTGCGGATGGATGATAATTTTTAATTTTCTGAAATATCCTAACTCTCAAAACTAAAATTATACTCTCATGTATCGAGTATAGTTCACCACATGAGTGCGTCTATGCAGTGGGTAACGCCCTTGTTGGCGGCACGAATATCACGCACGCGTCAAAAATATTAAACATACGTGTCTATCTATCCCACCAGGGAGGACTTGGTTCATCAATGTGTGGATGGGATCGGGGGAATCACAACACAGGACCGTTTTCCAGAGGCCCGAACTGTGGCTACAATATTGGAGAAACTTATCATTTCCAATGTTCCTTCTTAAGTTCCGGACGGGGACTTGGTAGATATCGTTTGGTCGGTTGTTACATTCTGTGGCCCTATTACATATTTTATGATTAGCACAAAGAAAAAGGGATATGACCAGATCTTACACTTCCGAAGAACTGTCCCTGTCGCGTGGCGTTCGAACACTGTGTTGCCGGATTTCGTGATGTTAGAAATTGTAAATTCGTTGAAAAAGATATATATTTAATTCAAAAAATGCGTTGTCGCGTGTGAAAATCGGATGATCACGCTACAAGGGTGTGTTGCTCGGTATCTTTGGAAAAAAACCTTGCTCACGTTTACAACTCTACGCATCAACCCCAGGCCAACCCAACTTGTCTTCTTCAGCCAAGGACGATGGCAATGCTTAAGTGCACTCCGGTAAAGATATCACTTCTCTACCTCTCTTCTATGGAAATCCTTTCAAAATACCAAATGGTTAAAATAAGCTGTCCTATAGGCTCATTCCTGCAACACCCCTACCCCATGTTTCTTCACTTGTCCCCCTCCCCGCTTTCATTTCGTCCCCTTCTCTTCATAGCCCGCCTCCCACTTTCCCAAAAATTATATTAGACACTGCAACTGAAAGATACCAACTTTGCGAAATTTGGCAACTCCGGTCTGCAACGTTGACATGATACGACCGCTTTATCCCCGTGTTCTATTTCGGAGTCACATCGAGACGTGGATTTGTTCTTTGATGGAATCTCTGGCAATGAGACTGCGGTGACTCGTACAGTTAAGAGGCCACAAAATGACGATGGAAACCATCCGACTACTTCCGGTACTTAAATAGTAGAGAGACGATGGGATTGGCGACAAACCTGCTTTAATCTACCGCCCTGACGACTGTGATAGAGAGATCATAAACCCATTATGTTAGAAGACCTGCCGATTAGAACTTTTAACACTGCCATTCACGACATTTCCGGGGAAATACATGTATCGTAAAAATGGTCCCTAACAGGTTATTATAGTACAAAAGTACACAAGGGATATTTATAGTCTGTGCAACATACTCAACTATATAAAGCAGTATTTTTCCGATATTCTCCCGGCTGGAATCAATATGTTGTACCAATATTCTGAAGGAATGGAATAAAAATTAATAAATTTGTCGATTGCCTACAATGATTCTCTCCTTATGCCTTGTTTCCTTTGAGACTACAACTCTCATTTTCCTCTCAGAATGTAAACTCTGGGTGTTGGTACATTATATAAGCACAAGTAGTGATTTTTTTCTCAAGCATGGAAGCCTGATATTCTCTGCATACTATTTGATGTCTTCAGGCTTAACTTTGTGGAAATCCATTATCACTGAAGTTAAAATACCAATGTACGCTCGTATCTATTCACCAAATTTTTATTCGGTACAACTAGTTTCGATGCATCAGCGTCATCCTCAGGTCTTGACCTGACCGGAGAATGTTTTTTTTCTGAGAAACATTTAGTGGTAAGATACATTAGTATTTTTACTTCACTAATATTCTCTTACTTCAAGACAATAGTGGGGGGAGTTGAAGAAACCATTCATATATATGGTATTTAAGGCTTTCAATAATGGTCGCCTACCACCAACCAAAGCGACGTCCATTATCTCATTGCTGAGAAATTGTAAAGATTCTTTATAAGTTTAAAATGGAAATCGCTTTCAATGACAAATATTGACGAAAAGCATTAATGCCCACACATTATCTATGAAATCGATCGATCGGCGATTTCATCCGTTGTACCAAATGAAGAATAAATTTGATTGATGAGATGATGAGTTTGTGTCCAGGAAGGGGAGAGGAACGCGCGATGCCGTTGCAATAAGGAGATCACTAATCAAGAGGAATATAGAATACAATCAGGACGTATTTGCCTGTTTCGTAGATTTCTAAAAGGAGTTCGATGAGTGCATTGGGACAAATTAATGAGTATAATGCAGAACATTGGAATAGATTGGAGGGACAGGAGGTTAATTCGCAACCTGTACAAGTCTCAGACTGCTCAGGTGGGAAACGAGGAAATGAGTGGGAAACGGAGAGTCCAGATGGGCAGTGTTAAGAAGAGGTGTAAGGCAGGGTTGCCCACTGTCACCGGTGCTGTTCAACATATGCGGAGGAAATGATTAAAGAGGCATGGGATGAACTGGAGGTAGGAACGAAAGTCGGCGGAGAATCCATAAAATCGGTTAGGTTATCTGATGACCAAGCTCTAATTTGTCAGTCAGCCAAGGGGTTGCAGGTATTGCTGAGTGAATTGGAAAGTCACTGCGATAGATATGGAATGTGAATCAATATTAATTAACAAAGGTTATTCGTTCCAGAAAGAAAAAGGCCAAGATAAACATTAAAATAGGAGGGCAAAAACTGGAGCATGTAAAACAGTTTACGTATCTCGGGAAGTGTTTTAGACCGAAACGGTCAAAGTAGTAGGGACGTAAAGAGAAGAATTGCGCTAGGCAAGGAGGCTTTCATAAGGAGGAGGGAGTTGATGAAAGGGACGCTGAGTAAGGATGTTAAGAAAAGACTCGGAAAAACTTTGATATGGAGCGAAGTTATGTATGGCGCGGAAACGTGGTCACTGAAGCAGGATGGCATCAGTTCATTGGAGGTTTTTGAAAAGTGGGTGTCGACAAGGATGGAGAAGTTGAAATGGATCGAAAGGAAACATATCAGGAAGTACTAGGTATGTTGGTTGAGGAGAGGGGTTTGTTGAGAGAAATCCTATGGAGGCAGGAAAAATGGATGAAAGGCGTATTGAGCGGTAGTGGAATGTTGAAGGAGGTAATAGAGGGGAGAATGTTAGGCAAACGAGGAAAGGGCAGGAACAGGATAGGGATGTTGGACGGGATGAAAGGTGGAAGGAGACACAGAGACGATGAGGGACTTGATGTGGAGTAGGTTGCTGGCTTGTGTTTTGCTAGGAGTCACAAAATATTTATTTGGTAGTTGTGTTCGTCCAAAACCTGCCTTAACAGATAGGTTATTAGATAATAATTAGTAATGAAATCTAAAGTTGCAAACAAAATTACTCAAGAAACAAGTATGAAGTCTGAAGTGTTTTAAACAATTATTTGATGTTGAAAGACAATGCAGCCAATGGCCGAGTTATTTAGAATTCACTACTCTTTCTTAAAATTAATTCCACTAAATTGGTCGTTAGACGGTATGAGTAGCATGCGTTGTTAAGATTTTGGCTGACTGGCAACAAGTCCCTCGTGCCGTTTGGGAGTGCGTATTAAGTTTTGACACCTAAATTCGAGATGGATGATGCTCCCCCACCACCACTTCCGCCTCACCAGTTCATTACCTTCCCTGCCTCGATCCCTCACCCACTTTGATCTCCACCACCCCCCGCCATCTCCCTTTCCCCCTCTCCCACCCGGATCCTTTCCTCGCCCTCTTCTCGACATCCTTCTCCTTGGCTGCCATAGAACCCACACCTTGCGACGAATCACAAACTCAAACACTCTTACATCCGCCTCTCTATCCCTCTCTATCTCCTCTCTTTCCCCCGTTTTCCTTCTCCGCTCTGTTTACTACCTGTGTCCTTCGTACACTCATCCTGCTTTGCTTTCCACTTATTACTCCTCTTTGTGCCTCTAAGCCGTACTCCTAAGCTCGATTTCTCCTCCTGCTTTCGTTCTTCCCTCGATCTACGACTCTGACTCTACGAACTGACAGACTTACAAGTAATTAAAGGCACATTTCATCTCTAACTATTTCATCACACATCATATCTCTTGGTTGACAGGTCCACGGAACTAATTATTTACGAAACGTAAAATTATTGGGAATCCATTCATTTTACTTTCTCTCTTACCAAATTGCCTTTATTCAAGTCCGTTCAACACTTTCGTTCAGGCCTCAATTAATGTTTTTTTTTGTGGTACGCGATTTATGACCATAGGTTGTTGAGTTGCTTCCTGGTCTCAATTTTAAATATTAATTTCTCATCGCTTTTACCTTCCATCGTTTAATATTGCAAAACTTTTGTCCGAAGTTGAAGTGTAAGTCGCGCAGAGACGGCACAGACATCACGGTTCAGTCAAATGAATGATTTATAGTAGTGAGCACAGTACACCAATGAACTGAGCGTTTTCCTAGCGACCGGAGAGTTCGAGGTTCAAATCCCGGATGGTACCATTGGACAACCTCGTCCTAAATCCTTTGAGGTGCAATTTCTGATAAACCAACCAAAAACGAAATGTTGGTAAAGGGAAAGGAACTTCCTCCCCTAAGATTGATTTGTGAATTCCACGTTTATCATTTCTAGGTGAGCGTTAATTTCACCTGGATGAATACAACGTTGACGTATTATTTCTATTCAGAATACAGGTAAAGACTTTATGAACAAATACAATACGCAGTGAGTGGAAAAAAAGACTAAAAATTTACGGCGAAGGATTCAATCATTCAGTTCTACAAAATCAAATATCGCTCGGTTTCATAATGCCTCGTTAAGCTGAAGGCTAACTTAAACGTCAGAGTAATACCAAAAGTCAGTTTTAATATCACTAGTTATGTCCAAGTAGACCTTATCCTACCTTACCTCGTCCAAGTTGAGCGGTCATATACTTAAAAATTAAATTACTATAGTTCTCGCTTTCGTTTACGTTTATTAATGCGCATGTGGAGTCTTACTAAAAAAGTTTAACTGCCGGTTACCTCCGTGTTAATTAAGTGTCCATGCAGACAAATGATTATATTCAAAGAATCATAAAACCATATCCATAGGTAATAGTTTTAACAAGTCATGTGTTGTATACAGGTCCTAACCACGTGGATTTGACGGTCTGCCCAAATATTTTTTTGGCTGCACGTTATCATGCTGACATTAACTCCAAAGTATTTTCACCACTTAATGCAATACTGGACGGATTAAATTTGGGTGAGTGATTTATGGTATTTTATGCCCCGAGACTTTTTCTGCGCAGTTAAAAGAGGAGAGAGAATTAAATATTTATTTTCTTCCTCTAAAATTAATTATATTTAAACATGTTTGCAGAGAAAACATATTAGAATCTGTACGACACTATCATAGCTCATTAACTCTGTAGCAAGACTACACAAATTGGCTGATGAGCCGAAGAAATTACAGCAATCGAACAATAAAATAGGGTAATAGGTGAGCATCACGGCACACTTGATGAAGCTATACATTTTCAAATTCGTCCTTTTGTCCCTCCATCCATCATCTTTCTTCACTTCGCTTTACATCCCTTCGCGACCGAGGCCCACCTTTCCCAACAACCAACCGGCCTCCTTCCACTAGGGGAATCAATCCCGGCGAAGAGACCTCATCATTTTCTCCTCTTTCGTCACATCCCCCTCAATCCTTCAGGAACGCGGGCGCCGTGTGAAAAACTCTCCCATTCCATCCACCCACTCATCACGCCTCGGGAATTACTTCTCTCCCTTCGCATCTTCCTCAAGAGATGCTGCTCCTCGACCTCGGATTCCTGAACTCCAGGGCGAGAACCGCACTCGATGCGACGAAAAATTCCATAATTGCCGCGCTCAGCCCTACGACAGCGCCGCGGGAGAGAGGACAGAAGATAGAGGGAGGGAGGGATAAAAAGTCGATTTCGTCCATGGGAAGTCAGCGGCACAGCCAGCCATGTATAGCGGTGCGACCACGTTCAATCCTGCCCACGAATTCCCCCTGGAAGGTGATCGAGGAGTAAGAAGGACCCACCCAACGAGCTCGTCTCACACTGATTTCAAGAGCAGACCCCCACGAGGCTACTACGGCCTCGAATTCAAGCAAGAACACGCCCAGGGACATTATAGCAAATTATCTTGCTATAGGTGATCGGCGGAGGATAGGCAATGACATGACACACTAGTCATTTCGGCAAGAATATTTTCGTGAACTGGCTTAACAATTTTGTATTATTTAAATTTTTTTCTATACTCCAGTGTCTTATAATCGCTATTCATGCGTTGAGTTGCTTATAAAAACTAAATTCGGTAGCATTCTTGTTAATCAGCTTGTTAATCAGCATGTTAGGTAACGAATCGTTTAACCAATCATTACAAAACCAGCTCAGAAACGAAATATCAACTTTATTATGTATGCACGTATGCCGGCCCCGGTGGCGGCGGGGTAACGTCCCCGTCTACCAACTGAGAGGTCACGGGTTCGATTCCCGTCTGGGTGGATTTTTCTCCATCCAGGGCTTGGTTATATGTAATTGTCTTCAATGTAATGTATGTAATGTAAGGGTTAGGCGGAAGAAGGGACTATTTAGTCTCAACCTCGCCCATTTAAGTCGATAATAAATAAATAAATAAAATACATCTGTAAATATCGCAGATTTCGCATTAAATTACGTTTCCTCGATAGCTCAAGTGGTTAGAGCATCGACCTGGTCAGTTGAAAGATTCGGTGTTTAAGTCTCGGTCAAGGAATATAATTTTGCAAATGTGATCCACTCGATTCCGCCTTCCCCACCTCTCCTGTATCCGTCCTTTGTGTGTGTTCCTATCTCCATGTGAATGGATAAATATAAATATACTGGATATAAATATAATAGATATAAATATAATAGATATATTATATATGTATACATATATATCTATATCCAATCCGCCTTCCCCACATGTCCTCTGTTCGTCTTTTATGTGTTTTCCTACCCCCTTTCCTTATACAGGTCCTCAATCCCCTTCCTGTATCTATTTCTATGTGTGAATGAATATTTGTTCGCCGTATGGCGGGATTTCGTATTTGAATGTGTGTGTGTGTGTTTGTGTATACATAGAAATATATATGGTTTTCTGATGACCAAGCATTAGTTGCTCAGTCAGCCAAGGGGTTGCAAGCATTGCTGAGTGAATTGGAGGTTCAGTGCGATAAATATGGGATGAGAATCAATATTAAGAAAACAAAGGTTATGCGATTTTCCAGAAAGAAATTGGCTAAGCTAAATATTAAAATAGGCGGGGAAAAAATAGACCAGGTAGAACAGTTTACATATCTCGGAAGTGTTTTGGCCTAATACGGTCAAAGTGGTAGGGATGTAAGGAGAAGAATTGCGCTAGGCAAAGAGACTTTCTCAAAGAGGAGGCAGTTGATGACGGGGACATTGAGTAGGGAGGTTAAGAAAATATTTGTAAAAACTCTGATATGGAGTGTAGGCGTACGGCGTGGAAACGTGATCGCTGAAGCAGGAGGATAGACGTCGATCGGAGGCTTTTGAAATGTGGGTGTGGAGAAGAATGGAGAAGGTGAAATGGACCGAAAGGAAAACAAATGAGGAAGTACTGGAGATGGTGGGTGGGGAGAGGGGTTTGTTGAGAGAAATCCTATGGAGGCAGAAAAAATGGATGAAAGGCGTATTGAACGGTAGTGGAATGTTGAAGGTAATAGAGGGGAGAATGTTGGGCAAGCGAGGAAAGGACAGGAACAGGATAGGGATGTTGGACGGGATGAAGGGTGGAAAAAAGTACACAAAGATGAAGAGGGACCTGATTTAGATTAGGTTGCTGGATTGGGTTTTGTTTGTAGTTACAAAATGTTTATTTGATAGTTTTGTCCATCCAAAAACCTAACTTAACTGATATACTGTATTATTGGTTTTTGGGTGTTGTTTGGAGTTAAAAAACGTTTAGTTGATAGTTTGTCCATCCAAAAACCTACCTTAACCGGTAGATTACCTAATAATAATAATATTATATATATGGTTAAACGATTCTTAAGCTAACAATCTGATATATATGACCTTGACCGGGACTTGAACCACGGATCTTCACGGATTCGCCAAGCCGATGCTCTGATCGCTTGTTTTGTTCGCTCAATCCCTTATTTTCGTGCTTTGGATATGTCACGGATGCTTCATTGTTGCCATGCAATTTTTTAATGTTATGAGATGGCATTTCCAGAGTCACCAACGCTACTTTTAATTACGTAGGCAATTAAAATGATTACAAATTTGGCAAAATTGCAAAATTATAAAACGTACACTGAGAGTTATAAAATTATGTAGATATAATAAAAAATATCACTCTGGTACATTCATCCTCTGCTATAGTTTGAAGCCAAATATTTAGATGAAAAATCAATGGTATAATGTATTCATAATTAATGCCCTATTTAGATTTTCTTTATCTTGATTAATCGGAGGAACCATCACCAAGTCAAGTCTGTCTCTCGCATACTGTAACACTCAAGTTGATGAGTTTTTAAATAAAAAAGCAAGTCAATTCCTTCTTGTTAATGATTAAGCTACTCGGAAACGTTAAACTATGAAACATTCATTATTAAAGAATTTTATATAGTGATTTAGATTATTCATGATCGTAAATGGATTTACCAGCTTATGACAAAGTAAGTAATTTGCAATAAGTAGAGCTCATAGTTGACCTCGCTTTCCTCACAGAATACAAGACGGGAGGCAGGAATTTGGATAGATCGACAAACATGAAAGCAAGAATAGTTTTGTAACTCAGTAACCGACAAAGCATCTCTGCCAAAATTTCAACGAGATAACTCGATTTCAAGTCGCGCCCCAAAGGGCTTCTAATTTTGGTGGAAAATCGGATAGTCCGACTTCCAAGCATTCTCGAGGAATTCTCGCGACTTGTCACGATCTAATTTAGTGGAGGGAAATATATTTCTGGAGCACACTAAGTTTCACCGAGGAAATTTACGATGTTTTGCAATATTTTGAGAGTCTAATACATATTAGGAATATAGATCAATACACTTAGGCAAGTAAAAATAGTATGTTACATACCTGTTTAAAACATCAAGGTTTTTCTTTCGATGATGAATTCATTAAGAAGCGAGTTGAGAAAGCAATGAATTCGTAATACGAGTTGGAGTTGAACTTGTAGCAAAACCTATGCAAATTGAATATTCTATTCTCTGATCGCGAGACAGAAACATATTGCAGGGCTCTCGCAAGAAACTAAGAATGGGTGTAACTGATTTTCCTTCTTCGATCGATGCAATGAAAACCGCAATCGTTCTTTCACCATCATTACGCTCACTATTTTCTCCCATACATGAATCCTTAAAAACACAATTGGGAAAACGGAGATAAATATTTTTCTATTTCACTACTCTAATGGAAATGCCAAGTAATAATGCATACCTTAAGACAACGTTCGTATGGGGACAATATACTAAAATGTAGAGCTCATTACTGTTTCACCAAGAAGTGATGAATGCGATATGTTTTATGTTTGAAATAAAATGTTTTCAACTACATAAGTCATGTGTTGAAAACACATGACTTATGTATTGCATAAAGGATAAAAGTAAAACAATATGGCCAAAAACTGATGACAGCAGTTCTTCCAGATTTCATTAGTTTTTTAGGATATTCTATTTCCGATTTCTTCTAAATCCTCACTCAGGTTCTGTAGAGCGGAAGAAGAAGTTGATTGCGCCCCTGATGAACGGTTTCCGGGATTTGTATGCACAGTTGAGCCCATTTTTCCCACGTCTACAAAAACCAATTTTAAAAAAGATCGAATTATTCGATCTTCTCCGGTAGATTACTCCCAGTGGACTCACATCAACCATGATTTAAAAGAGAGCACGCAATTATTAATTCACACCTCCTGGATTCTACAAAATTACGCACCAACCGTCTTGAAAAATGAGCTTGCGTAGGAATTCCTGCGCAAATTTTTGTACATCTTGGACCAAATTTGGAAACGAGGGAGAGAACTCAAGAGGACATGCTTAAGGGCCGATGAAATTCGCTATGTTGCACCGGTGTTTCAATGGAAAATATAATACTAGCAGGGAGAGTGAAAATTAAAATTTTCAATGTCCCTCAGGGGTACGAGGACCTCGAGAGTAATGGATGGGGTGAGGGTGGATGAAAGGGAAAGAGTGCGGGGAATGCCGCTCGGTAGAAGGAACGAGATGGCGGGAAATCGAAAGAAAAAGGGGAGACGCGGAGCGAAGATAGCCAAAGCGAGGAGGAAGGGGGTGAAAATAGTTCCAGGGAAATAAAGACCCAAATTCAGAAAGAACAAGGGTAAGAACAAAGAATGCTACAGTGAGAAATGGCAAGTTGGAGATTGGGAAGGGGGTTGAGGGTGTGGAGTGGGTGTGGGTGGATGGGCGCGAGGGATTCGGGGGAGTGGGGAGGCTCGAGGAGCCGGGGGACGGGTGAGCGCGTCGGGGAATGAATTGTGGCGGTCGTCAAAAGAGATGTACGTTTGCAAAACCATCAAATGCAAGGCCTCGACTCTTGAGTCGCATGATACACGCACGCAACGACCCATTGATGGCGGGGAGGTGGGTGGGCGGGACGGGGGAGGAAATGGAAGAGGGGCTCGGGATTGGTTATAATGCGGAGGGTGGATTCGGTTATGGCGGACACGCCGGCGCTTTTTTTAAAGGGCGAGGGAGAGCGGCATGTGGGATGCAGGAGAAGCGGCAGAGAGATAGGTTGGCGTTTTCGGGGAGGCTTTAAGGGAGGCAAAAAGGTCGGTTAGGTTTCAGGAGATCTCTGAAAGGAGGAAGGTGAGAGGGAGAGAAGGAAAGAGAGACGGCTTTGTGGCTGGGGAGGGGGGGGAGAGGTTGGCGTGTATGGGGGAGGACGAGGTGGAGGTAGACGCGTGGGAGCGGCTTGTTTTTAAGGACGACGGCAAGTGAGGTGTATTTAAGCTTTCGGAAAGTTGGGAGGAAAACTTCGGAATAAAAGGAAATGAAAGAAAAGGGGAGGAGGAAGTTACAAAGGGAAAAAAATGGGAACATGCGGGTGGGGGTAATGGGCGAGGGTGTTCGAGAGGGCATTGAAATGGAGGTGGGGTGGTAGAGGGGAGGGCGCACCCGGGGAGGGAGCGGGAGATGTTCCCGGACGGAGCATAACCATTTTCTCAACACATTTCCTCGGGGGATGTTCCCCGCCGAGAGATAGACATAAAGCGATCATAACGTGGAAGTTACTGCGGCTGGTCTCATGTCAACAATCAAAACGAAGTTCTTCGCCGTAACCCTACTTCTTTGATGATCTTTATGCCAATATTCCTTAATGATGCTGCATTGAGTATTTAATTTAATTCGTTTTCCATACTTCTAGCCAGTATAACGACTTAAGCAGGAATTGGATTAGATACGTATTTAATGTAATTGGCATTCAATTAAATTTGGAGCAATGAATTCATTAATAATTTTTTGGATGTTTACGAGAAGTGGCTAGCGTGGATACTCTTAACTCAAAAGCGAGAATAGTTTGAACGTTTGAAAATTCCATTTTTAATAAACCGAAGAAATTTTTCCTTTATAACGTTAATTTTTTATTGAAACTTATTAAGAGCACATTCGCGAATGAAAAAAACGATTACCAAAGATACGGGAATATGCATGACTGAGCAAACGTGAGGAGTGATGATTAAATTAATTCATTAGAGATTAAGCAAAGAAATACTTGGCTATTATCACAAAGTGATGTGTTAACCTAAAGCAGTGGAGGTGTATTTTTCTTATAAAGGCCCCAGGAAAATAAATTAAAAATATGCTAATAACGTTTTCAGCAAAGGCGAAATTCAACGCTGTGCGAAAAGACACTGTCTAATTAATGATGAAATCTTCCTAATAAATTTAATAACAGAATCAATGATTTCATGCCTTCCACGACACATCAATAAAGTAATATAATTACAAATTTCGCGCGGAGATTGAATCCCTTCATCCTGTCATAAATAATTTTCCCAAAATGTCTTTTTGCGCAAAAGGCATTACTTAATACTTTCAATGACTGATTTAAATGACTAAATTAAGTCCCTCTCAAGCAGATATAAGAAACTTCAAATCCGATTGAAAATAAGAACAAAAATATTTCCTTTCAGAATTTAAAATGGTAAAATCGCAGTCGAGTAAAATGATAACTGCCATAACGGAAAGGGTCAATTTTATTTTTTCCATTGATTCATATCCCTTCAATCAAAAAATATATCTCGCAAAATATTTCGCTCTTCTATGTCTAAACTTTACATTTTCAAATACAAATACGAGCAAATACAAATATAAGTGGATTATTATTATTGGTATTCTACCGGTTGAGGTTTGGGTGGTCACAGACTATATAAAACGGTAAAACGATCCAACTCCTCACCTCTACTAACAATACAACAAGATATTCGATGCTACAAAAAGTTCCTCTTCAATTCCGTCTCCATACTGTCTTCTTCCCTTCATTCCTTTCTAGATGCCTATTCTACATATTCCTATCCCTTCCTCGCTTTCCTAACGTTCTTCCTTCTATCGCAGTCTTACGCATTCCATTGTCAATCAAAATGCTCTGTATCCATATTTCCCGTCTTCTTTAAATTTCTCCCAGCAAAAAAACCTCCTTCCCCACCATGCCCGCTTCTCTTTCGTCTCACTTCATCTGTTTTTATTTTTGTCCAATGCATCTTTTCCATTTTTCTCCTCAAAATTTCAAAAGCCTCCAATTTTCTACCCGTACGTTATCGCCTTGCTTCAAATACCATACTGCCTCAGCATACAAAAACATGCTTCATGCCAAAGTTTTAACAAGCTTTTTCTTAATATCCTAACTCAACGTCCCTCCTTGTGAACGTTTGTTTGCCTAACGAAATTGGTTCCCAGTGAATGACATTTCCTGACGTGATCTGAAATAAATAGAGTTTATTGTTGCCCATACGAACGGGTAGTTTCAAGGAAATATGGGAAATTAGTAGAAAAAATAGAATCGAACATGAAAAGGATCAGGACAGGTGATGAGAAGAAGGGGAACAGGAATGTGGAAAAGGGAAAAACATGGGATTACGAAGCGGTTGTTTGAAATCGAGAAGATACAACTTCCACCGCAGTCCTCGAGTGGGACACTAAGGCAATGACCACAATTAATGAGAGAAATGAAAGGAAGAAACTTGCCTGAAGATTTCTGAATAGCATTTAAAAGCAAGAAGGATGGCATGGAAATATCAATTCCGACGTGGGAACTAGACGGGTAGTGAGGATGGGGAGAGATTCCGGCGAAGAGTGGGGCAAGGGCAGGGGACAGAGACCGGAGGAGAGGCTCGAAGGACCACGGCGGCCGGCTGGTTGTGCAGGCTGCAATCACGGGATGCTTGGCAGGGAGGAGGTTGACCGTGAAGGGGCTGGGGACGGTGGTTGGAGTAGTGTCCGACTGCCATCCCCCCCTCCCGCTTCCATCCCTCCCCATTAAACACATACACAATCTATGAACAACCACCTCCTCACCTTCCACCCATCCCCCCCGCAACCCTTCTCCCATGCACTCAAGTGACGACAGGTGGAGGGAGATGAAGATAGAGACCCTTGAACAACCTTCTATACCGACGGGTTCCAACACCACCACCAAATTCTCCTCCTCCCTTGCACCCTAATACGTCCGAGGAAAATGAAAAAAAAAAGATGATCATCCCCTTTCGACCTCCGGGCCACCCCACCGCATACTTCCCCCCCCCTAACACGGACACGTACGGAGATGGTGCTATATCCAGAAACCCGTGGACAACGTCACCATCTCCTCGCACCCTGCCTATTTCTATTTATTTCCCCTTTGGCCGTCGGCAACCCCGAATAAAACCTTTCCCGAACCCCACGACTTCTCTCTCTTCTTTTTCCGGTCTCAATCAAGCCGAAACCGACTCAAACCCACCCACACTCCTTCTCCCGCACACAGACACACGCCCGCACGCACATACATATTTGCCGCTGGGAGCTTGGCGGGGAGATGGGGGCGGGGGAGGAGAGCAAAGCAGGGGCAGTGTGTGTAGCTTGGGGAGGGGGAAGAGCGCTAGAGGGAAGGAAGTGGAAGGGGGAGGGGGTGAGAGTGGGAGTGGGCAGAGATATGGCCTCAAGCCTGGAGATCGGAACGTGTTAAACGTCATGAGCACGTGATGCATCACGAGACATATGGCCCAGTTGCGAAAGTGTGTGCTTGTATGTGCTGAGGGTGAGCGGTCGAACTGGTGGGCGAGCGGTTGAGGGTGTCCGGAGGGAGGGTGGGGGCGGGGTGGAATGGGATCGAGGAGCAGGGTGCGTCCGCCCTCACTCCCGCCCCCGACCAACAATCCACCCGTTCCCAGCTCTTTCCCCCCCCGCTCGTCTCACCCCAACCACGCATTCTGGTCGCACCCGCACCCCCTTCCTCCTCCCAAGCACACCTACCCGCTTACCCTGGAGTCAGCTCACCTCAACACCACGGCGCACCACCCGTCTAGGAATATGACTGGGATATTTTTTTTCCGTCTTGCGCGGAGGTGACTCGCCACGGGTCGGAAGGTGATGATAAATATTAATACAAATTGGAAACCCCGACCCGCCATCATGAAAGAGAAGGAGACGGAAGCCGACCTCGAAAAATGAGAATTTTGTGAGCCCGGCGGGAATGGAGGATCAAGGAGCGACGGTGATTGGGGGAAGAATATATCATAAATCATTCATGTGATTCGCCGCGCTTGGGAACACCAAGTTTTCCCTGTGACTGACTATTCACTACCATGTCACCTAATTTATTAATTAGGAAGTTAAAAGCTCCCTTCGTCAGTATTATTCGTACTGTTTTCACACATATCAAGATATGATTATGCGTTGAGGAAAAATTCGTGCTTTGCATTTGCAGTACCCGGTTTCATATATTCCTTACCGGTGTTCCTGTGGTGGAGTCCGGAATGTATTACTTTTAATGATGGACGATTTTATAATATTTGTGGATTATTCTAGCCGATTTCTTGGATTATTTTGTCAAAGTTACTTAAATAAGTTAATCTTCTACGAATTACTAACACTATAGAGCGCAACAGGAAAATTATTAAAAGACTCATTAAAAAATTCCTAATGAATTTTGAATCTGTCTCATTGCGATTACGCCAAAATAATTGTAGAATAATGTTGCCATTTTACTTTTTGTTGATTATAACTAAGGAAAATGCATAGATCCTATTTAATTTTTTTTAATTGACACCAAGGTATTCCATTCAAACTTGATTTCACGCGCCTCTTTCATTATTTCATTTCTAAAAAGCTGAACACTCTAGATCCGTTTTTTGATACATACGATGCTCGTATATCAATTATTTTCTACATTATTCCAGAAATGTTACAGGTTATTGAGAGAGTTAAACTTTGACGGTTTTATAAGGATTCAATTTGATTCGCATAAATGCTGGTTAATATGAGTCTTTTATCAGAAGATATTGAAAAAAACAAAAATGGTATCGTCGAGATTAATTTAATTCTTGCCATTAAGTTTAGAAATTTATAGATTTATAGAAAGTATACCTGCTTGTGGGAGTTGATAAACTTTGAATGGATTAAAATTCGTCTTTTCACGTTATTATGTATTGTCTTACTAAGTGATTAATTACAACAAGAAGCATTGTTTTCAGCCGTGTTGAAAAACTATAATATTTAAATCCATCAGTATTATTTAAAATGCACGTAAAAATTCCCTCCAATTTTAGTTGGGATTTCACCTTTCTGGTTTATTTTTCTAACCGATTTTTAGCCGTCATATACCGTTTGCGAAGAGTAATTCCTTCACCTTAGCACTTATAATGCTGACACTGTCCTCTCGTTAGGTTGAAGAAAAATGCTTCCACTAAAATAACCAAAGACTTTTATTATTTTCTAAAGGCTTGAGTAGATTCCCTGGATAATTACCACTAATAAATAGAATTCTTTGGTCGTCATTCTGAATTTGATATTGAAAATCAAACCACTATACAATCGATATATGTGTACAGCATTTTCATACAGGGACGGTCATAAAAAGCGATTTTCCAAAATATAACTTCACCAAATCGGAGAGATGTGGTTGCATTATCCCACTAGAAGTACTTTGAGCATAAAAAATATTAATGATGAACAATTCCCATTCCAAACGGGTGCGGAGACAAATAGGTTCAATCTATCAAAGGACACCTTTCCCTCCGGAACTATCGGTGTTTTTAAGAGCGCACACGTGACTTTATTCTGTGGAGTTTTATAGAAATTATCATAATGTTAACATAGTGCACGGCTGCGGGGAAAAATCATGATGGATCGACTGATTCCGGCGGTATCTCTGGCGAATCCCGTGGCATTAGGAACATTCATCCTATTAGGAACCCGCGAGCGCGCTGCAGAGCGCTCCCCATCGTCTTTAGCATTCGCCCAGTGTCGCCATTAGCAGCAAACGCGAGTCGCGTGGGAGGAAAGGAAAAGAAGTAAAGCGATATTGCAGGTACCTTCACCACGCACCCCGGGAGTATCACTTAACGAACATGCTCCCACGGGGCGGATAGGGGAGGGTGGGAGGGTTTGTGCTTTAGGTGGAAGTAAGGGGTTGGAAGAGGGATTGCAGTGCGTGTGGCGGGGGGGGGGGGCAGTGGGTGGGTTGAAAGCGGCAATCCAGCGGCCGCGAGGGTCGGTTCTTCGAATTTTCCTGCGAGGAACGACTGAAACCTTTCGCGGGATCGCCCCCCACACGCACCGGAGCGTACCAGGCGCTCCGCGTCCCATCACTAACCACGCGTCCCCGCGAACGATCGGGCTTCCGCCGCGCTCGGGTCCCCGTCGCGTCGCGCTGCTAACCCCCCCCCCCCCACCCACGCCCACCGCTATCCTTCTCCCGGTGTTAAATGAAAATCTCTACACCTTGCCTCCATATGCTGATTGTTCCCCGACCCAGCAATCTCCTCTCCCATGTTCCAAACCCCGAATTCCCTCTCTCTCTCCCTGGAAGCATATATTTTTCATTACATGGCGCGCTACGAGTATAAAAATATTTAATCGTGAAAAAAAGTTATTTCCGAATTACAATCATCACTATGACATAGTTCGCCGAGGAAGTGGAAGTGTTGTGTGTGGAAGTGTGCTGTTCGCACGTCAGTCTTAAACTCTGATTAACGTGATCTGACGATCGTGAGAATGGCTTCGTTTAGTGTCCTTTTGCATGGGGCAATGGATCACTGGGATCCATATAGTCTGAGTCAATTTATCCTCTCCCGATTGCTCTTTGCCTAAAAATATATTTCCTGGTTTTGCGTAATTATTTGCTTCACAATGGTTACACTTCATCCACGTTCATATAACGGTCCCGTAGCATTTATTCTATTATCCTGACAGCCTTTGAAAAACATAGGGCTTGATTCTAGTTTCTTAATTAGCACCATCAGGAATAAGTCTGAAAGGTGTCTCGTAATAAAAAATATAGTCTAGCTAATGCTAAGCAAGGTTTAATGCCGTATGTATTGAGGTGAATTATTCTATATGGCAGATTCCACCTGAGAATAGACAGGTAATTTATACAACTATTCGTTTTTCTTTATCCAACTTATCCTAAAACAAATCATCTATCTGTGTAATTAAAAAAATCTTTGCTATTCCACGTTATCTTATTGTCTCGACTGCTGTTTCAACGTCATAGTGTCATGGTTAAGGGTAACAAATTATCAAAAATACTTTGGATACTCCCTTTAAATGCTGAATGTGACACAATGCTAAGAACAAATAATTGTGGAACAATACAAAGGTTGGTTTTCATCATACCTCGAAAGCATTGCACAAAGTGACGCCTCATGAGGACTTACTACATCATCTCCCTATGATCTTTTTCTTTTATCACATAAAACTCAAGCGTTGTAATACCTTTAGGAGCAGTCAAAAGAATATAGATCATGTTTCTAGTTTCTTTATCAGCACTACTTCTAGCCCTTAAAATTACGAAAAGGATTATTTTCCCACCAATTTCATAAAATATATTATTTACTCTTTTCGAACTAAATGTAATGGGTTAGCGAAAATAGAAGAGCAAGTCAATGTTTCGGGATACGTTTAATGTATGTACAAGCAAAGATTTTGAGGAACATGAAATGAAATACATTCGAAACCAAAGCTCGCGGTGATGAAATATTGGAGGGAACAGGGATATAGGGCATGAAAAGATCAGCAGATGGTTTTAGGGATTGAAGAACTGGTGATCAGTAGAGGTAATAAAACTGTCAACCCTACATTCCCTTTTTAGTCTTTTGACCATCCACTCTCTCATTATTGGTTTCATCACGAGCAAAAATTTCCCCCTGTCAGTTCTTTTCAAACCTTCAGTGAGCAGAGGAGGATTGAATTTGTTGAAGAGTTCATGTATAACGGATACTCTACTGTCATGAATCTTTGCTTATGTTGCATTTTCAAAGAATTCGTTTTAATGACCATGGTTGCTTTGCATGCTTTTTGTGATCTCACGCCATGACAGACACCTCCCACGTTTGCGTCAAGTTAAAGTTAACATTGGAATGTAATTGAAAAATGTTACCTTCCCTCATGGAGCTACTTTCTCGGTATTCATATGCAATTGAGACGATTCTAGTCCGTTTCATTGAAGAGTTTCATAATACTATGACAAAAATTGGCAGGACCCATAAATAAAGTTTTGGAAATGAATATTCTTAATTTCCGCTATTAACCTAATAAAAACTTGGCGGTGCTTTTTTAACCGACCTGTACTTTTCTGGAATTTGAATTTTGCCGTTCGTAAGACCATGCAAAATCGTACACACAAAATATCGCAAGAAGGAATCAGCACGTACTAAATAGCATGTCACCCATTGTAGGGGATTAGGAATCTTCTTTGAAAAACTTGGTTTGCTACACCGTTAACACTTGTTTAAGTTATTTCCTATAAAATTGTGGACATGTGTTCCTAGCTTTAAATTAGCTCCATTATTCCACACAATGGCACAAAAAATGATAATTTCCGTTTCTATTCCCAGTGACGGATTCATGACAACTCTAAATGTTTGAGGATACCACAACGCAACTCTCTGCATACTTACGTGTACCATGAAACTAAAAAGGTCGTTGTCAAGCTGCTTCTGAGGTAACAATGGAAAAAGGACCTCAATGCTGTAAACAGCGCTGCATCTGAATGACACAGCGTTAGGTGTAACATGGTGGAGTTCCTTCATGATGACAGAAGACACTTTGCTTTTCCATTTTATGACGACCTAGGTTTCGTTACAGCGAGATCTCGTTAAGAATATGCTGCAAGCAGATCCTCACGAAGTTTGATTGATAGCCGAATTGGATCGCGTTCATTGTAGAGCTATTTATTAATTGAAATTGGAAATTTTCCACAAAATAATATTTTAATACCACCGGTTTCGATTTAACTACATCATCTTCAGAATGAATCATGATATTCCACCATATCACGCCTGAAACGTCTCTATTTATTGTAGAGGAGCTAGATTTGTAAATCGTTTCTATGATAAACTAAGTAGGGTATCTAAAATATTAGAGCCATTAGGCTGGGAATCACTCGCGGAGCGAAGGTTAAATTACGGATCGAGTATCTTGCACAAATTGGAAGAAGGTCTCCTAAGCAGTGATGCTGATAATGTATCATTATCCCCACCGTGCTAGTGAAGTTAGAGAGATTGTGTAGATGAGATAGACTTAAGATATCATTTTTTCTACGAAAAATAGGGGATCATAACAACATTGTTCGACCGCGGTAGGGTCATGTTCGGGTAAAATTATTCTGGAGTGTATTCACCCCCTGCCACACACCTTAGCGGTGGCTTGCAGGGTACATAAATAAATAAAGATATTACGCAGTAACGAAAACTGGGTCGTAGTAACAAAATTCTACGTGGAAAAAGCAGCGCCTTTTTTCCTCAATGTTACATATATAGTATTAGTCAAAGAAAACTAAATATAACTCATGGACGAGAGAGACCCTTGCGAGTTGATAAAACATATTGAATTGGGAGAAAGAATGAGAATTTGAATTAGTTTATAAAAAATTCAGGGGTTATGAACTTTTACATAGATGGAAATATGAAATTCGACATATAAAATGCAATGCATGGGAATTAATTCAGCAAAACGGAACGACTAAAGTTCTCATGAGTCACTCTCACCTGAAACATGTTATTACCAATAGACAATGGTAGCCATTAGAAAAAGTTACGTGCAATAACTGAAGAACCATGACTTGACTGGCACTGGAAAAATGAAATGACTAAGTTAGAGAGGAATGTGATTTTGCCAAATTTAGGTCAAGATAGAATACGCGTTAGCATTTGACAACCTTCGGAGAAAATTGCATCATGAAATGAAATAAACTTCAGGAGGAATCCGCCAATTTGCGAAAAATTGGGAAAGGAAATGTAACTCGTCAAAGTGATTATGGGAATTCCTAAGGACCCTGATGGGAAAATTAGGCCACCTGGGTAAAATGGGACAGACAACCTCACGGATAGCTGAATATACTCTTACTTCATCGCAAAATTCTACATTATGACAAAATTAATTTAAGCACACCGACACCGTAATGTCATCAACCATTAATTTTAGTCCAATGGAGGTTCATGTACTCGTACAATCACGTAATAGTGATCAGCGTCCTAATATTATTACCTATCAAACACTGCGCGGAGGTTTCTCAGCTTATGAAGTAAATGCTTCCATGCAGATAATCGTGAAAGAGAAATGAATGCTTGAAGTAAATTTGGAGTCATAAATCACATAAAGCTTTAGCTAATACATTTGAATATCTAATCCCGCATGGGACTTTTCATTTTGCGTATACGACGAAGCATTAATGCCTTGTGGAATAAATCAGACAAAGAAATAACGTATGCATTTAATATTCTCATTTGTACAGGAAACTAGAAGTTTTAACATAGTTATAAAATGAAAATCATTAAATCGCCGCCATTGAAATTACATCTGGTTTAATTCTGAACGACCGATTTGTAACAGCTAAGTAATTATGTGGAATTCCTATGCTGAGAAAAATAAACTCCTTCGAATAAAACAAAAAAATATTCATGACAGAGTTAGCAGCGAACCCTCATCTATCAGGCAGATGCGAATTATCTGGGTGACACCGAAAGTAGGTTGGGCTATTTTCCTTCTTCAAGAACACGGGGACGAAGGGAGACGATTGGGTATCTGGATGCCAACGACGCGGCGTCTCCGGCCATAAAAAAGTCCCCAAAATGAGAAAACAGACGTAAGATTCTCTTATCCGAACGATACGACCTCCTGCCAGGCTCACCATCTATTACTTCCTCGCCCTCGTCCCGACCCCGCCAGCCCGCATTCAATTTTCCATCTAAGGGGGTCGGCTTCATCGACAAATACCGCCACTCCTCCGGTCGTTTCCCAAACACTCCGCTTCGACGCGGGGAGGAGCCACCGCTGCGCACGCTCGCTCCTCTCCTGCTGCTTCCACGCATGCCCGGGCAAAGGCGGCGGCTTTCGCGTGCCCCTCGACACCTCGAAGGCAAAAGTTTAATGCAAATGTGCATCAGTGTGAGTCCGAATCCTGCTTGACCTCATTAAGAGAGTTTAAATAGAGGGAGAGATAAGGCAGTCAGCTAAGTAATATCATTACTACATTGAAATGAGCTAATAGACATGTGCTTGAAGTGTAATCAATTAATTATGTATTGTCACCTGAGTAAATATTTGTACCTAACACTAAAATTACCCCCAATTTTTGTGATTTCAATTCTGGCTGTTACCTGATCGATAAAAACCAAATCACATTAAAATTTAAATTCTGGCAAACAAAAATAAATCTCTTACGAAAAATATTTCAACAAATAAAAACGATCTATGGTTTGATGGCTATGAATATTGAACAAATGTTTCAATTAATGCTGCTTACTAAAACTAATTTTAACTTTGTGGAAAAATATTGATTTTGATGCATTCTTGAAATCAAGGAGCCTGAGAAACAGAAGCTAACTAATTACGCTAAAGAAATAAGTGAAAAATCTCTACATGCTTTTTCCGCCGGCTTTGCAATTAATTGACGGGTCGGCAATTTCCCTCAAACCATCGGTGAAAACCTCCGGCAAACTGTCACATGGGCGGATGGTGGTTCGTCGATGTAAATTTATAAATTAAAATTGTGTTTTTAAAGTGTCTTTTATTTTTTCTATTTTCTTACGCCATTTCCTCTTCTTGATTCACGTTCTCTCTGCCTTGCAGAAGGCGTGGGAAAGAACGGAGGCGAAAGTAGGTACCAAGAAAATGCAAAGGCCTAATCTCTTCACCCTACTCCTCTCTACACATGGCTCTAATAACCGTTGCACCGTAGATTCTGTTCCTCTACCTATGCTCAGTCCCAATGGCGAAGTGTAGGTTCAAGTTTTTAGTAGGACGAGAAAATTGTGTGTCATGAAGATTTCCTTGAAAGGAGCATATGCTAGGTTATCACGCAATATTATTCCAATAATTTTAAATAGCAGTAAGAAAGTCAACGCACGTTGTGAATAGTTAGTTAAATATATATTCCAACATTCTGGATGATTCACGGGGATTTCGTTTAATTTCAGGGTGCAGTAGGGTTTGCGATTTCAAGTATTTTTGCCCGAATAACATGTGGCCAAAATCCCTAGGTTGGGCTTTAGGAGTATGCTTTGCCACGTTTTGTCCAACATGCTTAATGCATGTAATTTATATCTACTTGATAAGGAGATATGATTTACTTTTAAGGGTTTACTCATAGAAATTCTGCTGCAGCCACTAAATAGCTGCGACGTTCTCCGACTAGCAGAGTACCGTGCGGACAAGTTTTTACTGAAGTTTTCCTAACAATGCGTATTACCACTGCACTTCCCAGCGCTCACACACCCTGTGAATACGTGGTGTACGCGGAGAATATCCGTAGTCCTCGGTGTATCCCAATCGAGAGTGTAAAGGACTTTGGACAAAGAAGGTCAGTACCCATCCCATCTGTAGCGAGTTCAGCATCTTGAACCTGGAGATTCTGCCACGCAGTTGGAATTTTTCGAATGACTGAAGAGAAATCGATATTTACATCGTTACATCCTTTCATCTACATCTACTCAATACCCCGCTAGCCGCCGCAAGGGCGTGTGGCGGGGGGTATTAGGGCACCACCCGTCATTTAGAAAAAAAAAACCGCATGCAGAAGCCACAAATTTAAAGCCCATAAACCAAACATGGTAAACATTCATGCAAGAACCCTTTCGCCCCAACTCTTTCACACAAATTCCTTCAATCCTTTCATAGTTCAGCTCAAACGAGACAGTAGTGGGTCAAAAACAGATGCGATTCTCGTTATCGGTCTGAGGCCAATCCCCATACCATCGTGGAGAACCATTTCAACAGCTACAGCTGTATTTGGTGCAAATGTGTTTTGTGGAATCCTCTACGATGAGTTATGTATCCCATTTATTTGTTCAGGGCCCTCTTACAGGATGGTACCATCTTCAATTTTTGCAAAACGAGCAAGCTTCCCCGCAAGAAGATGTACCTATAGCTACACGAAGGAAAATCTACTTTCCTTATGACGGAGCCCCTCCTCATTTCGTCCCTGCAGTGGTTAACCAACTCAACGGCGATTAACTGGGCGAAGATATCGCCACGGTCAAGTAAAACACTTCACTCTAGGGGTTTAGTTCTTCAAACCTAAACCCTCTAGGTATGGATAAAAGATTAGGTTCACAATAATTTAGTGTAAAAAGGTAGGGAATAACATCAGCGGATATTGAATGTCGCTGTTCGCCTAAAATCTGGATGTGAAGAACTTAAGCAAAGCGAGCCATTCACGGTGATGTACAAGTACCTGTACGTGCATCGAGAACCAAGGTGGAAATTCCAAACATTTATTTTTAAACAAATGTCTATGCATACGAATTTCTCGTCTACTCGGCGCGTTTATTTTATTGTACAAAATAAATACATCCAAATTATTCAGTAGTGCTCGTTTTGTATTTTAAGGGCTAATATTTCAATCCAAACAAGCATTGGTCTGAAATATTACGTCTTATGAAGGAGGAATAATCAGTTTCTCACAGGAGAAAATCGTTCCTCAAACTATAATGTGATTTAATGTGTTTCTCTTCAGAAATTCTCTCGTTTATCAAATTATGGAGCCTCATTCCCTTAATACTGATTAAACACTCAATGATTGACATTCAAACCTGGAGTTTATTTTTCAGACTATCAAGAAATAGGCCATATACGTGTTTTCCAAAAATAATGATCGACTGTCTATTTTACCAAAATTAATTTTCTCATAAACTCATCGGAAAAATATATAAAAGTTGCGGTGAAAAATATCTTTATTCGAAATCTTAGAGGAAAACCAGAGGCCATCATGAACTGTGAGATTGGGACAAAAAATTATGGTAGACCTTTACAAAAAGGCACCTTTTGTGAACTTTATAGAAAGCATTCAGCTCAATTATACAAATATCTCCCCCAACAACAGCGCGAATTATGCATGATTGCCTTGATGGAAATTTTGCTTTGAGATATCTCTGTAACTAAGAAGTTTCGATCATACATGTATGGTGAGGGTAAAAAAGAAAAACTTTACACTTCCACACACTTTTAATACAATACGACCTTGGTTTTGATGTAGCGCATCATCATCAGGTACAATTCAACCAAATTTTCAACTTATATAACCAGGCGCCAGGTAAGGGGAAGTTAGGGAGAGGGGTGGTAGTGTAGGTGCAGCCATCATTGGTGGGTGAAGGGAAGGTGAGGGTGATCTATTGGACGCAGACGGTACAAATGGGGGTGTTTGCTTGCGACGGTTGACCCTCATTAACGGAGGGACGATGGCTGTCACTGCCTCGGTGAGGGAGGGGATAGTGTGGGAAGGCATTCAAGAATTTAAGGAGAGGAGAACGCGAGAGGTAAAGGATATCATTGACCACCTCAAGATTACCGGACTGAGGGGATTCCCAAATTTCCGACTCATCCAGAGCGTTCAGCCGGCGACCTTTCGTTTCCGTGTTTAAAATGTCTGCTTGTGAAGTTACTGGAATGATTGTGGTCTAAGAGGTGTTTGGCGAATTGTGATATGTTGTCTTTCTTTCTGAAGTATGAATTCCTTAATCCTAATGTCGAAAGTCCTCCCTGTCCGTCCGATGTAGATGTCGTTGCAATCTGTACAATTGAGTTTATAAACTCCGCTAAGTTGTATTACGGCAATTTTGTCTTTTGGTGCACCTGTTAAGTTTTTCAAAGTATGTGAATTTATTTTTTAATATTTTTTTGAATCATATCATCAGCATCGGAATTATACGACGACGAGGGAACCATAACCCCTCGAATCACTACGAATTCTACCTCACTCCTTCCCAACACCGCCAAAACTGGCAGCAGTAAATTCTTTGACCAAATTAGCATTTAAACCCTTTTCTTCAATTTTGTACCTACTAATTCCAATTGATAAACTTACGAGTATCGGTTTATTTGGCTTAACATAACTAGAAAATGACAACGTTATTTAAATTAAAATTGTTAAAATATCTTGAAATCAACAAAAACAACTTCTAAATATGTTTGATTCCTCACCACTACTACTTTCTTTCTGCCACTGCAAAATACCTGCATCCCAGTTTAAACAGAGACAAATCAGCATAACCATGGCACTTCCATGACATCCGACCGTACCGCTTGGCAGGATTCGCTCTTCTCTTTGAACCTCAAGAGGCAACATAGTTTTAATTTCCCTCATTCAAGAGATTTTGAGGACGTTTGTGTGAAATGGAGGCTACAGGGAAACTATATTTACGGTCTATATTTTTCGGTGAAGAAAACTTTCCTATGATCTGTTTACAAAGAGCTAAATATAAATCATTTTAAATGGCACCCTTGCTCAAAGAAGCGACGGCGAAAATGCGATAAATTTGGAAAGATATTATTTTTTTTCTTTTTGACTAAACTTGATATCGCTACAGTATGCAGGAAAATATTTTGCCAAATACTTTCAAAAATATCTAATAAAATGCAGAAATACAAAAAAATGGGGTATTAACTTACTCGGTGAAGTATTCGGCTGACTGGAGATTTCCGAGTTCGTCTCCTGATGATGCACCCAACTAATCTAAGATGGTCGTTTCCCCAAGCAGCAAAATTATCTGAAACATCACAAACAAAACCAAGAGATGAATTGGCCTCCGTAATCTAAATACCCAAATGCGAGTGAACTCAAGAATATGACTGTTTCTTTTAAAATTAGTATTTCTATTCCCAGTCGTTAAGAGAAAACATATTTATAACATACAATATACAAAACAAATGGGAAAAAATTAAGGCTTTTGGATTTTACGTGTATAACGTTTAAGCATAGGTTAGTGCAATATCAATAATAAATAACATTTGTACTGTTGTCACACAAAGCACTGAATCATTAATAGCCAAATCGCTACACTACAATGGAATCAACTTAGGTATCTAATTTAAATGAATATCATTACATTTTCAACACATAATAAATTATATATTTCAGTTTAAATTGTAAAGTAACATCAGAAACTATAAATCCTCTTGTACCTGTAACCGATCAATACACATCAGTATAATTAAATGGAGCACGCACAATGAATTTCCTTACATACGCTCGTTTTGGTGTGGTATCAAAACATGCGTTTTAAGTTTATTCGGATCGTAATTGCCTGGAATTTGATTTCTATGACCTCAAAACTTGCCAAATCACTGTTTCTCAAGCCAAGAAAAAAGATACATGTTCATCTAACATCCTTGCAGCCTTAAGTGCGCGAGAGAAAAATTTCTTTGCGAATCTCATATTGTTTTCACTGCGCCCTCATTTCCATCTTGCATTTGCTTCTCATCTCTCTCTCTCTCTCTCTCTCTGCTTTCCCTATTCCATCCCCAACTGCTTGCTCTCAATTTTTTTATCTCGCCTCCAAAAACGCGTCTCCCGGCACCCGAAATCCGCCCAAGCGGCCCCTCATATAGCTTCTCTCCTCTGTCTCGACCCTCCGCGCCCCCGGAACGCCCCTATTCGCCCGATCCCACACACACACCCTCATCCTCCCAGGCCCTATCTCCCTCAAGCCGCTCCCCTCCTCCTAACCCTCTCATATCCGCTCTGCTCCTCTCGCCTGGATCTCTTCCCAGTCCCTCGAACAGGTGGCCAAAGTCTTAAGGAGTGTCTGGAAATCCCTTGGGAGTTCGTCCCGGATACTGGTTTCTTAAATAAAAAAAAACCGCTCGCTCAGTTTTATTTCCTCGAAACTTTTATTGTTTCCGTACATTTTTTGATGGGGAGTTTCATTTGTTTTCCACTCATGCGCTCCGATCAATATGCGAGGAGGAGAGAGAAAAAAAAATAATATAATAAGATTTTTTTCCCCAAAGGGCTAAGGCATGGATGCATCTCTCTTGCGACGGAACTTTTCCGTCTTGAAGGGGAGTGAGCGTATGTGAGGGGGGGGAGGCGGGAGGGGGAACTTTTTGGGGAGAGTTGGGTGTTCGAAATCGGAGGGGAGTGTGGGAGGGAGGAAGGAAGGAAAGGGGGTGTGGAACCGGGGGTGGCGGAGGGAAGAAATATCTCTTCACCGCCACAACATGTCGTGTATATCGAGGAAAGGTTTTATTTGATGGCTTCCCCCGCAGCGTCCACTTCCCCTCCTCCCATTTCGGGGGCCAAGCGTTTTTATTACGCTGTCATGTTATTAGATGGATAACAACGTTATGGTTGGGTGAAAATTTATGCCGAAATTCGCTTCATTTCTCCATTTAGAGAGGCGATGCTACTCGTTTTTTTTTTGAGTCCTGCTGAAATAACCGCTGCTTATTTTTTTAATATCCACCATTTTACTTTAGAGGTGATTCGTTTGTTTATCAGCCACATTTCAAATTGTATATGGCCACCCACATAACCTGCACCATATAATTTAAATGTGTTTGCATTTCAAAGGATTTTCGAAAAATACCTCCGGTGCATCGTGAGATAAACCTTTCAAACGTTATCGTTTCTCCAAATATTTGCAGAGTACCTTGCAGGATTATCAATTTTCCACCTTTAGTTAAAAGATTTAACACTGAAGTTCTTATCCTGCGACTTTTTTTGCCACAATTTAGCAACGCACAAATAAAAGTCCCCGACAATTGCTCACCAACTCTGAGCAGCTGCTCTTAGCCGCAGAAAAATCCAAAGAAAATGAACTATTGAGGCTAGCTTGGTAAACTTGCGCTCAAAAACACTTCTACAAAATATCAAGAAAAAGTCTCTAAAATTTCATATCTGAAAAGAAAATAGTGGAATCTTCCCATCATTTCATTCAGATAACGTTTGAAATTGATAGCTTCAGTTCCTGACACACTCAAGAGGCAAAAAATATCCCTAAGTAAGATGTACTAATATGATGTTCCCCCTTTTCAAAAGAATAAGTTACGTATTAATAAATTTGCCTTGATCATAAAGAACTTATGGATGCATACTTGGTTCAAGGCAGTAAAATTAGAACTTTTACATGGTATTTTCATTCATACTGCACGAAAAATCTGGTGAGATCAACCTCAATGAAAGACCGATAGATAATCTCAAAATTTATTTCAAAGCTATTATATTAATATTTAACCATTCAAAATACGTGGAACAAATACTCGGAGTGTGTATCAGCTTATACCATTCAGCGTAAGTACATTCAAACACTGCACTTCTATGCTATCAACCTTCTACAGAATCTTGAGAGTTTTGAGTTAAGCGCATGGAAACTTCTACACATCGTGCCTATTTACTCCCCATATCCTTGAAAATTCATTCTCTAATCATCTTGAATTTTTGTTCCTTGCACAATGCATCCCTGCCCAAATTTTGCAAAGGGGACAAGGCTCCATCTTCCCAGAGCCCAGTGTCCTCTCGGTGAGGAGAAAGAGAGGTTAGAAAGAGTGACACACCATTGAGGAGGGCGATCATGAGGACCAAGGGAAAGGAACTCATTATTTATGGATATTATTTTAATAACTCTATTTGTTGCAGTTACAGAGTAGGTTCCATATTCGAATTCTCATGTTGTGGAATGCTAAAATATCGTGAATACATTTAAGACAAACATTGCTGAGAAATAATTAGGAATGAGATGCGTATGTCAGTTGGGAAATCTGAAGAAGATATTTTTTGAAAATGCTACTCAATTTCACTTTGCTCATTCCTGTCTCCTCGAAAAACTTGCGAAAATAATTATTTCACGGTATATTTAAATGCCATGTTTTTAACATTTTATTTACATAGCGCGAGAAGAAATGAATCTTATTTATAAGGTATGTACTCATGTATAATTAATTCGATACATATTTTCAAAACTATTTTGACAATATATCTGTATTTTCAAAGAAAAAGGAACAAAATTTGAAATACAATATCCCAGTGCAAGAAAAATGAAAACTTTTTGCATGAGTTTATAATTTCGAAATCTTTTTCACGAAATCTAACTTTTTTAAAATCGATTAATACTATTGTAAAAGGCTATCAAGCCCTGGCCGTGATATGTACTGCTACGTTCAGATAAAAGATTCAACCCACAACCTACAGATTGGTTCAGACAGATATGGGTTTGGCTCAAATTCTTACTGAACCCCCTTATTATCTGAGGTCGACACGCTAGAGGGTGAATAGGGGGTGGAAAGGAAGCGCCTACCACCGCGCGACCTGTGATTTCTCAAAAAATTCTAGTCACCTGAAATCATTGACTTTTTATAGGTTAACTTACCAGACCTGAGGCCTTTCAAATGAAAGCATTATATCACATCAATATAACCAAATTTTTCCATGCTTAAAAAATTCCCGCAGAGTGCTCACAACTGATCATCGCCAAACAAATATTAAACAACTTAGTGTCGTCAAACTTGAAGCTTAAGCTTTATAAGATCGGTAATTTCTATTATAGTTATTATTTTCAAACAACTGTCATCAAAATCTTGTGTACGTCAGATCAGGTACCTCTGTGACTACCCTCGTATGTCGAAAGGTTTTAATCCAGGAATCGTTTGCCAATACCGGAACTTTATACGTGTATATCCATTAGCTACCTCTCCGCTTCAAGATAATATATATATTCATTTGTCATTTGTATAACTGGGACTATTTTATTACAACCTTTTACCCTTGGAGAACTTCAAACTCAACTCCAATCGTGAAGCGTCTATAGCAAGTAGTATGGGTTTTAAAATTCGGGAGACATTCCTTCAAGATATATGTAAAAATACATACAAGGGTGGTCTTCAAAGGTCTGCAAAGTCGTATGTATATGCATATACACGCATATACACACACACATATATATACATATGTGTGCGGGTATACTATATATTACATATGTATATACCCACACACACGCCTTAGGATTTCAAACAAAATGGAAAGGAATTTAAGCTGAAACTTAGAAAAGTAGATATTTAAATTGAAAATAGGAGTGAAATTATCAAAAAGTGAGAAAAATAATAAACATTTGATACTAATAAGGAGACTATTTAAGTGCTTAGTTTTAAGCGTAAATAATGGTGGATACACTATAAATGGTGTCCATTTATTGAGTTTCTGATCCATAATGGTCTAAAATAATTGTTTATAATTGGAATGATTAAAAATTCTTTTTGAAGACTCCTAGGGAAAAGATGAATTAACGTTATTAAAGGCCAAAACGTTCGTTATGACGGATTACATAATGCCGTTTAATTCAAAATTTCTCTTTAAATTTAAATTAATAATCTCAATAATTAATTTCAGTGTAATGGTGTGAAATGAATTAACTTCATTCGATTAAATTTAAATAATAATTATTGAGTGATTAGTGCCCCTTTTTAATAATAACAGTTATAGATGTAAACGCTCAAACTTTTTTCCTCTGTATCGTATTGACATTATAAGTTTTTTGCACCTGAAGGTGGACCTTTAAGCATTTTCATATTTTTACGTTCCATGGATATATAATAAACTGTGATAAATACGTGGAAACTTGTTTATGTGTAAGTACGTACGCACACACACCGATATATATATATATATTATTATTAGGTAATCTACCGGTTAAGGTAGGTTTTTGGATGGACACAACTATCAAATAAACATTTTGTGACTCCCCACCTAGCAAACTAATCTATATCAGGTCCCTCTTCATCTCGGTGTACTTCTTTCCTCCCTTCATCCCGTCCAACATCCCTATCCTGTTCCTACCCTTACCACGCTTGCCCAACATTCTCCCCTCTATTACCCTCTTCAACATTCCACTACCGCTCAATACGCCTTTCATCCATTTTTCCTGCCTCCATAGGATTTCTCTCAACAAACCCCTCTCCTCACCCACCATCTCTAGTACTTCCTCATTTGTTTTCCTTTCGGTCCATTTCACCTTCTCCATTCTTCTCCACACCCACATTTCAAAAGCCTCCAATCTACGTCTATCCTCCTGCTTCAGCGACCACGTTTCCGCGCCGTACATAGCTACGCTCCATATCAGAGTTTTTACGAGTCTTGTCTTAACATCCCTACTCAACGTCCCCGTCATCAACTCCCTCCTCCTTGAGAAAGCCTCCTTGCCTAGCGCAATTCTTCTCCTTACGTCCCTACCACTTTGACCGTATTGGTCCAAAACACTTCCGAGATATGTAAACTGCTCTACCTGCTCTATTCTTTCCCCGCCTATTTTAATATTTAGCTTAGCCTTTTTCTTTCTGGAAAATCGCATAACCTTTGTTTTATTAATATTGATTCTCATCCCATATTTATCGCACTGAACCTCCAATTCACTCAACAATGCTTGCAACCCCTTGGCTGACTGAGCAACTAATGCTTGGTCATCAGCAAACCTAACCGATTTTACGAGTTCCCCTCCGACTTTCATTCCTACCTCCAGTTCTTCCCATGCCTCTTTAATCATTTCCTCTACATATACGTTGAACAGTACCGGTGACAATGGGCAACCCTGCCTTACACCTCTTCCTAACACTGCCCATCCAGACTCTCCGTTCCCCACTCGCACCTGAGCAGTCTGAGACATGTACAGGTTGCGGATCAGTCTCCTGTCCCTCCAATCCATTCCTATTTTCTGCAATACACGCATTAATTTTTCCCAATTCACTCTATCAAACGTTTTTTCGAAATCTACAAAACAGGCAAAAACGTCCTGATTGTATTCTATATTCCTCTCGACTAGTGATCTCATTACTGCAATGGCATCACGCGTACCTCTTCCTTTCCTGAACCCAAATTGATCATCCCCTAAGTAATCATTTGCCTTACTCTCTATCCTTTATATATATATATATAATATATATATAATATATAATATATTATATATATAATATAATATATATAATATATTATATATATAATATAATATATATAATATATTATATATATAATATAATATATATAATATATTATATATATATATATATTGGAACAGTTAACGGAAAAAGAACAACTGAACCATGGATAACGGATGAGATGATTACAAAGATGGGTGAGAGAAGAAAATGGAATTAATTAAAATTGGCAATTTTCCACAGAATAAAATTTTAATACGACCGGTTTCGATGCAACTACATCATCTTCAGGTCAGATGTGGTTACATCGAAACCGGTCGTATTAAAATTTTATTTTGTGGAAAATTGCCAATTTTAATTAATCATGATATTCCACCATATCACGCCTGAAACATCTCTCATGGATCCTGGATTACAAAGATGAATGAAAGAAGAAATTGGAAGAATGTAAACACAGAGTTAGGCTAAATGAAGTAAAAAGAATTTCATAATAAATTGAGACGGGCCACAAATGAAGCAAAAGAAGCATGGTGGAAATCACAGTGCGAGGATATGGTAATTTACAGAGAAAGGTGAAATTGGTGCACTGTACAGCAAGGTTGAATCACTATCGGGAAGTAAAAAGGAGAAATCTCTGCTAACAGTTACCGAGAAGCGGGGAAAGATAATAGTTGACTCAACAAGGTCCAGTAGAGACGGAAGGAATATATAGAAACACTATATGGTAAAGAACTTAGGCCAACAAGGTTAGACATAGAAAAGGAACATGACGTAGAGGAAGATAACTTCGGTCCAGACATACTCAATTATGAGAAAGAAAGGGCATTAAGGAAGATGAAACCAAATAAAGCTTTGGGGGTAGATAACATTCCGGCGGAACTATGGAAAGGTCTAAGAAAATGTGGGAGGAAGACTCTAAATGGACTGATTCGTAGTTTCTTATGAGGAAGGAATCTGGCCGGAAGACTTTGTGAGATCAGCGTTAGTTGCTATTCCGATAAAGGTAAAGGCTACATCATGTGAGGACTACAGAACAATAAGTTTGATATCCCACGCAGCGAAAGTAATTCTCAGGATCATTAACAAAGTGATTGTGAGTAGGGCAAATGATTGCTTAGGGGATGATCAATTTGGGTTTAGGAAGGGGAAGGGTACGCGTGATTCCATTGCAGTAATGAGATCACTAATCGTGAGGAATATAGATTACAATCGGAACACATTTGCCTGTTTCGTAGATTTCGAAATGGAGTTCGGTAGAGTGAATTGGGACAAAATAATGAGTATATTGCAGAAAATAGCAATGGATTGGAGGGACAGGAGACCGATCCGCAACCTGTACATCTCTCAGACTGCTCAGGTGCGAGTGGGGAACGGAGAGTCCGGATGGGCAGTGTTAGGAAAAGATTTTAGGCAGGGTTGCCCATTGTCACCGGTGATGTTCAACGTATATGTGAAGGAAATGATTAAAGAGGCATGGGAAGAACTGGAGGTAGGAATGAAAGTCGGAGGAGAATTCGTAAAATCGGTTAGGTTTGCTGATGACCAAGCATTAGTTGCTCAGTCATCCAAGGGGTTGCAAGCATTGATGAGTTAATTGGAAAGTTAGTACGACAGGTATGGGATTGCAGGCTTTTGAAATGTGGGTATGGAGAAGAATGGAGAAGGTGAAATGGACGGAAAGGAAAAAAAATGATGAAGTACTTGGTATGGTGGGTGAGAAGAAGGGTTTTGTTAGGAGAAATCCTATGGAGGCAGGAAAAATGGATGAAAGGCGTATTGATCGGCAGAGGGATGTTGAAGACTATAATAGAGCGGAGAATGTTAGGCAAACGACGAAAGGGCAGGAACAGGATAGGGATGTTGGACGGGATGAAGGGGAGAAGGAAGTACACAGAGATGAAGACTGACTCGATGTATAGTAGGTTACTGGATTGTGCTTTGTTTGGAGTCACACAATAGTTATTTGGTAGTTGTCTATACAAAAACCTACCTTCACTGGTAGATTACCTTATAATAATATTATAAAAATGTAAAGTTTATTTATTAGCTTTTAAATGTTTGGATGTGTGTTTATATATATATGCACTCAGACACACATACATATACATAAAAATACAGGGTGCGGCAACATAGCTTCCTTACAAACGCAATACGTATTTAAAAAAGGAAGTTATGTATGTATATGTATGCTATGTTTAGCTATTTTTTGACAATGAAAATTTTCAGTTTTACGGAAAACGAGTCTCGTACTACACGTACTTGTAATAAAATAAATCCAATCCTTTCAAGCCATGTTACAGTTATCCTGTAAAGCCCCCCACCTACACATTACAGCTCTTGAGTTTCCCCTACAACCCAACGCAGACAGTTCCCTTTGCGGCATGCTGTGATCTGGGTACGAAGTCTTTTAATCCCACTATTAGACCGAGTTAAACCCCTTTAATCTGATTGGTGTAGTGGTCATTGTGTTTGGTTTCTAGCATCTACGAGCCCTATTCTCAGGAAGGGCAAGAATTCCCATTATTATCCTGGCCTCCACTCACGTGTTGCGTGAAGAGCACTTCATGCGCAGCACACGCATAATCCTTCGTGTGGGATGATAGCCAGTGAAATTCCATTTTCAACAGAAGCGGGTTAATGCCAAGTTCACGTCCGACCTTCACCTTTCCACACCTCCTTTCCTCCAAACTCTCCCCTAAGCTAAAATCGTAGATAACCAAGTGCGCCATTCATATGATCAATTTTGGTATATAGTACCTACAGTAACTTATATATCACTCGCAGCATACTGGGTTAATAATTAATGTTAGTACAATGCTAACAAATAAAAAAATCAATACATCGTACGGTCTACTACGGCTTTGCACTCTGATTATGATCACGAGAGAAATGTAATTAATTTAATTATGCTAACAGATTTTTTGGGCGGTGACTAAAGTGAAGTATTTGTACTGTTGAAATTCAATAAATAAAGACGAAAGCAAAGTAAATAGAGAAATATATTTTAGGTATGGGTGGGATTACAGTGTTTAATGGTGAAGGTACTTTAATCCTTCTCCTAGTTGACAATGTTTCCCAATTGGACAAAATTTATTGTTTTGTTTTCGATCTGAAACTGCTCTAGCGTTTGGACATTATAAATTGCTGTTAAAATAGAAAAAAAAATTGGAGGAGTCAAAAGCAAAAGCTTCCGACTATCATAATTGCCCTCGATTTTAAACCGTCAGTATTTCCACTACCACCGTATATTTTTGGGGAGGTTTCTCTGCTCTATCAATTTTTTTTCTCTTTGTATTGATCACATAATTTCAGTTTCAGGAAAAAATTATATCCAATATCCAATTTAACTTGTTAACCTCTGTAACTCAAATTATCGTACCAATCACCCTTCAGTTGGATCCGCAAAATACCTTCAACTTCATCAGCATTCAAAATGATGGCTGATTTATTAAAATCAAGTCACGATTACTGGAACTCTTTCTTTACATTACTGACAGCATTGATCTCATACGGCAGTTCCTTTTTAGCTGAGCACCTTTGTCTCCTTTAGCGAAAGTAACCAACAATCCTTGTGAAAGGTTCCGCGGTGAGCAGCTATTGAAGATGCAAGTCTACACGGATTCACTCAGGATCGATCCATATTGGCGTGACGTATATTTTTCCGGCACTTCAGTAGGCGTCTTCAGGCTAGCAGTGACCTGAAGACGCCGACTGCAACGCCGACGTAACTGCTGGTCCAGCAATATTAAGCGACGTATCTCGGAAGACTTGGATCTTCACTAGCAACAATCCCGTCGGCGTGCTCCTCGCTGGGGATTTCCAGCAGGATGGCATCCTCCACCAATCGCAGATAATGAAGCAGGACTTCAATTGATTTTCCAACGCTCATGGCGTTCATTATTCTCCCCGTTAATTAGCTAGCAATAATTCTAGAATTGTCTCGATTCACTCTTCGTGTGAGGCCCACTTTATGTGCGGTAGAGGATGCGGGGTGATGGAGAGCAGAGGATGGGAGGTTGTGAGAGTGGAGGGAAACCGACGGAGAGAGAGGGAAACGGCATCGATGTTTGTGTCGCGCAGATCGCATTACCCACGGTCGAGCCCCGACTTATCCCCACCGAATACCCTCCTCCGTTCCTCCTCTCCTCGCCTCCCGCTCCGCCGAGCCGCGGCGGTGGTGGTGGGCTCCGGTTGCCTTGGCACTGTCGCTTTCATAAGCAGCTTCCCAATCAGATTAGAGATGTTGGGGGAGCGGGTGCGAGGAAAAGAGCGAAGGGTAAGGCGATGAGGGAAGGAAGGATCCTTGGAATGATCCCACCTACCCCCTCCCCTGCTCTGAATACAATCCTTTCCTCTCTCTCTCCTCGTGACTTGATGCTGTGGTCGTCGCGGATGAACAATGACAGGTAAAAGGGAAATGTGCGAAAAATTTCCTCCGAAAACGCAAGCGTTAAAGAAAATAGCAAAATTCGTCAGACGCATTCATGGAAACTTGAAAAATGACGAGGGGTTTGAATTACTTTCTAAATTTATTTCTCGGCGTCGGTCATCGTCACGAATTTTGTTAAGAATCTTATGTTATCGTTTCTACATCATCGATATAGAAGCACTCACGAGAGCAATGTGACATTTGAACGGCACACAGAAGACAAAAATAAAATAGATAAAACGTAAAAAGACAATCACAATTTAGAACGTTTGAGCTTTCGGCCCTCTCTGAGGCCTTCTTCAGACTCAGAAGAATATATCAGGTTAGAATGTAGATATATATACACTATACACACACACAAATATACATTCAACAGATTCAAGCAAGACATAGTGACATCTAAAGTTATTCTCAGGATCATCAACAAAGGGATTGTGAGTAGGGCAAATGATTACTTAGGGGAGAATCTGTTTGAAATTAGAATGGAGAGAGGTACGCGTGATGCCATTGCAGTAATGAGATCACTAATCGAGAGGAATATAGAATACAATCAGGACGCATTTGCTTGTTTTGTAGATTTCGAAAATTCGTTCGATAGAGTGAATTGGGAAAAAATAATGAGTATAATGCAGAAAATAGGAATAGATTGGAGGGACAGGACACTCATCCGCAAACTGTACATGTCTCAGACTGTTCAGGTGCGAGTGGGGTATGGAGAGTCCGGAGGGTGGTGTTAGAAAGTGGTGTAAGGCAGGGTTGCCCATTGTCACCGGTGCTGTTCAATGCATATGTGGAGGAAATGATTAAGGAGGCTTGGGAAGAGCAGGAGGTGGGAGTGAAATTCGGAGGGGAGTTCGTAAAACCAATTAGGTTTGCTGATGACCAGGCTTTGGTTTGTCAGTCGACCAAGGGGTTGCGACCAATGCTGAGTGAATTGGAGATTCAGTGCGATAGATGTGGAATGAGAATTAATGTTAATAAAACAAAGGTGATGTGATTATCCAGAAAGAGACACACTTAGCAAAACATTGAAATAGGAGGGGAAAAAATAGAGCAGGTAAAACAGTTTACGTATCTCGGAAGTGTTTTGGACCAACACGGTCAAAGCAGTAGGGACGTAAGGAGAAGAATTGCCCTAGGCAAAGAGGCTTTCTCAAGGAGGAGGGAGTTGATGATGGGGACGTTGAGTAGGGAGGTTAAGAAAAGACTCGTAAAAACTCTGATATGGAGCGTAGGCGTACGGCGTGGAAACGTGATCGCTGAAGCAGGAGGATAGACGTCGATCGGAGGCTTTTGAAATTTGGGTGTGGAGAAGAATAAAGAAGGTGAAATAGACCGAAGGGAAAACAAATGAGAAAGTACTGGAGATGGTGGGTGAGGAGAGGGGTTTATTGGGAGACTCCTATGGAGGCAGGAAAAATGGTTGAAAGGCGTATTGAGCGGCAGTGGGATGTTGAAGAAGGTAATAGAGAGGAGAATTTTAGGCAAACGAGGAAAGGGCAGGAATAGGATAGGGAAATTAGACGGGATGAAGGGTGGAAGGAAATGCACAGAGATGAAGTGGGACCTGATGTAGAATATGTTGCTCGATTGCGTTTTGTTAGGAGTCACAAAAAATTTATTTGGTATTTTTGTCCATCCAAAAACCTACATTAACTGGTAGACCTTATAATAATATATAACGCTGGTTAGGAAATTTAGGGTTCGTACAAATTTTCCTCATTCCTTTAACCCTTTTTGCAATCTTTAACTTTTTGAGGATGCACATTTTTTCCTCATTTTCTTTTATTTCAAACGACTAACTCTCCCAAAAATACTTTTGTTCGCACTAGGTTCCTACACACATATATGATACGAATTTACCCCGAAGGGAATTCCCAACACAAACCAAGTGTCGCACATTTGAGACTAATGCTCTTCAATTTAAAATGTTTTTACCTCACAATTGTTTTTAAGTTTTTTTATCTATCTCTTTTAACGTTAAGCTCAACAAATGTGAGGCTTAACTGAAGAAAAAACCCAAACAGAATACACTAAACAACTTGGCGTAAACTAGGTTTGTTTTTTCCCACATTTATTGTTTCATGACTCGTATTTTATCCAATCATTTGAGGGATACGAGTTTATCGATCATTATTTATATTTTGCCAATGTAAAATAACTCTTATGCAAAATATTACCACCGAATATACGATATATCGTATATTATAAGTAATAGTTGAATTAGTCATACCACTGAGGCTAAATTATTAATCGAGCGTGCTTCAATTGAATACTGCGATATCCACAGCAGTGGTTCGCAATTCGGTATACGTATTTTTTGCAAATTTCCGTGAAAGCACCTTAATTAGCAGGAAAAGAGCTAATTCGTTATGGATATTCAATGACTGTCATTTTCCACTAACAACAGAACAGCATCATATTTCGCAATTACATTTCCTTTCGTTGGTTTCTTCAGCAATCCATCGCTTCTCTTCTCATTCTTCCTCTAGATGCCCCATGCAGTCTCCTCCTTAAGGTATCATTTTATACTAGACGTGCTGAGGCCATGTTCAAGGATTTGAATGAATAGTTCGCCGAGTAAGGACCGAAGCATATATTGAAACGGCAAAAAGACAAATGTTATTCTATTGCACCGCGAAGGACTCAAAGGTAATTCATATTTAGGAGTGTGGGAGAAAACGGTAGGAAGCATTATGCATGAAAAATCCCGCTTTATCACGAAAGTTCCAGCACAGCCATAGGAAAATTTTTTCCTTGCTCCACCAACTTTATCCAATTATTCTTTTTAATGCTTGAACTGCTACAGTTAAATGATCTACCTCGTGTTCTCAACCGCTTTGTAACAAAATTGTATTTATCGCATTCCTGAGATTGATCATATTTCCTTCTTACACGGTCAGAGATGGGTGTAAACACAATTTTACTGCACTGAATTAATATTCATGCGTACCTGTAATTATTTACCATTTCCATGATTAACGCGTGGGTGTTAAAACTTTTCAAAGTTCCTTCCAATCCCAAATAATTTCCTATACTCGTAGATAATCACCTTAAGATACAGGTTTTGAATGATATATCCCCGAGTTACAAGGTCTGGCCCAAAATAATATGACTTCATTTTTCCCGGATAGAATAAAGGACGGGCGGCGGTTTCTCTGGCTGAGTTAGAGGAAGTCTCAGGAAAGGCAGGAGGGTGGTGGTAGTTGACAGAAGGTTTCGATTCTGGCAATATTTTTTTTAAATACACTCAGTCCTACTAATTTTGAGACAGACCTTGTAAAATGGCTTATTCTTCAATTGGAAACAAATATCGAAGGGAAACAATAAATGTAGGCAAAATGAAGTGGAAGTTACTGTGGTTCTCCTTTATTTAGTCTTTAAAGCATTATCTTATTTTTTTCCTACAAGAATTTAAGACTCGTTAAAGGTACTCTGCACTATATTTTCGCCCTCCAAATTGTGATTATCCGAAAACAATTGCCTTTGAACACAGTATGAATTACGAGCATTCACTCAAAGGTGATATAATCGAAGGTTCAAATAGTCACACTTCACGTCATCGGAATTGTACGCCACCAAAAATGTTTCACTTCGCCCACGAATATATTTACGCCATAAATGACTTCGCCGTGGTTCTAGATGTTGGCGAACGAGTTTTATTTCACGAGAAAGAATCCGCCACGGTACATAATAAAGATTTGTCTTGCAGTTATCTTCTTTCCAGCCTCCTGACCCCCCCTCTCCCACTCCATCCTTCCTTTAACACAACCACAAAGACTGGTGCACATCACTACTCCCCGAGAACTCAATGCTTACCTTCTCCTCTCCTCCACTGATCTCCTTCCAGGCACAGAGCGGGAGGGACAGAGAAAGTGTGTGTGTGCGTGTGAGAGTGACTCCTTCCAAGCACCCTCCTTCCCTCCCCGGCCGCTACCCTTGCTCCTCCGAAGAACCCCCGCTCTGCTGCCGATCCCCTCTGCCTCCAACCACCCCTCCCTGCACTCGCCCCTTTTCCATCCATCCTACTTCGCATCCCGGGGACCCCCCCACACCTACCTCTCCCTCCCCCTCCGCCGTCTTTTCCTCCGCTCCTCTTCCACCCAAAGCCCAGCCGTTTCTTATCCTTCGACAGGAAAACTCCTCCTCTCCCTCCCAACCCAAGACCTCCTCGGCCCTCTCTTTCTTGCCTCCTACACGTCAACCACCCCTCCTCCCCCATCTCCCTACTCAGCCGCCACCCTCTCTCTCTCACTCTCTCTCTCCATCCCTATCCCTCCACACACACACGCACGCACGCACAAGCGCACTCACTTTTCTCCCATTCCCCACATCATGCAACCTCCCTACAACCTCCACACCCCTATCCCTACCTCCCCCACCTCCACTCCTCCAAACTTCCCCAACCTTCTTCCTTCCCCAAAACTCTTCCATCTCCCAGCACTTCCCATCCATTTCTCCGCCGTTGCTAAGCAACCGACCCTGTTTCCATAGCCACGGGTTATCCAATCCATTGTCCCAACGAGGAAGGCGTGAACTGCCTCCGTAATACCACCGCTTCTCCCCATTCCAACTTCTCTCCCGCCCACTACCACCATCCCGCCACTCTCCCATCCCTCGCCCCATCCCCTCCGCCGCCCTCTCCGCAAGGAAATCTCTCTCCCTCCCCTGCGCCTTCCTAAATTCCCTCCCACCTTTTTTACTTCATATTCCCTCTCCTCAATCTCCGTCTCCCCAGGTCTCCTCCGTATCCCCACCCCTCAAACATACCTCCCACCTACACCCCCACTACCCCTATGTTTTCCCAATGCTTCTCTGGGTTCACCCATTCAAGGCCCACGTACTTTGTTCCGATGGATAGGGAGATGCTCTACTCCTTGCTCTCCCACACCGTTCTCCCATTCCTGATTTACCCGTCTTGCTCCGTGTCCGATCCTTCTTTTTCACCCCCTTTCTTCGCCTCTCGTTCCTAAAATGTCCAACACTCAATACCTCCATCCTTTCTTCGGAAGGACCTACCGCTTCCAACATTTTTCGCCCATTTTGAAGATATATATATTTACTTGTTGTGAGCAGTTCTTATCTTAATCCTATTCCGTCAAGCCTTTTCCGGGCCACGACTAACACATTTAGCCAAACACAAGGTCTTACAAGTAGTGCATTCATGTTGAAGGTTAAATACGATACCCGTTCCCTAGAGATAAATACACGGAAAAATATAACGTCCATGTAATTAGTCCCAAGGCTTGGCTCGCACCATTTTTGCGGAGATCAATGCCTTCACGGGACACTTCTCTATACGATATATATATATATATATATATATATATATATATATATATATATATATATATATATATATATATATATAAACACACATATATATAGCCTTTTTATTCAAATAGGTAGATTGGGATCTAATTATGGCCCTCAAGTGAATGGTACTCATGATTTTCAATTTTAGAAGGGCAGTGGAATGATATTTACATCACTTATCTATTATTGGGCGTCTAAGTTTATACCTCATCAATGAAAAAGTTATTTGATAAATGGCATACCAAACGTTACAGTGTGTAAAATATTACTTCATTCGAGCATGGTACCGGCCTCACGTAACTGTTTCATCACTACACACATTTGACAATCATTCTGCAAAAAGAGGAGTTATGCGTTTTCGAAAGCGGAGGATCAAATTTGTGTAATTTTCCAGAAATGTAGGTATTTTAGTTGGATTTTAAAATAAAAATTAATGGCACCCTATTTTGAAATAATATTTCATAGCCAGTGGATAATATTATCTTCAAATGGCCTCATGGATCTAAACGATTGATATTTCTTAAGCTGCACACTCCAGGTAACTTCAGCTGAACAGACGGTTCAAAAGGAATACCAATTTTTAAGTTTTCATTAAATAGAGTCAACAAATATTCAAATTATTTTTTTTTAAATTGACAATGGATAATTCAGCGTCAAAGATTGCTTCTCTGATGACACAACTGCCGTAGTGATAAACTATAAGCAAAGACATTATCGACTTCTTATTGGCAAATTAATAAGGAGAACACATATTACGGGGTAACAAATTAACAAACGGGACTAGCATGACTAAAAACTGCTGAGGTGGACGCTGATACAAGACAGTGTGATAGTGAAGCTTACAGCTAGCTCCTTCAGACGCCTACAAGTAGACCAATAACTATGTTAACATGCATGCAGAAGTTTCTTAATTTCCAACGCACCGACACATTCAAATATCTCCATACAAAGTGTACAACGGCTATATATATATATATATATATATATATATATATATATATATATATATATATATATATATGTATATAGTCTTCTGTCCTGCTTCTGTTATTTCTCCCCCGCAAGGGTTTCGTGGGATGACGACCGCGGAAGCCTTGCCTCCCCCGCTGCCGGACACGACACACGGCCGCTTGGGCCGAGTCCCGCAGTTGCCAGGACTCAGTTTTCCTATGTTGTCCATCATTATTTTCTTGGGAATTATAATTGAGGTGGTTTCCCGTTGCCTTCCTCAATAGTGTTTTTAACGTGACACCATCACTTAATGGTCAGACGCCTTTGCAGCCGCCTCACTGAGGAACAGACGCTGCGTGGACTACCTTTCGTCTGGCTCCTAACCTTCGACCTATCTGTAAAGTTCCAGTTCGAAGAATCGTATAGCATTGCACAAGTTTTTTCTTCGGTTTTCAAAGAGAGAAGCCTTATTACTTCATAAATTTTCCGAAGAGCTTGCGATTGCATTTCTTAATAGTGTCCCACATTTTCCACTGGAATTGCCTTCTTTCACAAATACTTGGAGGAAACATGTTTAAAAATGTAATTAGTTACCTGTCACTAAAATGTGAAAGTGGTCCTTATCCTTCATTGGATTGGGGTGTTCAGTCTAATCCATCCATCTTTACTTTACGGAGAACGGTCGAAGATTCACGATGTTGAAGCCGAATCAGTAAACTATGTGAAAAAAAGAGTGAAGAAGATTCATTGAAAATAAACCTATCAAATTATTGGATTGAGTTTTCATTCTAAAAGTACGTTACCAAATTTATTGGAGTGAATGAGGAATCCCTTAAATCTTAAATTAAGAAAACTTCATTGTGAGTCACTCTGCAAAATCGTGTGGTCCACATTTTGTGAGTTAGATGGACCGAAAACCATGAATAAGGACTGCGATTGACGAAATAAACTGATGAAAAACGTTGGCATTAAAAATCATAAGAATTATATACACCATAGCCAGGAGTAATAAAGATCATACACAACTCCGATGCATAGCAAAGTAATATTAAAAGTGCTTTAAGGCCCAGCACACTCTTTTCCGAACAATTCAGGAATTGTATCTACTGAAAACACCTTTAGATGATGCAAACTCATCTCTTGTATGCCAGGAGAAAAAACCTAAGGCTCCAGACTATCGCGAGGCTTTGGCAACGGATGGGACAAGGGAAAAGCCAGCGTTCGGGCCTCTTTGAGTCATCGTTTGGAAAACCAACCATTTTATTTTTATTCCTCTCCTCTCCCATCAATGCGGGGAGGGAATGGGGTGACGGAGGATACGGGAGAGGGAGCACGCGGACACAAATTCTGAAAAGATCCACCCTTTCCCGTCCACCGAACGAATATATATTATTCCTGATAAACACAAGGGCGCATAAAAGATCCGCAGAACGCAAAAACACAATAAAACATTTGAAGGATACTCTTTTTCGTTCCATCGCATCATCGCCGTCGTATTTTTCAATACGGGAAAGTGCTCGGGATGAAGATTCATGGAAAACAACTGAGGAATGCGCCGCCCGCGCCACCGCCGTTCTCCGCGTTGCCTCACCCTCCACCCCCAAAAACCCTCCCCCCCCCTTTTTTTATCTTTTTGGAGCGCGAATCGAATTTCAGGGTTTTTTTTCCCTCCATTTTGATTATTTTTTTTTATTTTCATCCACGGTAGGAGGAGGACGAGGTGGAGGGAAGGGAGGGAGGAAGAGAGAGAGAGAGAGAGAGAGACCTTTTATTTCTACCCTCGCGCAACGGCAAAGGGAAAAGAGATGGAGGGAGTGAGGGAGGCAAAAGGAGACTCTACGATCATCCATTCAGCGACCGCCGAAACATACCACAATCACACACACATACACACATGTACTCTTCTCTTCTCGACGTGGAGCACTCCCCACACTCATCCACCCCTCCCGCCTGCCCACATGCCATCCCAAACCCCCCTTCCCCTCACCACCACCACCACCGCCCATGAACCAAAACCCCTTGACTTCAAAATAAAACCCCATATCCACTGAGCCCTCTCGATGCCACCGCCCCCCTTCTCCTCACTTGCCTCCTCCCCACCTCGCTTTCCCCCTTCCCTCCCCCGTAACACACACACACACATCCCCGTCTCTTCAGTCTCTTCATCACTCAATATCTTCCTCAGCCTTTGTCCTCCCCCATCTCTCACTCCTTCCCCTCCGTTCCCTCACCCATTCTCCCTCCTCCCGCCACCCCACCATCATCTACCTCATCCTCTTGCCACCACCTCGGCGCCCTTTAATCGTTTATGCATGTATTTCATGCGAAGATGACTACGGAGCTCCGGGGAGATCTGTATTCAAATCCTCGCAAAACCGAACGGTGCCGATAACTGCGAGGTGGGGAGGGGGGAAGGAAGGACTAGTCGGGGAGGGGGGGAGAGTCGAAAAATATCGCCGGGACGTTAATGCGGCGGCCTCATTCTCCATGCATTCCGTTCGACTTTCTTTACCCTTTAATTTCGCATTTCCGTCGCATCGAGGCGTGGTAGGAGGTTTCACTCAAACGGGGATAAAAATGTCAACAAAATAATTTACTTCAGTCCGGTGCAGGGTTTGATTTTGGGAAGTCTAGATCGACGAATGAAACCTTGCCGTACAGCAAAACTGTCATTTTTTAATTTGCAAAATGATTCCTCTATTCTTAAATGCTCACGCCTGGCTTCCTTTGGTTTGATTAATGCACAATAGCTTCCAAAAGCTGGGAATGGCTTAAAGCTGGTGATTTACGTACGTAAAGTAAGCATCCGTTTTTCCTCTAATATTCCTTCCTGAGTGTACACGTAGTGTATTTACTGGGCACAAATTGGTAATTTAGTGTTGGCCACTAATAATATAGCCAGAGTTTTTGATCATTCAGGAATTTTTCGAAGGTTAATTGCACACCTACGAAGAATAATTGCATACCGTTGAAACCTACGAGGACGATTCAACTATATCAATAATTTCTTAACATTACATCATAAAATTTTTCTTTCATATTTTAGAGAAACCCTACCTCCTTGAGTATTATACGCTCAACGCCCATCTTTAAAGAATTGAATAACAGAATTACAGAAAATGTCATTCCTTAAATTTATTTACGTATTTCGAAAGCAAGCTATAATAATTCATTTACATTTTCACGATGATGGTAAAAAATAAGAGAAAATTTACATTTCCCCACACGTTTAATACAATACGACCATGGTTTTGACGCTGTGCATCATCATCACCTGATGATTTGCAGCATCGAAATCATGGTCGTAGAACATTAAAAGTGTGTGGAAGTGTAAAGTTTCTCTTATTTCTTACCCTCGTCATGAAGGAATTCCACAAAGTTAATCCTGAAACTGTTAACTTTACATTTTCACGATTTTATTGACAATGCTTATTATTATTTCGCCGTATTTTGTGTTCAACCTTCACTTTCACTCAAATTCAATCTCAATACCTTCAAATATGATACACACTCTAATGAAGAAAGAATTCTATCATTAATAATGGCCCAGAGGGGACAAGACATGTATAGCTAAGATGGAATTACTATTTCTTTTGGATTTATTCTGAAGTAAAAGGTTTAAGCCCTTGAGAGCATGACTTCAAATGCAGTGGAAATGTCCAATTTTCAAATGTTCTTATTAGTATTAAGTACTGTTTCAAAAAATTATTGCTCTTGGAGTGAAATACAAACTTTGGGCGAAAAAATGACATCAGATACTCGGGATGTATATAATACGTTAAGATGTGAGTCTGCGTTATTATTTGCTACACAATCACTATTTTTAGAAATATTTACGGGTAGCTCTGAATTTCGCCAAATCTCTCAGTCCCCATTCTTGCGGAATAGATGTTTTTCACCCACTCTATTGAAATAATGAAACATAAGAGTCGCATCTTCAATCATTCTGAGAAAATATGAATGGTCGGTTGGCAGCAATAAGTATTCCATGTGAGGACAAAAATTTCCAACCAATTGTTTAATAACATTGAAAACGTTTTCTTATTATGTGATCATATCATTTTCATCATATCAATTCAGATTTAATAAAAAAAAATGATCCGGAAATTTGGTCTAAAATGCCAGGCAAGCATTAAATGAGTGACCAAAAGAGCTTGATTAGAAGTTTTCATCGGATTCGCTTAATAGGCAATGAGGTTTTATTTAACTTCGATGAGAAAATAAAATAAAAAATACAATTGCTCATTTAGAACGTAACCTTCACGTAGATAAGGTCAATGTCATCGCTACTTCAGGTGGTAATGAGTTCATGATTCTGTCTAAGAGTGATCAGTTTTGGGATTAGAAAGGAAAGCATTGGGGTCTATCAAACACTTTTCCCTCTTCACCGGTGGAAAATTCTCTCATCGCCCATCCCCGTTCACTTACTCCCGTTGGTGCGCCAATCCCAACTCTTCCATTCCACCCTCCAGCCTACCACCTTAGACCTCTCCCCCTAAACTATTCAAATCGGCCCAATACACAAAACTCACCCGCGCCCGTGCACCGGCCCTCCTCGCCGTCATCCTTTTCATCTGCCACTGTTTTTTTATTCTCTTCCCTAACCCTCTGTCCCTCTCCTTGTCTTCCTTCCTCATCCCGAACTCTCTCTCTCCCCAAATCTCCCATATTTCCGCCCCTTTGAGTTTTTCCCCACTCCTCGACTCCTGTCTTCTCTCTCCCCTCCTCTCCCGACCCTGCCTTTGTTACCTTACCATTCCCAAAACTCCTCCCGACAGCCCACCCCTCCCCAACAGACCCCATACCCCATCCCCACTCGAAAATCCCTTCGGTTTTGCTTTTTCAACAAACTCTTCGGAAACGAAGTGCGATTTTCTTCCGCTCGAGCGAACTATTTACTTAACTATGCACTGCGCGCTTGGAAGCAATTGAAGGATATTTGCTCGCGAATTCAGGTGTTCGTAAAAATAAACCGATGCTTCGCGTGAAATGAGGCGACACCGACTCTTTGACTGAGACTTTAACCTGCCACACACCCTAGCGGTGACTTGTAGGGTACTAAAAAATACAATTACTAAAATACTCCAACTTCACGTGATGTCTCACTCATTTTCCGACCGGGTTAAAAAATTACGCCGGGTCATTGACGTGGGAGTTAAGCCTTCCCCTCTTTGTGAGGGCATCGAATGTGGGGAGCGATAAATTCCACCAGAAGTTCCAATTACAAGTTACACACATGCAGGTATCACGTGACTACACCTTACATAATATCTTGCTCGCTTGCTGAAAGGCACTCCTTACGAATATTTCCTCTCATCATCACTGAATCTCCCACAAAGTCTTCCCTCACTCTAATACCAACAAACGTGGATGTTGCAATAATCTCAGCTGCCTTAAAATTTGAGCTGATTTGTAGCCGATCAAGAAAAATATTATATTGTAACAACCAACCTGAAATTATTAAAATGATAGACCAGAGTTTCTCAAACCTCACTGGTGCAGAGTAACACCTATTCCTTATTTTTCATCATACATTCCTACAACTCGTGAAATAAATCCAAGTTTCTTCAAGTCAGAGCCACTAATCTTCCTAAAGTGCTCGCTCTTTGGTTTGAGTTTTTTGTGAGGGTGACGCTCAAGTACCTCACTTGTGCCGAATATTGTAATTCGACCTCGTCAGTTTTGTACGCCATGCTGAGTTTTCCAATACCTTTTCTCAAAATATCTTGATTGTACTTTTTTAAGATGTAAATCTTAGTCCCATTCCTTGAACCATTCCCAACTACTGCCTGAATCGAGGGAGAGTAGTCCCTCATCGACTGATAATTCTTTCTGTCTATAGATCACCACGCCGTCCGCAAAAACCCATTACTACTCTTCACACGGGAAATTATATCATTGATGTAGATTAGGAAGATTAAGAGGCCTATTCGATTGCCCTACGGCACAATGGATGTATCGCAAAGACCTCCTGCGAACTCATGCCATCTACCTCTAAATTTGTCTACGATGCGATAGGGATTCTCTAATCCAGTGATTGCATTCCCCTTTATGCTGCCATTATTGTGTCTACATACGCAAAAAACCTTAAAATAGTAGCTAGGGCGTGTGTTGTGGGGTATTAGGGCATACACAAAGAAATATTAGCTAATAAATCCATTTGAATGCACATTAGTTAATATACAGAAGCACTTGTGCACATAAAAGGTCTGTCTCAAACGTAGTAGGACTGATTCCATTAAAAAAGATTAATTCCAAGATTGTTAAATTCACTCAGAAGTCTTCGAAAGAGTGCCCTTGTGAGCCGTAGCGACGTCCTTTGTGCGGGAGAAGAGGAAGAAGGATGGTGGAGCATAGTCCAAAAAATTTGGATCCTCACTAAAATGGTCGAGAAACTCTTGGCAGATCCGCTTGCGAGTTTCCCTTTCTTCGTCCGTGAGCTCTCGTGGCACCAACTTCGCACATGCCTTTCTTATGCTCATTTTTTCAGTCAAAGTTGATGAACATCAATTTTAGGGATGACAAGTTAATCAGAAACCATGCGAACACTTAATCTACGACCTCTGTCCAACACAGCCTTCAGTATTGCATGAGTTTCGTCACTTTTTGAGGTCGAAGGGCGTCCTGAACGTTCGGCGTCTTCAACGTTTTCTCCGCCCTACCGAAACAACTTGTGTCACTCAAACACTCCTTATGTACCCATGGCGATACCACCATAAGCTGCCTCGAGCATTTCATGAGTCTCGCTCTTCCAATAACCGGTTCATGACGGAGCGTAACGAGGTCACGATAAAAAGATGTTTCGCAAACGAACGAACCACACTCGGCAAAGGCTAGGAGTCAACTATCACCAGCCTCCAGCCTTTCCTGAGACTCCCCTCCCTCGATTCCAGCTAGAGAAACCGACCGCCGGCGCCGCCCATCCGTCAGTATACCCGGGAAAAAATAAGTCCTACTACTTTTGGGACAGATCTTGTACATATATACATGCCTATATACATATAATAATTGGAGTGTTGACTAAATCTTTACATTTTGCCTTAAGGTATCCGGTGGCTTGAGTTTGATATCGTCATGGTTGCATATCGGATGAGTTATGAATGATTTCTTGAATCCGCGTGTGAGTCTTGAATCAATCGTTAATTTTATCTAAGTGGTTGAATCTGCCAATAATAATTTGGACTTGCTTAATGGGCTTTGTGTCGCAAGAAAACTCAGGGGTGATATAACTTTCTAAAACTCTGTCTTACCTGCTCCCTTCGTGAATCAACTGGCTCACAAATACATCCCTCAAAAATACATCACGCTTACTCTCTTCTCATAGCAATACTTTGACGAATTTTCTCTGAACATATTAAATGTCTAAATGAACGTTTTCTCCATGGATCGCAAACACCGCGATTTCCAAATATGGCCTTGCCAAAGATAAGTAGCACCTCCTTATAACTGTTTCATTGCATTTACCAACAATCCGTCCAGTGATATATATCTTATTTTAAGACTAATAAGAATATTCTTTTGATATATGTATCCAAGAAAGGTTACATTTCAATGCAACAGTCAAGTAGATAACCTTCCCTGAGATTCTCAAATGTTACGCGTTACTTGTAAAAGGCATGCTTTGTTTATTTATTATGTTACTCCTATTGTATAATTCTGAACGTTTGATGATATTTAATTAAAATCCGCATTCCTTACAACACTCAAATATTAGCACACAATATTCCGTCGAGTGTATCAGTGAGTTATGCGGGACCTAGTCGAAGACTTTCTTGTAATATAAGAATATTACACGTACATCACCTTGGTTACTCTGCTCTCATCCTGATGCAAACACGTTATCAACAATGAAGACTCAACTGTGTTTCGCTTGATTTACTCCTTCAAAAACCGCGCTGATTTCAGCAGCACATTTCCCTATTTCGAAGAAGGTGATCACGTAATTAATTAAGCATGGTATAAATTATTCCACCAATAGAGATACCTATACCTACTCGGATACTCTATTGTAGTTTTAGGTTATGAGAGTAATATTTCAGACCCGGTGTATTGATCCTCCGGACACGGACTTCAATAATATTCTGTATGGTTGTGATTGGATGTTCCTTTATCAAAAATGCCCCTCGGGATTATGCTGGTTCTTTCGTCCAGATCCGAGGTTTTAAAATCCTTCGACTATGCCTTTCCGTGAAATTACGAGTAATTCTGTCATTTTGCCATTCTGTCATTTTGTTATTCTGTCATTTTGTCATATGTTCATTGCCATTGAAATGAAATACATAACGATATTTCACTGGTTGTTTAGTTTCGCGTTGAGTGAGTGGAGATTAGGGGCTGCCACCCAGAACACAGGATATTTTCCATAAACAGAAGTGCTTACCAGTTATTTTGGTCCAACAGAGTTGCTGTTAGACACAGTCAAAAATTGTCTAGAAAGAAAACAAGATCTCCTCCTTGGAACAAAATAGTAAACGGGGAACGATGTATTCGCCAACCTTTAGAGAAAATAACATATTTATATAGTATACTTATAGAGAGTAGGGCAAATGATTACTTAGGGGATGATCAGTTTGGGTTTAGGAAGGGAAGAGGTACGCGTGATGCCATTGCAGTAATGAGAGCACTAGTCGAGAGGAATATAGAATACAATCAGGACGTTTTTGCCTGTTTTGTAGATTTCGAAAAAGCGTTTGATAGAGTGAATTGGGAAAAATTGATGCGTGTATTGCAGAAAATAGGAATGGATTGGAGGGACAGGACACTGATCCGCAACCTGTACATGTCTCAGACTGCTCAGGTGCGAGTGGGGAACGGAGAGTCCGGATGGGCTGTGTTAGGAAGAGGTGTAAGGCAGGGCTGCCAATTGTCACCGGTGCTGTTCAACGTATATGTGGAGGAAATGATTAAAGAGGCATGGGAAGAACTGGAGGTAGGAATGAAAGTCGGAGGGGAATCCGTAAAATCGGTTAGGTTTGCTGATGACCAAGCATTAGTTGCTCAGTCAGCCAAGGGGTTGCAATCATTGCTGAGTGATTTGGAGGTTCAGTGCGATAAATATGGGATGAGAATCAGTATTAATAAAACAAAGGTTATGCGATTTTCTAGAAAGAAAAAGGCTAAGCTAAATATTAAAATAGGCGAGGAAAAAATAGACCTGGTAGAGCAGTTTACATATCTCGGAAGTGTTTTGGACCAATACGGTCAAAGTGGTAGGGACGTAAGGAGAAGAATTGCGCTACGCAAGGAGGCTTTCTCAAGGAGGAGGGAGTTGATGACGGGGACGTTGAGTAGGGATGTTACGACAAGACTCGTAAAAACTCTGATATGGAGCGTAGCTATTTACGGCGCGGAAACGTGGTCACTGAAGAAGGAGGATAGACGTAGATTGGAGGCTTTTGAAATGTGGGTGTGGAGAAGAATGGAGAAGGTTAAATGGACCGAAAGGAAAACAAATGAGGAAGTGCTGGAGATGGTGGGTGAGGAGAGGGGTTTGTTGAGAGAAATCGTATGGAGGCAGGAAAAATGGATGAAAGGCGTATTGAGCGGTAGTGGAATGTTGAAGAGGGTAATAGAGGGGAGAATGTTGGGCAAGCGAGGTAAGGGCAGGAACAGGATAGGGATGTTGGATGGGATGAAGGGAGGAAAGAAGTACACAGAGATGAAGAGGGACCTCATATAAATTGTTTGCTAGGTGGGGAGTCACAAAAATGTTTATTTGATAGTTGTGTCCATCCAAGAACCTACCTTAAACGGTAGATTACCTAATAATAATAGTATACTTACAAAGGCTTTCTCCAAAAAAACATTTTCGCACCTATCTAAAGTTAAAATTCAATACATTAATATCCAGTGCTATATCAACATATAAATCTCAGGTATTCAAGTTAAAAACATTGGGCAAACTAAACCATTTGTTTGGTGTACAACAACCGGAAAAAGAGAGACACCTTGGAATTACAACTACTCACAAATAAAATTGACTGAATATGCAGGATGTTTCTTTCAAATCTTCATGCTTAAATTTTTTTCCGACGCTTATACTGCTTGCCCATTGGAAGAGATCCGACACAGCCCTTTGAAACCACTACCGTAAGTATCCCTCCCTCCAAGCTCCACTCACTCCTCGAGCGTGCATCCTATTCCTGCAATCCTTTCCCCATCCTTCCCTTTCGTCCCGGAGATCCCCGTGTCCTCCGCCAACGTCTCCTCAACAGTCCATCTCGCCAACCTCCTACGTCCCCCAACCTCCCTCGTCAAACCACCCACCCCCCAATTCCCCTCCACCCTCTCTGTATTCCAGCACCACGCAATCCCTTACCACCCACACACACACACCTCCACAACGAGGCCACCCTCGTAGCCCCACTTCCTCGTCCTCCACCCCCGCGAGGGCCCACCCCCAGAGCCCTCCACGCCTTCCTGCCGCTACACCCCCCTTTCCCTCGCCCCTCGGATGCTTAAACTCCACTCCAATGGGATTAGAATGAGATAAATGAAGAAAGGGGGAGGGGCCAGCGCGGCGGGAGGGAAGAACGCTCGAGAGATGGATTCGAAGTGGAGCGTTAGGGGGAGATGGATGGGGGAAGGGGTGTCGGAGGAGAGCGGGAAGAGGGAGAGAGAGAGAGAGAGAGAGAGAGAGAGAGAGAGAGAGGCGGAAGGGGAGGCGGAGAGCGAGACGCAGATAACGTGCGAGCGAGCATGAGTTGGTGAAGGAGAGAGAGAGAGAAAGGGAGACGTGGTGAGTGTGTGTGCGTATATGTTTGGAGCGGGAGTGTCTGGCGTGAGGTCAGGATTTTCTTTTCCATAGGAAGGAATGGAGGAGGGGGAGGAGGTAGAGAGAAAAAAGTATGGCAGGGATCCGAGGGAAACGGGAGGGAGGCGGAGAGTGATGTTTGAGAGTCAATGAGGGAAGAGGAGAGTCGGTTGGGAGAGCTTGGAGAAGAAGTGACTGCGGACGGAGCCTTAAGGAAGGAAGGCCGGATCCACGCGGGGTTGGAACCTTCATACTCGTACGTCACGCAGTGGAGGGAGGGGGATAAGGGAATGTGAGTCGGAGAGTGAGATAGGTGAGAGATGATAGGCATGTGATGACTTTGGCGGTGCCTTCATGGCGATTTCCTTATTCTACGCAGAAACTACCGGGAGGCGAAAACAATTATGCAATAACCATTTCCGCAGACAACGGAGTTATTCGGAGGAAGGTTTTTATTAGACGACCTAAGATGTATAATGTATCCAATTTTCGGAAATAACTTTGAGGAATCTGATTACCTGACAATTAAAAGAATATTGAGCCTATATCTTCTTCAATGACGAACTTTCGATGGTTCAGTATTTGGCAGTGTAATAAAATGGATGAGCAGAGACTTAAACAGAGGAAAGGCACTAAAGTGGCACTTGCATTACTATTGGGCATTAGGTATGGGTATGAACAAATGTTAATCGAAAAAAAAAATTTAATATTTAATTCTACCCTTCGTAAAACTACATGACGATGAACATCATTCTTATCTCATCAGTCAGGGTGCGATAGGAGAAAAGGATTCCTTTTTTGGAGCAAAATTCTCCAGGACTTATTCGACACACCACTGGCCTGAGCCTTGTGCTGGTGGAAAGGAGGGTGAATGCGATGAAGGAGGACAAAAATAGAGAAAGCGTGGGAAGGAGAGAATGGTGAAGAAGGAGGCGAGAAGGAAGAGTGAGAGAGAACGTGAAGGAAGGGAATGGGGGAGAAAAGGGGGATTGAGTAGGCAAGAAAAGAAGGAAGCAGGAGCGAAGCACTTCTCTAACTGTGAGATGTGGTTTCCGAGGGTGTTGGTGAGGAATGTCTCGGCTCCGTCCTTGCCTCCTCCTCCGCCCACACCCACTCACGCCCTCCCTTCCACTCCCCACTTTTTCCCGCCACTCGCATAAGGAAAGGGTGTTTGGCGGGTGGGCTGTGCTGGGTCTTGGGGGGAGGAAAGTGGTAGGCGGAAAGAGGAGTTTTGCGACGCGGGAGGGTGCAGGAAGCTCACGGAGGAAGGGGGGAGTGGAGAGGGGTTTTAGAGGGTGGTGGGTGTAGAGGCTTAAGGATGCTCAAGGTGGGTCCTAAGAGGAGGAGCCCAAGGAAAAGTAAATATGCTGAAGATACTTGCAAAGAGTAGGGGTGAGATTAAGATTAAAGGAGAGGGAAGAGACAGAGAGAGGGAGAAAAACATGAAGACAAAGGAAGTCGGGGTGGCGGCGGAGGTCATAAGGCAAACAGTTTTATGCTAGACTTCCTATGGAGTCTGCTTGTTTGTGGACTTGCACAAGTTTAGAATCAACGAAGGTTTTGTGATTGCAAGTTTTGCTAAAAAATTACCTACAAAGAAATAAGTTTAGAGGAAGTGCATGGAAAAGGGAGAGAATTAGAAGCGTCCCGTTCACTTGAGTACCATAACTGTGTTTATAGGGTGTTAGCGGCTTCGTAGACCTAACACGGTAACCTGGATGCAAATTTCACCCAGGCATATGCAATCAACTTGCGCATAAGCATCGTTCTAACTGAATTGGTAAATTTATCTTTAAACGATATAATTACTTGTTCTATTGTCGCTTACATCTACGAAATCTAGGCGAAAAGGACACGGGTACATCGGCATGTGCTATTTGTACTGCTAATAATTTATATTGAGAAATATCTCTCCTCTCAACAATAGGAACAATTTTCATCTTTTTTTCCCGGTTAATGTTTTCAAATTGCGACTATGGTACGACGTCAAGTTCCTTCCGTGAAGTTTTAAAGATAAACCTATTCCTAGACTAAAACCACGATGGGTCCGAAATATTTTACTTTTAGTACAAGGAGTTAATAAAAAAAAGCTCCAGGAGTAGAGAGCGAACCGCAACAATTACCGATGGCATTTATTGATAGTGCTGCAATAAAGAACTTATAAGAATGGATTTTTTACAGGTACACCAAACAGTGTCTGACTCAAGTCGAATTAATGCAAAAATGGAGAAATTCGGTGATATTACTCCAGAAAGCATTCATTTACAATTTATCAGCATTTATGTAAATTTATTATACTTATAGTAAGGTTTCTACATTGTATGTAAGTATGTGCAGTAAAAGAATTTCTACTATCTCATAAGCGTAGTTTCTCCTGGGTCCTTTAATTGATCATTGCCGCGGTTATAGATCTTTTTGCTGAAATATTGTTAATGTTTTAAAAATATCCATTTTAAAATCTATCTTTTAGCCTTCATCTGTTTTGGTTTGAATTGACCCAAGATTTTACTATGAGGTTTGTTATCAGATGTTAACATCTGAGAAAAATGGATTGCTACTAATGTATGCCACCTTAAACCATGCAAGTTGCCCATTTTTTTCACGCGAGAAATTTTCCCACAGTAATGATTATACCGTAAAAAAAATCAATTAGCTTAGTCTAATATGCCTAATCATAATATGTGTAATCATGCCCTCCTTATAAATAATATATTTATCATTAGTACAAGTGTGGTCTGAAAAGTTTCCGACCTAACAAAGATACAAGACATTTCTTTTACATATTTTGAAATTTTTTAGGTCGGAAAATTTTCAGACCACCCACGTATATGAATATATAAAAAATAAACGTCGGTCGCCATTACCTGGCGAAAGACAGTGACGTACATGGCTGAGGATTGATGAATGTGTACATTGAGATGTCACAAGTAAAATATTCAATGTACTGCTACCTTGTGACCACATTTCATCTACATCTACATAATACCCCGCAAGCCGCCACAAGGGCGTGTGGCGGGGGGTGTTAGGTCACCACCCAAAAAAGGAAAAAAGAAAATCCGGATTCAAAACTAACACACACATGTAAACCCAAATCCACAGTAGTGCATACATTCATAGAAACATCCTATCATTCTAAACGCATGCATAAACACACATCCACCATCCATTTCCTCTGTTCCTCATTGATACAACCTGATTTGGAATTGTTTTGTGCAAAACATTTCCATGCGTGCTTTCTTCTGACTAGTAGCAAATCTCAATCTATTCAACTCGGGATGTCAAATTTTATGTCAACATCATTTCCAAAAATAAACTCGGAGATGAAGAGCTAACCTAATCTAACATCGTATACACGTACAACCTAGGTATCATACTGAACGATAAATTGTCATGGAATAATCAAATTTCACACATTAAAAATAAAATCAATATGGCGTCATATTCTCCCAAATTTGTATTATAATTTTCTTGACTCAAATAATTTGACCGTTGAGCTTAAGGTACAGTACCTCCTAAAGTTATGATAAGTTTTCTCAAAGATAGGAATCTTACTCCCTACAATAACAAATTGCTTTGGTTAAGTATCAGTGAACGCTGAAAAATACCTGCTCGATATGTATATTTCTGCCAATAATAAAAATTCCTAACTGATATATTCTGGAAAATAATTAAAAATCTTTCTATGACTAAAATAACAGAAGTGAGCAATCTTTTATTTCCGGCCCCTTTGAATACAACCTTCTACTGGCTATTTAAAGTGATTGCTTCTCAATAATGAAATTGCATTCCAATATGTTTCTAATAGGGAATCTCGTTCGTTGGAAATATTAAAAAATATTTACCTTATTATGTAAGCATGCATCACTGTCATTTTCTAAATTGCATTTATTATTTCAAGTTTTATGCATGTTCTTTTTTGTTTAAAAATTGTCTCAATTCTTATACTGTAACATTTTTGTTTTCTCTATGGGATTAGTGCCAGAGCATAATGAAGATTTATTCTATTTTATTCGATACTTCCAATAGTGGAATTGAGAAATGTAAAATCTGATATTAAATAGATTTCAACAACCGTTAATTTTATTTTCTCGCAATCAGTGCAGCTCAATATATTTTTCTCAAAATTAATGATAATCTTTTCAATTTCAATTGACAAACACCGAGACTTTTATTGAATTAGCGTTCTCTATTAACTTATCCCTATCTTTGTAAGAGCAAAAGTCTCCGGGTACCCCGGTCTTTCGCAAGTTACTGCCTATTTATTTAACAAATTTATTGGGACGAGATTGAAACTTCATAGTCCCTTCTTTCACCTAACCCCTGTGCATTACATTAAAGGCAATTTCCAATTATCCATGCCTTAGGTGGCGGAAAACCCATCTGGCGGGAATCGAACCCGGGACCTATGGGTTGGTATGCGAAGACGTTGCCCCGCCGCCACCGGGGGTAGCTGGGTAAAAATAATTGGTGTTTAATTGAAAGGGGACCAATGTAATTTTCCAAGGAAAATATTCCTCAAAAAGGCTGCAGCTATCTTTAACATCAATTGGGAGAGGAAGACATCATCAACATTCAACGTGTACAATTTTAATCTATCGCAAAGATTTCCAAATTTGTGCGCAACTTGCTGTTAAGCTCTTAATGGAAAGTTCTTTGAAATCTCTGAAATATCGCGTTCATGTGAACAAGACATTCAAATGATACCAAGGTAATACGCAAAACAGCTCTTCAAAACTCACAAAAAATTCCTTTCAGCGATCTATATGCATTTCACTTTTTCATCAACGCCCCCTGGGCTCTCAAAGTTAATGTTGAATCGACCTATTTAGGATAATGATAAATATTATGTCAACAGTTTAATACGGAAAATTAAATGATCACACTACAAATTATTAAAGATTTTCTCTTAATACACAAAATTTAAAAGAGATTCAAGGATAATTGCGTCATTGTTTAACGTAGCAAGGGAACGAGGAAAATTGAGATGTAACAGAAAAAAAGAATAGCTTTAAGGTCAAACGGTTACAGTTAGGTATATATATCACTACTCAATGTTGTGAGAATTTTCTGGTTTCTGTAAACATTTTAGTATACAATCGAGTGACTTAAATAATCATAATTGGTGCGCAAGGTTAGTTGCAGTAAGATGATTTCAGCAATTTATCTGAAGTGAAAGCTGCGCCAATTATGACAAATCCTAAATGGCTTAATTCCATTACCGATGGGCGTATGATGTAAGAATAAGGTTTCAGATGTAAGGAGTGTGTGTGTACATTCATAAAAGTGATGAATATGTATTTCGTCATGCGTATATGAGTAAGTACAGATTCCGTTCAAATGAGTGCGGAGAAACGAAAATGAACTAGGGCTGATTTACTATTACTCGAGAAATAAACTAAGGTGGTAGAATTTCAAAGAGACTACATGTACATTCCAAAAATTATATTTTGTTAAAGTGATGTTAAACGAATAGCATATAATCAGGAATCAGGATAATATGAATCGAAAGGAACACTAACGGTATTACGAAAGCCGCAAAAGTATTCACCACCGATTGTCAGTGATAAATAAAGCGTAGAAAAGTATTCTACTTGTACAGTCAAATGTATTACGATAATATTTATGAGGTTTAAAGAGATGATATTCAATAATAAACTGATGTTTCGTTTTGTAAATTTTATAAAGAAAAAAGTTTTCGAGGAATGTTTGAAAATTTATCAAACCATGCAACCGACCGACTTATCTGACTCGCCTGCTTTACATCCCTTTACATTGGAAGATAGTTTTAATGTGGTAAAGGTTATAAATCACTCTTATCTTTTGGAGAAAGAATTCCAAGCTCTCCTTGGAAATTATTATTCGGGCAAATAACTACGTATTGGTAGATACGCTTAAGGGTAGCTAATGACGCTATCGATCAATTTTAGCCGCTCTCACTGAGAAGAGCCAGTGGTTCCGAAATATGCAAAAAACTAACAGTGAGAGAGAGACAGAAAGGGATAGAGAAAAGAGAGCTGGGGATTAATGGATAGGCTAGAAACGGGAGATGGCCACGTGAAATCGCAGGGGAAGGAATGATGAGACGTGGGGAGGTGTGGCGGAGGAAGATATGGTCGACGCTCGGGATGGAGAGAGTTGAAAGGATGTAAGAGAAGGTGGCAGAAAGAGAAGGAAGAGGAGTGGGAAAGGAAGGATAGGGGATGGAAAAGGAAACGGGGCGATTGAAAAAACGGAAGATGAGAGGTGGGAAGTTGGAGAGAAAAGAAGGAAAGTGGAAGGAGAGAGAGGTTGAGAGAAAAAGGAAGCGGAGTCGGGGGTGCGGACGATGGCAGTTTTGTGGGTGGGAAGGGGCGTGGCATCTGGGCAGTGAAGGGGGTGAGGGAAGGAGAATGAAAAATGAGAGGGGGGAGGATTACTGGGGGATCCGACCGCCCGCACCGATGGGAGGCGGGGGGGAGAGAAGGGGGTAGGGGAGGGCGATGGAGTGCTAGTGCTTGGGGCGTGAGAGACGGACGAGGGAGAAATGGTCGGGGGGGTGGGGTAGGTGGTGAAGGTGCCGCGGGGGTGGGTGGACGTCGAGGGTTGGGTGGTGATGTGTAGGCGGAGTCGGGCAGGCGGACGAGAATTTTCACAGCACCCTGGAGGAGGTGGGTGATAAAGAGGTCGGAAGTGGTGATAAACAATGATCGCCCGTTTAAGAATTTCGTGGGTGAATTTTTTCACCGCCCTAGAGGGGAATAAGATATTTTTATTTTAAAATCTGGTTGGTTTTAACAAGGCTACCTGATAGAAAAATAGCAACGTGAATACACATGCTTCTCTATACAACTGATCACAAAAATGTAAAGGGTAATACATAATAATGAAAACATTTATGGACACGAGACTCACCTAATGATAAATGTGATTGAATATGGAAACTGTTTGCATTTCTACAGTGTTCCTTTTTTACCTGTTTCAAGCAAATTGATTCGAATATAAATTCACAGAACAATGCGATTTTAGCTCAGAACTTATATAGGGAGTCAATAGTGTCAGGCAAAAGAAGATGGAACTCCTTCACGACTTTTCAAAGGAAATAATGGACTTGCAAGGTTCCACATATACATTTTATTTGCTCGACCGGTATCGATACAGGGTTGTAGTGCCTGATGATGGTACCTTGTATCGAAACCGATCGAGAAAATATAAATAACTGCGAAGCCTTACAAATTCATTACTAGTAGCAGTAGTTTTAGGGAAAGTGACCGACAGCTAAGGTCATTTGCGCCATTAGGGATCTAAGGGAAAGAAGGAAGGGTTGAGTGAAACTCGGCGTCGGCATAAGCCTATTAACAGCTAAAGGCACCAAGGAGTCTGCAGTTTATCGTCCCATCCGACGATACTCTCTCAAAGTGCTCTCCACTTATACCTCAAGTAGGGATTGATTTACCAGTAAAAAATATCTACCGTCTCCAGGATTCGAACTCAGGCCCTCTCGGTGGGAAGCCAGTACGTTAGTCAAATCACCATCCCCATCCCAAAGTGCATTCATTTCTTGAAAAAATGTGTACAGGAAATTGATAAGGGTACTTCTCAAAGTAAACTACATGTAAATATAGTATTCCACGCTTTGGGAGGGAACATGCGACTTTAAACCTAGATTTTAATTACCAAATCGCGAAAAAGATATTCCGGGATTCTTTCCCTCTCTCGTTTGTCACGAACTAATAACATTCATGTGAAAATATAAACCCCTGGGAATATCTCCGTTTAAGAAAAAAATGACATCTCCCACATAATTGATGCACCCTTTGATCCGCGCCCACCAGCACACAGGTAGGTAGGTATCTTTGAGTGTAGCATTCACGTATCAACTCGGTATGCTTCCCGCGGACTTTTTTCAGTCTCTGCCCCATTACGGGGTTTGCCGTCGGCTAAAGCACCCCCTTCAGGAGCAACGGGCACCTGTTGGAGCAGGCCACCCTTAGGAGCAAGAAAGATGAGACGGAACAACAAGTGGCGCCCTCTCCCGCATGCATCGACGACATACTTGATTCCTTCTAACTGGCCTCCCCTCGCGTCACTCCCTTTACGCCATATTGCAATGAAGTGATATTATTTTTCGAGCGAGGAATGTTTTCGAGTCCCAGAGAGATAAAATATGATTCATACTACGCGGAACTAATTTGATGAGCACACTGCTCGGCGGACCGTAGCAGCCTTCAACAATAACAAGCTAAGGGAGCGACCGAAAACCCCTGGTGCCAGGGCCTTCCCCTCTGTAAACCTCTCTACAACGGTTGATGAACATCACCCCTTTGGAAACTGATTCCTAGAATTTCACATTTTATGCACATGACATGCATTTGGTCAAGTAGCACATATGCTCAAGCCTTTGAGAAATGTCTTTTAAAGAGGGCTAGGATAAGGGTTTGGAATGACATTCGCTCTTTATCGTCCTTTTTGAGAACCTAAAACATCTATCAAGTATCATCTAAATTTGAACAATGCCCGACAATCCACCGCAAAGGCACGTGATGGAGAGTGGTAGGGTATTAGCCATACATACTAGCTCAATACGCAACTTCCATTTCATGCATGAATTTGAATCATTGAAATAATAACTGTAATGAAAGAAAATACCAATATTTATTAAATTGGTTTTAGAATTTGAATCCTTTTACCAAACGTAAATTCAAATATTTCGAAATATTATTTCAAATGTATTGCATAAAATGACTGATATCTGAGAATTTAGTTGTCTGTAAACATCCACCCCATCCATAACTTGTAATAATATTGACGCCCAAGTATTTGCTAACGACTCACTTCAGGAATAGATCGTTGAACTAAATCTAACATATCAAATTGCATGCTAATTACAGATTAAATCTCTTGCGTAAATTTAAAAGATGTCTCTTTTGCAATGATGCAGAAAATGTGTTTTTAGCCCAATAATATTACAGTAGGAGAGATCATGCCAATGAAATTCGAGAGGCTAAGGGCAGAGCAGATAGTTCTAAAATGTCATTTTTCCCACAAACCTTAAGGGATCAAAATAAAAATGCGTTTGTCCGACCGTGCAAGGAGGGAAAGATTTTTTGGGTCAAGGGTAGTCTGGTGTTTAATCTCCCCTGCCATTTGTTCATTTATTTTGTACCCTACAAGCCACCACTAGGGTGTGTACCCTGGTGGTGGCTCACAGGGTATTAAATAAATGAATAAATACTATTTAGTATGCATTGTGGTTGTGGATGGGCAAATATATTAAACTTCACAATCATTCTCGACGAGGTATTTTGAAGGATTTGTGACTTTATCCCCATAATTACTTGAACAAACGGAGAACCATAATACGCATTGAGATACGAGAAGTATTGTTGTTGGTTAGATAGTTCATTTCGTTTGCTATGCATTGGAGATAATAATATGTGATTCAGGAGGGACCTTTTGATAGTTTGTTAAAAAGTATTTTCACACGATATAATAAAAAACATTTCTTGCATTGACAGAAACAGCTCCCTCCTGTGGTTTTGCTGGTAAGGTTAAGAACAAGAGATGTAAAGAATTTTTAACCATTGAAGAAAAAATCAAAAAAGAAACGGTTAAGCTAACCTTTTTAGAGAAGGAAATTAATTATTAATTCCACGAGGGACGAATGAGGCTTTCATGGACTTTCAGATTAGAGTGAACTGATAATTCTCTCATGAAGAACCAACTGGAAAAAATATTTATAACCTTATTACCTTAGAGCCCTTTAGGTTCAGCAGGGTTGCAGTCATTTTCCTTTAATACTCCACGATTATTCAAAGGAGCATAAGCATCAAAGTAAAACATTGGTACCTACATTCTCACTTATATCAGTGTAGGCCACCTAACCTAACTAAATTAGGGCTAACCTAATACTCAAACTGCATTATTAGAATATGGATGAAGGGTGGTCAGAATACAGATATCAAGGGATACAAATTGGCGTACAATTATTAAGACAAAGGAAAATTTTTTAAATACCGTATTTGTCGGAGCAAAGTGATTGAAATACGATGATACTTCCTATGCTAAACTACTGAATATTACATTCATTTTAACACAGTAATTCATTCTAAATGTAACAACATATAGTAAAAATATCAGACATGCATGAAAGCGTGTCCTATTTTTGTGAGATTCGTGCGAGATTATTTCTTGATTTTGGGTGGTTTTGATTGGGGAGATTATAATAGGCATTGGGTGGGGGGAGGTAACGAGGGAACCCTATTATATACTGCGTGAAGTTGATCTCATTTGCTCAAATGGTATCCAATAATGATAAGGCTATCCGTGGTTGATCATATAACACACCAATTAATTAAATACTATTTTTAGGTTAATTTCAATTACCTTGGAGTTAAGCATAATTACTTAAATTTAAGATACCCCAAAATTTGAAACATATGCTACCTGGGAATGGAGAACTGCAGCGGGTACATTTTACTGACGTGTTTGTTTCATCCGGGTACAGAGTATCTCTGGTGAAGCCTAACCATTCATGTGTGAAATTTGTCTCTTACCCGGATGAACGAATTTTCTAACCGATAGTTACGTTTTTGGATGCGTTTCAATAATCGATAAAACTTGGATTGAACTGAAAAATATGAATGTTATTAATTTAAACGTACAATGATTTTAAAGAAATTTTCTTTGTCTAAACTTCTTACTTTTAATTATCACTTTTTATAAAGCTTCATTATGTTAATCGTTCAATGAAGTCCTAATAATCGTCAATAGAGTATCATACTCATATATATAACATACTGTAATATAATATATACCGAATAACATACTGTATGTTTCCTTGATATCTCATTATTGCATTTTGCTTTGACATTTTGTCTAAATAGAACTTCTGCGGGTTGCGAATGCTTATTGGCAAAGGTGGAAATCAATACCAATATCACGAAAGCCAAAGGGAAAGTGTAGTATTTACGTTAGCGTGTACTGGTTTAAATACCTGTTGCGCTTTGTAAAAGGTTTAATTAGCAGATACAATCTAAATGGTAATTTGATCAAAGCTTAATCTTTAAACCCACGTAATACCAATACCCACCAATTAACGACATTTTAGAGTAAAAAGTGAAACTCAAGCATTAATCCTCAGAAAAGGTACGATAGAAAAATCATATTCAATGAAAGAGAAAAAAAATTTCAGTTACTAGATTTTCTAAAGAAAAATATATTTTGATGTTTTGGCATGCTCGGTAACGTTTAACTATTAATTTTAATGCACCTGTAGCTACTTAATTAATCAACACTGATGTATCATAATTTCAAACAACTGGTTTCCCAGTGAAATTATTGATTTACAAATTTGTTTATCAAATTATTAAAGTTAAAGATAAAGGTGTACGTAGTTACGATGCTCACTACAGGTAAAGGCAGCACTTAAGCATGAGTTAAGTAAACACGACGGTTGGATTGTCATCGAAGCGGAACTCTCTAAATGTGCAGGTAGATGTCACTCTTAGTACAGGGTGAACTCAGCTATCACCTACCAAACCGACCTTAAAATTGATTACTGTGATTATGGTTTTTTTTAGGTAATCTACCGGTTAAGGTAGGTTTTCCGATGGACATAACTATCAAATAAATATTTTGTGACTCCTAAGAAAACCTACTCTACATCAGGTCCATCTTCATCTCTGTGTACTTCCTCCTTTCATCCCGTCCAACATCCCTACCCTGTTCCTGCCCTTTCCTCGTTTGCCCAACATCCTCCCCTCTATTACCTTCTTCAACATTCCACTACCGCTCAATACGCCTTTCATCCATTTTTCCTGCCTCCATAGGATTTCTCTCAACAAACCCCTCTCCTCACCCACCATCTCTAGTACTTCCTCATTTATTTTCCTTTCGGTCCATTTAACCTTCTTCATTCTTCTCCACACCCACATTTCAAAAGCCTCCAATCTACGTCTATCCTCCTGCTTCAGCGACCATGTTTCCGCGCCGTACATAGCTACGCTCCATATCAGAGTTTATACGAGTCTTTTCTTAACCTCCCTACTCAACGTCCCCGTCATCAACTCCCTCCTCTTTGAGAAAGCCTCCTAGCCTAGCAATTCTTCCCCTTACGTCCCTACTACTTTGACCGTATTGGTCCAAAACACTTCCGAGATATGTAAACTGTTCTACCTGGTCTAATTTTTCCCCTCCTATTTTAATGTTAAGCTTGGCCTCTTGATTATGGTTTAAAAAAAAAAAATATATATATATATATATATATATATATATATATATATATATATATATATATATATATATATATATATATATATATTTATATATGTATTATTTTCACACAGAAATAGATTTTTAAGGAAAGGGTGTTGGTCTTTTATATGTTTTCCTATCCCCTTTCCTTATATATATATATATTTCTATGTGTGAAAATAATATTTGTTCTACGTATGGCGGGATTGTTGTGTTTGGATATATATATATATATATATATATATATATATATATATATATAATATGCACCTTGAATAACTATGTAGGGAATAGGCTAATAAAAACTAAAATAAGTACCGTAGTTCCGCTTGGCTTGGAAAATTGGTCGTTGAGGCAATAGAATAGGTGTAGATTGAAGGTTTTCGAGATGTGAAAGTGAAAAAAGGGGAGTTAAAAATGGATGAAATAAACCAACGATGAAGTGGTAGACGTGGTTGGGAAGAGAGACCGTCTTTGGAAGCAATTCGTAGCAAATAGAAATCATGCGAACCTAAAAAGCGTGTTATTTTAGTGACATAGCGTTTTAATGCGTTTATGCTTCAAAATATTTGGGACTACAAGTGCAGTAGTTCGTAGAGGCAGGATATATTAAAAATCTACTCCAAGTTCGTTAACTTCTGCTAGCAAAATTTGACGAAATATTGAAAAACAGCATTTTTGGGAAAAATACTATTTTTCATTACATAAAATCCTTTTACAAAACATCGACATCAACTGCAAAATGTTACGCTGCTAATGCACCTTTTTTTTGGAATATTTTTTTCTTAATATAAGCTTTCTTTTATTAACGTATGTACTTTTGACTTGGTTATAGTATTCGTACATCCATTGACTTACAAATGCAACACATGCTCCGGCTTTCCCGGCCAGGGTACGGCATAAAATAATGTTTGACATGTGGCATTTTTCCTTACCTCAAATTCTTTGGATATTAATTCTCCATTATCCCAACGGTCTAACATCGCTCACAACCTTTTTTTTGTGAAGAGTGTACTTTGTTTCCCTAAAAAATCAACCGTTTGTTTACTAATCTTAGTCGGCGCTTCTCAGAGAGCTATATTTTCTGCAATTCTACTTAATATATTCTTCAATGACATCTAAATGTTCCGTAGCACCTGATCTCATAAGTTCAAAAGCGACATCACCATTAAAGACACCAACGCTTGGCTCAACGAAACGGCAACGTGCGATCGCGCCTGAATGAAACCTTCACCTGGGCAAAGATTCCATTCATATGGGAGGTTGCGACAAATTTCACTGAATGGCATAAACGTAAGACCTTAAAACGCCAATTCCTAGACGCTCGTGAGTGCCGAAATTATTAACAAATAAAGGCGTCATTTCTCACGTAAAACTCACGTTCCGCCCGCGTGTAAACACTATCCTACAAACATAAATGTATATAGTGGAAACTCCTCTCACTTAATTTTTCTGGACCGACCAATCAGTTCGAGTCTTAAAGTGGTTCCCTTAACCGCATTTACCAGTCCTTTGTCCACGTCCTCGAGCATATTTAGTTACTAATCCATTTCAGTGAAAGAAACTCCAGAACCTTCAGCGTCAACCGTAGGATAAAGTTTGCTCCTTTGCAGAAGATACTACTTTCATTTCAAGTCTGACATCGAAACAATGGATTTCTCCAGGTTTCCTGTTTTCGGATCTTAATTTCTAGAAAATAATGTCCCCTTCACTGCAATGCAATAATTTTTCAATCGTTCTGATTTACCCAAAATTAAAACACCTCCACAATGTTGCTGGGCATTATCTGAGCCACTCTTGTTACTTACTAATTAACCGTCAGCTCAACAAATTTATTGGTCTATTAAATTCCTTCCCCTTTCAGAAAAACAAATTCACAATCATATTCTTACAAATATTAACTCGAATTACTTACGAACCGTCCTCTTGCTCTCCGCTTTATCTCATTATTCTCCAATTCATGATAACTCTAACCCCCACTGCTACTCATTCACCACTTAAAACCTGATTCGAATGTTTATTCAGCAATGAAGAACAAATTACTTCTTGATTTTTAAAATTTTATAAAATATATCTATAAAAAATTTTCACCTACATCACATAAGTACAATCTGATTGAAAAGAATGTGAAAGCCCATCCTAAAAAGCCGCCATATTGACTGAGGATTTCAAAACGGGGAGACAATTGAAGTCTGCAGAAACTCAACTTCAGTGATCATGTCCATGAAATGTTTTCCTTAAATGTTAGTCTTCAGAAAAGAATTAAACTTGAAATATCCGAGAGCTGTTATGAAGGAGTCATTCAGGAAAAGAAGCCAAAAAAATAATTGTATTGAAAAGGAATATTTCACATTTGATTCGAATAAACTTTCAGTTAAATTCATAAATGCAATAGTTATTTCAGTAATGAAAGGATTAATTTAACAAATTTATAAATCTCGGTTAAAATATTTAAAAAAATAATTTTGAATTACATTCCATATTTTTTTGCATTTTACAGCTGTCAAGTCGTGTGACGACCGTATATGACAAATTTGTATTATTATGATAAAGATAATAAACATTAATTATATAACATTATAATACAATAATTCACTTGAGACTGTATTAATAAATGTAAACAATCATCCTTTAAGTCAGAAAAGTGTTGGTATTAAACTTTTAGAATATTTTTGTGCATAATAAGCTTGCAATGTACCCCAGTACATTTCAGCTAATAGGTAAATAATGGCTTTTCTTTTACTTCTATTTAAACAATTATTCTTCAACTACCATAGTAAGTGAAGTTTGCTGCCCCTGTTTGATTTCTATACTATTTATGACTCTCCCGTCTCGCGCTGCTAACAACATCAAACGCAGACTATCATTACCACTATCGTGGAGCGACTAGCAGCGCCGTTAGTGTAATGGCATACTTCCCCCAAGGGCCCCTGAATCAATCTTCGACCAAGCCGGGTCTTTCGACCGAGAAATGCCACTTCTTGCAATACATGTCACACGGGATATTGGAATCGAGCTCGATACTCAAGGAAATAGAGGAAACCACAATACATGGTATTACTCCCCGGGTACGTCCCGAACAGAGTTTTATAAGTGCCCATCATATCTAGCATATCAGTGCATCCGGAAAACGGAGCACATTTTCCACGATGGATTCAAAAAATGACACCGAGTTCTTTTCAAAATTCGAACTCCTCAAAATGGAAGTAAATAGATTTGCAGAATTTAAGCATATTTCATAAATATATAGCAACCTCTTTATTAGCAAAAAAACTGTAAAAGTAACTTATCATAATCAGTAAGTGTATATATGTACATAGTACAGCGTATCCAGAGCCTGAGCGTATCCAGAGAGGTGTGCCCGGAAATCGAACCCGGGACCCTCCGGTCAGTAGTCCAACGTTCTACCCACTAGACCACCGCGACCCGCATATATATACGAATCGTATATATATTTCTATAATATATATATATATATATTATATAAAAATATATATGGTGGGTCACGGTGGTCTAGTGGGTAGAGCGTTGGACTACTGACCGGAGGGTCCCGGGTTCGATTCCCGGGCAAGGTACTCTGGGTACCTGCAGCTCCACCCAAGCTAGTTGATTTTTCGGGTACCAGATCTTCCTGGGAAACCATAACCGGCGCAGGGAAAGGAACTGGCCCCCCTACCCTGATGTGTGAATATTCACACGTCGTCGGGCTTGGTACGTGAGTGAGCTCTACCATCACCTACTAATCCGACCTTCGGGTTGATTACCGTGTTTTTATATATTGATATTGATATTAACATTGATAAACAATGTTTTCCTGCTTGGTGTTCTTGAATGTACACATAAAAACTGACACTTTCACATGACACAATTTGTAAAATGAATTATGACAAGACGTTTAATGCATGACGTCTAGAATCAGCGAAATGCCATGACGTCTAGAAGCAGCGGAATGCTATAGTGCACTCTCGAAAGGAAATTAAAGTGATCCATAAAGTGCCATTCCTTGCGCAGTTTTGGAGTTCACATTTCAATGAATGTGGGGCACCTGGAGAGTGGGGATGATAAAGGCAAACGAAAAAGAAAATATAAGCTATGACGGAGTACTGCTACTGAATAATAATAATAATAAGGATAAAATGGACAGAGGTGACCACGTAACTGATGAACATAATCTACGGAAAATGGATGAAAAAAGAAGTGCAATGACATGAGCATACAGAAAAATGAAATAAATCAATACCAACAGACAATCCAGGTAATGAAACTAATACAAATGGCGTAACGTGAGAGCTGGTGAATTTGACAGGGAACACCATATGATGGTGTTAAAATAGTTGACATGATGGATCCTGTTTGTGGAGATTTAGCACCCTGAAGAAATTCTTATAAAATAAAAAGCTGTGAGATGAATTTTAAAGTAATAACTTTAAAGTTAAATAATAGTTTAAATTATAAACTAGATATTTCGTATTCTCAACAAGAATTTCTTTTACTCCCGTTAGATCCAGGTGAAAATGTTAAAATTTAATAATAATCTAGCATTTCGAATTTAGATATTATTTAACTATTAAGGAGGTTAGCTAATTTTCAATACTAATACACGTTTTTGGCACTCCTAAACATCATTCATAGGACAAATATCACGAAATGTAAATGACTGGTAAATACTCACACCTCTAAAATTGGATTAAAATATTGTTTTGTAGCTATAAAATTAGAGTTCCCTAATGCCAGGGCGCAAGTACTTTGTACTCTATTGTGGATGTGTATTTAAAGTTTAGTTAGAGCCAAAGCTAGAGTCGAATATTTCTTGCAAATTGTGATCAATGTAAGCAAATTTCAAGGATAAAATAAGTGAATCTTCAAGAATTCTGGTTCGCAATACATAATCATTTTCTTTCTATATTTATTAAATTTATCAATCGTCTTTGAGGTGAAAAGGAATATTACATTGAGGTGAACATAACGGAAAATTATATTTAGGAGTATAACATAGAGGTGAATATTACGGAAAGGTGTATATGTCATGGAGATAAAGACTATAAACATATTTAGACGATGTTTTTTTTTAATAGGAAACCTTACTGAAATATTATTTTATTCAAATAATTTAATTTAAAAATAATTTTAATGGATGAGACTGATTGCAAGTTACCTCTGAGAAAATGTTTCTACTAGAACAAAACAAAAATACAAGGTATCTACGGACTTGTGGACATGTTGGCAGCACAAGGTAAATACATTTTTAAAAATTTATGTATTCCAATGTACATAAATTCCAAAATTTTCTTACAAGTGAAATCCGCTGCCAAAGTCAACGGAAACTTTATCCTCTACACCATTAATTACAGATTATCCTTCATTCCTCTTCTAGGACTCAATTATAATTTTTCACATTTACACTTATGATATTAATTAATTTATTATGAGGTTTAATACATATACTGTAGCTATTTCCGTAGAACGATAATTACTTGACTGCGCTACTGTTTGCATGTACATGAGATTTATATCTTGCTCTTTTAAATGACCGTAGAAGTCATTGAAAGAATTTTTAATGGTATTTTTTCATTCGAATGTGGTAACTAAATAAATATAGACGTGAAAGAGAAAATATTTAAGTCTGTAAATCAAAAGCAGGAATGTGAAAGATGACAAATTCGCATGACTCTACTGCCTAAGGACCCCCAAAACGTGTGTACTAGAAAGAAAAAGAGACAGAAAGATAGGAAGGAGATAAAAAATTGATTAGAGGCAAACGAGGGAACTCCAGGGTTGACAATGAGGATGTTGTGGAATGGATGGGATGCCGTGGAATGGGATGGGTGGAGTGTTGAATGCACATGGCTGGAGGAGGAAGTAGGAATGAGACAGAGAGATATGGAGAGATGAGGAGACAGCCCGAGGAATGGATCGAGAGAGAGAGAGAGAGAGCGTGGGACAGTATTGGTTTTAATGCTTTGGGAAAGGAAGGCGACTTCTTCTTTCGGGGCGTCTGCCGCTAGAGTGGCGTGGCTGGGAGGATGCGGTGTAAGGAAAGGTGCGGTGGGAACGTAAGAGAAGGGAAACCCAAAGGGATGGATGGCTCGGGAGAACTGGAGGCGAGGGGAGAGAAGGAGAATGGGGAGGAGAGTCACCGACCCTCCGCTCGGCGGTGCGCGTTTGAAGGCGGGCCACTCAGAGGAGCAGCAGCCAAGGGGAGAAGGGGGGCCTTATAGGAATCAGGCGGATGGAACGGCTAAGTAGCGTACTGCCCTCCAATCCGAAGACCCAAGTTCAACGCCTGTCAATGGATTTTAAAGGGGCATTCCAATCGATCCTCGGGTGCCGTTCGGTACAAGTCAAGGCACAAACACTTCCACGCAGCGATCCGTTTGCCTGACGGAACCGTGGAACACTCTCCGAATCCATGGACTAAGCTTCAGGCGACGCCAGTTTCTGTCGCTCCTCTGCCTGTAACCCCACAATCGGACTACTTTTACCATCTGTCACCTTCCCTTGATAGCTATTATCGGGTTTTTGGCACCGATATACTCGAACTTGAGATTTAACCCGGAAACCTCCCAACAGAGATATTAATCGGAGAGCAAAAGCAAAAAATGATATTTATTAATTAATTTCCCGTTTCAAAGCAAAAAAAAAGATAAAGTCAACTGACTGAGGGGAGAGAGACGCGGGGGACAGTAAAGAGGAGTCACGCGTGAGAGAGTGCGTAGGTGAGCTCTAGTGTCCGCACCTACTTTGCGTACGCGTACAGCGGCCGCGCGCTTGTGTGCGTGCATTGAGGATCGGGGTGTGAAAATGGGGAAGTGGTGAGAGTGAGCGATACGGGAGGGGAGAGAGGGAGGGTGCAGGAGAAGGAGGATGCTGAGGCGGGCGGGGTGGTGTCGGAGGGAAAGCACACGAGAGTGGGTTTGAGGCAGCGGACTCCGATAGAATGCTAATATCGATTTATCGGTTAAATGGTGAAGGGTGGAGACCGTTGGCAGCAGCGCGGGCGAAGAAGGCTTTTGGGGGATGCCTGTGTGCTCCGTGCTTACAGTCAACTCTCTCCCCCCCCCCACCTCTCTCCCTCCCCGCGCCCGCCCAAAGGTTACCCCCCCCCCACCATCCCTCTCCGACGCCCCCCCCTGGCTCTTTCGCCTCCCACCGTCGTCGTCCCACACCCCGTTTTTCGCCTCCACGCCTCTCCCCGGACTCCTCGTCGCGGGGAGCATCCTCCACCTCTCCTCACTGCTCTCCACCTCCCGTTGCAACCCTCCTCAAGCTGCTCCTCCCTCTTCCTACTTCCACCCGCGCTCTCTCAGCCGCTCGGCTACTTCAGATAAGGAGGGCGGTCGGCGGTGGGAGGGTCGGCTGGGGAGGAGAGTAGGGAGGTAGTAGGGAGAGAGAGAGAGGTTCGCAAGGGGATTGCGGGGACGGGTGGTGCAGGTGGTAGGTGGGGGTAAACATCACCCTAGTGCTCCCCATTCCTCCGCACCGTACCCTCAAAACCTCCTCCCCTTTCCACCACTTTCCCATTCCTACATTTGACTCATCTCCCCACTCCTTTCCCCATTTCCTTTTCGCAGAAAAAAATTTACTCCTTCTACCCTACCGCGCCTCCCTCATCCTTCTCTCCCCCTCCCTCTCTCTCTCTCTCTCTCTCTCTCTCTCTCTCTCTTACTCTCCGCCCATGCCTCTCTTTGTTCTCCCACCCTTCCACATCCCCCCGAAACCGTGCTAATTTGAGGCCTTCTCCCTCCACCCCCATACTACCTTCCTCCACTCCAACGGAATTAAAAAAAAAGACGTTTTAGTCGAATATATAATGCCTCCCCCGTCCCACCAACCCGCACGCTCGCGATTCTTGCTTACTTCGACTATTTTCCCTTGATTCATAATCCGTTCTTGTGTGCTTAGCTCGTCCTACAACCTCCACATGCCGTTATCCGCGACCGGTTTCAATTCTCATCGAAACGGGCCTTCCTAGAATAATCGCGATCGTAATCATTTTCACGATCAGGTTTAATTTCTGGTCCTGCCTCGGTTGCCACAAAAAGAGGATTCTGACCAGTGGGAAGAAGTCTCTCACTTTTTTGCCTTTTTTCATATAAAGGACAAGAATCTTTGTTGAAAATTCTCTTCTAAGATTGTTTATTATTTTTTCCATTAAGTTCTCATGAATTCATTCAAATTATGGAACATATTAATTAATCAAAAACCTTTTCTTAAACAGATGTCGACTCTTGAGTCAATGGATTTGTATTCTATTCTGAGTGCTCTAGTGAAAGAAACCGATTGTTAAAAAAAAATTATTATTTTTCCTACTAATTCAATCATATCTTATGAATAAATCGAATTTATCAGCGATTTATGCTTTCCCAAAAAGTAGAGCTGCCTTTCCTCTTGAAGTTTCATGGCCCATTTGCAAGGAATAATGAGCAAAAATATTTCAAATAACATCATCCCCAATCCTCTCAGTAATTTCCCATAACTATAGTAAGAAAAAAGGTGAAAATCCTAAGACGGAGCGGATATCATTCATCTACGTATTATTTAGTATTCATTTTGTGTAATCCTATTTATGTTGTAATAAATATTCAATCAAAGTGATTCTTATTAATGAAATTCCGATTTCAACATGCTGAAATCGGAATTGGTGTGGATAAGTCAAAGGACGGCTAAACATGAAATTTGATTTACAATTGTTAATTTATTACGCAATTGATAAATATGAGAACTCAAAATGAGTCATATTTCCCCACGATGAAATTTACATGAGCTCCATTTTATGAAACTACAGCTAGTACAGAAATAATTAAAGCCGATTTTTTCGTAATCCTCTTGTAATAATCACTTTTCCAATGGGACAAGGATTTAGGAAGTTGACTGGTACGAGTCATACGAGTGTATCTAAAATCTCAAAGCACGTGAAATCATATTCCACCAAAAAACGCAGATGTTGCCGAAAGTCGCTGGTGCACTCCGGTTAGAGCATTCCTCAGTTCTTTAAGCCGAAGAAGTGAGCAAGACCAATAAGAGGCATTCGCCCGTGCAACCCACCATCTTAGCGCCTCCGCCCCACCCACCCAACCCCGCCCCCCCTCCCATCTCACTTTCTGGATTTTAATCGCTTCCATCCTTTACATTCCCTCTTCATTTCCCCCTCCCCTTCTTTTACCCTCTCTCCTTCCCCTCGAACAACCCCCTCCCACGCTCCCTTAATTCACCCTCCCATCTCACTTCTCTTTCCCATCAATCTGCCTCGTGGTGCCCCACCCCCTTTCTCCTCAACCCTTTAACCGGGAGGGAGGAGGGCGGCCTAAGCCATACCCTTTCCTTACTGCTCTAGAGTTCCCCCTCTCCACCTCAATTCTCTTTCTCCGCCCCTACCCCTTCCCCACGCGGGGCAACCTACCTTCCCCACCCTCCCCTTTAATATCCTTTTATGCCCTGGAGGTTCTCCACACCCCCAATCTCCCATTCCCCAACCCTAGCCCCACCTACTCCCCACCCCTTCCCGCACCCGCCTTTATCGTATGCAACCACTCGACGCCGCAATCCTCGGAGCCACCTCTCCCCGCCCGCCCTCTTCTTGGCATCACCCCGTTTTCGGAGCAGTAAAAGGCGGACGGGGGTGCAGCGGTGGGGCGGGCAAGGGCCGTGGGGCGGGCAAGGGCCGTGGGGCGGTGGAAGGCCTTCGGGGGGGAAACGAGCGGTGGAGGGGTGTGGCGTAGGAAGGGTTGGTTGGAGGGGAAAAATTCGATCTAACTGATACAATAAATCTATCGTTTCAGGTTCTTGGGCAAAAAAATACGCTTCCCACTGCCTGGAGTCGTGTCGGACGAATTAATAGCTATCCACACAATTCGCCCATTTGAAGCACCGATAATTTTGGATTCCGCAGCAAATGACCAGATAAAGATCTCCGAGCGTTAAATGGAGTAAAGACGGCCAATCAATATCCGATTAACCATCGCTCTTCACGAAAGATTCTTTTTGATCTAATGTCCGGCGTAACTTGACGGAATCAAATTATGTAGAGGGATTGGGACTCCACACCTTGACAATGCGAGTATTGAGAATGTTTCAACTTAAGTCTTCAAATATGTTCACGATGTTGTCCATCAATAATTAAGAAACTGTCTTATCAACAATCTAGGACGATGGAGGCTCAATATTGTCAGTCTTAAGGAGATTTACAAGACAAACTATGCTGAAACAAGTTTTTTCACCGGTCTGTTTCTGCAAAAAAATGATGTCATTTCCTTTTCCACCCCCAAGAATGAATTACGAAATAGTAATGTTTGAAAATGAATTTTGTTGTACGCATACACCTACAAGTAGATACTTCTTCAGATTTGAATAAAACTACTTTAAAAACGCAATAGGTATTTAGCTAAATGATTATACACACTCATGAAAACAAACGAGCTTCAATGAGTAAAAACAAGGGTCTATTATGTTTCAAATGAGATCCTATATAGTATTTATGAAGCGCTCTGTCAAGTATAATGCTCCCAAAATTTTCTTTTATATGACCCATGTTTTGAAGAGCAACACGTTGAATTGCGTCATTAATATGCATTCAGTTGTGCGGGTTGAACATATGGGACCTATTTTATGATATCAAAGTTGTCGCCCTATATTTCCATTCAATTCCATTCATCGGACATCGAAAATCGATAATTTTTCGACATTAAGAAAATATGTCGTCTGGTCTATCAGCCATGAAAACTATAAAGAAGTGTTTTATTGCCATCGTATGTTTGTGAATTATATCTTCACAGTAACGTTTTACTTTTCATAAGTTATTTTCATTTTCACTGAATCTTCTGTCATTTGACTTTGGTTTTAGGATAACAAATTCAATACATCTAAATCACGGCCGATTGAAATGCGACTTGTTTTGACATCGTTTATTTGAACGATTCGTGGAGTTGTACAATGAACTTTGGATAGTAGTGGAAGCATTCACCTTGGCCAAAGTTTAGCAGTAACTTCTAAGGAGATTTTTAGCTTTTCCTTTCGCTGTAATTCTATTTATACTTACTTCTACATGCGCTAAGGAAGGACTTTAAAAAATTCACTCTTCACCTCAATCCTAATCAGCAGTTATAAATCAAGGGATGTTTTGCTGTCTTTCCCCACTATGCTTGCTTCACAGATAGTCCCTACATTTCTGTAATTCCTGGCAAGCCTTTCCATCATTGTCTACTTATCTACTTTTGGAGTTACATTTCAACAGTTACCATTCATTCCTATTTCCATTATTATCCCAGTGGTAGCATGGCAAATGTTCGGTCCAACTATCAATAACGTACACCTGAATATTGGAGATAAGCACTTGGCACGATTAAATTTTAAATGATTGGTACAAATCCACCCGCTTCTTTATCCCGCGGCCATTAATACTCGTACTAAGAGTGACGCAAATAAATTTTAACACATTCGGGATTTGTTTAACGTCCAATTAGTATATTTCACAAGGCAAAAAAATGTTCAAATGTGTAAATTGTCTTCAGGTGGTTTTTATGTATTATCTTACACCTTGCATTGACTTTCTTTGCTACTAAGAATGTTTCCAACGTACTTCATCTCTCTTTGTAGAACCTCAATCAAAATAACCTATTTAATTCATCCATTTATCATTCATATTTTTCATGCAAAAACTTTGCATTCCAAAATGAAGAACAGAGATCATTGTCTTATTTATCACAGTAACTTTAAATTTTCCTTGCACTTGATTCTCAGGCGCCTTGTATCTCATTCCCACCCCCCCTTCGGACCTACTATGAATTTTTTCAGCTCAACCTTTCTATTAAGGGTTACATGTTTTTTTATTCATAGTAAATCCAAATAAATTATCGATTATAATTTTTCTTAGAAGAATATTACCAATAATTTCAATTTTATATAGGCTAATGTCTTCCTAAATGCACCGTAGGATAGAATCACGTTATAAAACACTCACACACACACAATGGTGCTTTCGTTAAGGAAGGAATATATTTTAACTGAAATCGTTCAGAGTTGTGTTGTAGTGTACGGCACGTTTTGCATTCATTAACGGTAATGAAAATTTATTTTTATGTTACATGCGATTTCAATGACAGATAAGATATATTTTCAAGCGTGATGATGTGAAACGCTATGATGCTGATAAAATTAAGACATGCACAAAATTATTAACCATAAGAAAGGAGTATGCTAGATACTCAGAGGCTCACCTAAACTGTGCGATTATTTGGTAACCGGATTATTGTGAGAAGCCTCAGGATGGACAAATTAATTTACTACCTGCAATTAGGAGTGAATTTAAATCGAGCTAAGACCTCGGCAAACTAAAACTAAGACGCGCTAAGACCTCAACCATCAAAACGCATTTCAAATCGATTACTGTAGGTGCGACTTGAAAATATTTTAATATTTTTTCCTGTTGAATAACTTATTCGAAAAAATACGGCCTTACAAATTCAGCGTAAACAATATAGAAATGAAATTTTCAGAAACACATTTGGTTTATAGCGCTTGGGGAATTTTCATACGACCTATCGCCAAGCAGGAAGAAAAATTTGAAGCCTTGATTGAAACTCCCCGCATTTGGAAATAAAAATAATTCTCTCCGTCTTAAGAGCATTTGTTATCCCCCTCCACGTATACGGGCACTCCTTTTCTCCGCTCTTTTAAAAACAGAGGGTTTCGGCTCTAGTCCCGAAGAAAATATACGTATAAAAAAAATCCTCTCGACGAATTCCATTTGAGCGACACACTTATTCCACCGGTATAACTTTCTCTCTCTCTTTCACTCGATTTTCCCGCGATCGTCATTTCGGCCGTTCTCTCTCCTTAAAAAAAAAAGCTTCCCTCCGTCATTCGCCCACGCCGCCATCAACCCCCTTGCTCCTCCCACATCTCCACCCAACTGCCTTTCCCCGTAATGCCGATGCGCGCCCCAACCCCGCCCTCCTCGACGCCGAGCACGCAGTGGCAGTCCCCACCGTCTCCATCGTCACACCCCGCAACACACCCTCATCCCCCGACACACTATTTTCAGAAAGCATCTCTTGACAGAGGGAGGGAACGCGAGGAAAAAGGAGAGAGGAGGACTTCCAGCCACTTTTTATTTGGCGAAGGCGTTCAATCTAACCCGGTACTCGTTTCACGGTGACCAAAGCAGTCGTTTTATATTGGCCAGAGCACTTTGGCCCCTCTTTTCTTTACGCCAACGAGCGGTCCTAACCGGGGATGAGCGCGAATTCCCATGGAGGAGGAAGACCTGAAAGCACGGGGTAGAAAAAAAATATATATACATATCTTTTTAAGGACATGCATAGTGCCTTCCATCTTTTTGTAAACCTATTTCCTCACAATCTTATAAGGAGGGTGAGAGAAATTCTCATCCCTTTGGCCGCTATCCACATACTCTTCATCCCAAACCATCGCTCAAACATTTTGGTGACAACCAAGAATCTTGCGGAATATTTGAAAAGGCATACGATCTGACCAGGGTCAGAGAATTGAAAGGGCGTGGAGAAGAACGGGCCGAAATGACCTTAGGTGAAAGAAGAGGAAGCAGATATTAATACAAATACAGAGTACAAGAATTCCGATGTTAACACACGCAAGGATTATAAAAAAAGATCGTTCATAGTTAGGGAGAAATGTAAGATAACTGTACTATCGAATAAATGTAACTGAACTATAGAACGGAGAAGGGTATTCGTAAGTAATTAATATTAAAAATACTTTATTCACGAAATCGCTATTGGGAAATAATCATTTATATAACTAATGATTGTAGCACCCCAAAATATTACGGGGATAAATAAAAGTATCTTTCAAAACGAAAATATGTCAGCTATAATATATAATAACTAATATTCAGTAAATACTATTTTTTGATGTGCGTACGCTACGTTCAAAACTTGGAAAGCGCAACTGACGACGAGATTCCGGAATCAAAATGTAAAGGCTCCGGAAGTTTTTTAAATATTCTGAATTACGAATTTCGCCATCATTGATTCAACTATATTAATCATTTCTGAGGGTGATTTCGGTAAACTTCAAAATTATTCACAAGCATCGGCATCGATAATCCCTTCGACAATAATTATAAGTGACAATTATTCGAGAAAGCTACTAGAAAAAAAACAATGGAATATGAAAGACTTCGTTCTGGATAGATCGAGCTCACCTTTTCCATTCACCGTCTTACATCCATGAATGGAGATCTAGGTTGGAGAGAACGTTAATACAACACTAAAAAGAAGAATATACGAATATATATATATATATACGCATATTACACAAATATCGTTTAAATATAATAGCCATGCTTCCGGGAGGTGAAATACAAAAAGTTCGAAACCCTATTTGAAAAAGGGTAAGGAAATGGAAGGCGTTAATGGGAAAAACAACAAAAATTATTGATACAACGGCTGACCAAAAAAGGAGCGGAAGGACTAGCTGTGCTCGAAATAGTTAGTTTTTAAAACTGTATGAGACCATAGATATACGTATTATTAATAGTTTTTCATGGACTTCAATTCAGATAGAGTATTTAATAGCTCATAATGGTAGTCTATTAAACTTTTCTTCTTACACCCTGCTGCTATGTAAGCATAAAACCAAAGAGAGACAAGTAAATGGGTGACAAAAGTTGTGGAGAGAGTCTTAAAACAAAGATAATATACCTCTGGTCTAAAAAAGAACTCCAGGCAGCTCGGATCGACGGCCATCTATCAAAGCAGAAATATCACTTAGTCATTAACATACTATAAATAGCACGTGATGAAAGAGACAAATTTAACTTCGCTAACTGCGAAAAACTAGGAATATTATAGGGAGAGATTAAAGTTTGCTCGTCTTTCTCTAACCTTTTCTACCATTGGAGAGCAAAGAAAGGGAAGAGGAAAGCGAAGATTTCAAGCCGTCCACCCCTTTCAGAAATACATATTAGCTCCATTTTATTGCAACAGGCTGAAGTCGCCAAGATGTCGACGTGTCGCTCCCACTTGGCTTCAGGTGCAGTGGAGTGAGAAGAGAGGCTCAGGGGTAGAAATGGTCAGAAACTGGGACGACGATAGATCCGAGTAAGAGCATGGAGCCGCAACTGCGGAAAACTAAAGATTTTCACGGCCGTAAAATCTTAAATCGAGCACTGATTAAAATCGTTCACTATCAAACCTGAGGTTTAAAACGATAATAAGACCGCTCCAGCGATTAAAAAAAAACGACTTAACGATGGAATTAGAAAGATATCTTGGTAGTACAGAGGGAATATCGCGGGAGAACTGAAGGGAATTGCACCTCGAGCTTATTAGCGAGGGAAATGGGTAACGCGGAGGCTGGAGGGACGGGGAGTACGCAGAGAAAGGGAGAGAGAGACGGAGCTAGAGAAATGGGAAGCTGAAGGCGTGAAGGCGTGCGAGCGGGAGGGAAAGAGTGGAATGAGGATGCCGAGGGGAGCAGAAGAGTGTGGCGGCAAGAGGAGTGTGAAGAAGGAGATTGATAGAGAGGAGAGAAAGGGAGGGAGGAAGGAAGAGGAAGAGGGAGGCGATGAGGGCACGCAGAGGAGGCGGGGGAGGGAAGGCGTGTGGGAGGATCCCTCTTGCAGCTCGATGCCACCCACCCACGCACAACCCGCCCCTCCTCAACTCACCTCATACTCCCGGTCTCCCAACCCTCCCCCGCCTCAACTCCCGGTAGCCCTTTCAACCGACGGCGTCCTCCCTGCTGCCTCACTAGTCCCCTCCCAGGGCCTTCCACGGGGGGGTCCTCTCTCACCCCTCCTCCATCCTCTGCATCTCCACCCCTAGCCGACCCCTCCCACATTTGCACCCACCCCATTCCAGGGATCCTCGTAGTGGGGACGGAACGGAGGAAATGAGGGATCTTATCGGTTGAGGGTGGCGCTGGTGGCGTAGGGGAGGGCCGGGAAAGGGGAGGGGCCGAGAAATTGTCAGAGTGCCATGTGCGGGAGGGAGTGTGGGGAGGGGGGGGTGTGTCGAGGGGACGGGATGCGGGGAGGAAGCGAGGATTGTGCGGGAAGGGGGGGGTCCCGCGTGGAAGAGAGCCTCAGATATAACGGTGGTGGGCGGGGGAAAGATATGGAGTGAGAAAAGTAGGGGGTGTGAGGGAGTTGAGGAAGAGGAGAAATAGGGTGATGGGATATGGGGAGTGAATAGGGAGGGAGAGGGAAGGAGGTAGGGAAAGGTTAGAAAGAGAGAGGAGGTGGACATGAAAAACGGTGGTTAAGAAAAAGAATGGGAATGAAGATGAAAAGGGAAAGAGAAGAGGCCTGGAGATAAAAGATAGTGGAGTTGGGGCGTAAAGACGGAGCTAGGTACTCGTACGGGTTACTACCACCAAGTGCGCCCACGATCGGTGGGAGCTCAGCGATCGCATGGTAAGGCATATTTACTCGCTCGGCAGACTGCTCGGAGACTAATTGCGAATTTCCTCTTTCGCTTGAGACCACTGAAAGCGAAGGCTCCAGTGACAGAATGCGGAACTACATTATAAGCTATGGGGTGAATATTCCGCAGGGGATGCCAAAGAAATGTAACATGAGCTTGACCATGCAGCACTGTTTCCGCTCCGAAATTTTGACATGATATCCCATATCTTATTTCACCGCAGTGACCACTACGATAATAGTTCTACCAAACCAGAAATCGTTAAAACTGGACAGTTTCAGTTTTGTGAGTGTTTCGTCATTTATTAATCACTATTAAGTTTTATTTTGATTTTTAACTTAACAATTCAACCAAAATACGGATAGCGCTAATATTTTGCAATAAGGTGAAACCCATAGGTAATCCGGTAGTATTATTTTGTGTAAAAACCCAAAGGAAGCCATTGAATTTAATGTTACAATTTCCACGGAATCTCATTTAGTATGGCAGAGATACTCTGCTTGCAGAGATATGTAAATTAAAATCGTAATTTCTTCAATCTGTAGTTCCACACCCCTTATTTCCTTGCATTGATTGATCATTCTATCCCTGGTCTTGTCTCTGAATTCTTCACATACATTCTTCCTTCTATCAATGTTTTGGGAGGTGCTATGCCTTACTAGGTACTGTCCAAAAGGAAAGACTATTCTGTTTCTTTCAAGTGTTTTCGACTGGATTCTTTCTTCTCCAACCCTTCTCAGACCAGATAATGATATATTATGTTTTACGTGGCAGAATGCCAAATAATTCAAGTTAAGAGGTCAAACATTCCCTAATATCAGAGGCAATATCATAAATAGTAACAAGTACAAATTAAATATTCCCAAGCATTACAAAAAATCAGGTTACGTGTTTCAAGGAAGAACTGGACGTGAATATGAATGAAAACGTTCAGCTAACGTAAATTACCGTCCTTTTATTTTACTAACTATATTTAATGAAACACAATTCGATTACGTTTATTTATATGCTCCACCATGACTTGCATAATATCTGATAAAACAATTAATCTTTATTTTTGATGAAAAAATAAATCTTTTATCATGTTTATATCTACCTAGAATATTTATTTACTTCCAAGACTAATTTCAACGAGGTTTTAATGGCTGCTGATGCATTACTTTTTTGAAATTTTGGAACAAAGGACGTGGCGAACAGGACATAAACTAAACGCTTTAAAGAAACTGGGCTTTATTGAACGGGTGGTGGAAAAATGTAATGAGAAAGTTAAAGGGAGATATTATTTTGCTCTAGTTAGACCAAATTTGTAACATTCCGCTAGTATTTGGGATCCTTGGGAGAAAACTTGGCAAAAGTAATTAGATAAAGTCCAAATAAAATCCGCGAGGTTCGTTAAAAATTTTTATAATAAGAACACAAGTGTCACAGATCTCTTTGGGGATTTAGGCTGGGAGCCACTTGAGATATGAAGAGAGAAAGCGAGAATTAGACTTTTAGAAAGGTTCAGAACAAACGAGTTTAACGATGACATTAAAGGAATTATAATAGCCCCACACTACTTAGGCAGATCAGACCACAAAGATAAAATTAGGGAGATAGATTGTAGTACAGATAGATACTTATTCTTTCCCCAAACAATCAGAAATCACAATAGTGAGAAACCGAATTCACTTTAGAAATATTAAAAACATTGAATGTATAAGTCGGAACAAAATTCAACATTGCAAAGAGTTCAGTTGCATGCGTATGTTAGGTGGCAGTTGCTTTGTTTGCATGTAATTTTAGTGTAAGGGTTTTTGCATGAATGTATACCATGTTTTGTTTGTGGACTGTAAACATGGTGGCTTTTGCATGCGATTTTTTTCTTAAATACGGGTGGCGCCCCAACACCCCCCCCCCACCACAAGCCCTTGCGGCTGCTTTGGGGATATTAAATAGATGTAGATACCCTAAATCTATTACCGTTAATGGTTTTTGGCATTTACATTGGATGTTTCCAAGGAGAATATGTCATAAATAATTTAAATCATAATTCCGACCTTAAGAGTAATTTTAGAAAATAGTATAGATATGGAAATGTCCCAACAATCATTCTAAAAGACGGAATCACAGCCACCTCAATGCACTGCGACAATCTAAAAATAGTAATCATCTCATGCTATGAATAATATAGGCGCTGTTACTCTACTGTCTCGAATTAATGAACGTATCAATGTTTAAAAATAGAGGAGTGACAAGACACTGAAACTCGATTAGAGGAGAAACTTCCGCATTGAGCGTTGAAACAGAAACAGGATTTCGGATAAAATGAAATATGAAGAGGCCGAGGCCAAAGTAGCCAATTTATCGCCAAGTCGCCAAGCCAGTCAGCTTGGCGCCATCTGCCGTAAAAAAGTGACCATTTTGGCCGCAAGCCACCAAACCTGGCAACCCTGCGTGGGACATCCTCATTGGTGATTCGCTCTGTCCATCTAATCCCCATTATTCTCACAGTCATATTTTTCTTTTCTCTGCAAGTGCTACTGTCTACGCCTATCAGGTTATTCTCCAGCTCTCTTCCCGAATCTCTTCATTTTCAGTTAGGTATTGCTGGACTTAAACATTTTATTTTCTTCTCCTTCCATTCCTGGAAATGATAATTCTTTATTTAAACAGTTCTTCCAGTTATTCCGGTCCTCTTTTTTCTATTCTTGTCTCCTACTCTAAACATGAAGTACATAAACCATATTTTCAGGTTCAACTTGGAAACCTGATTAAAATAACGAGAATAAATGATAATGAAATGATAGCCTTTCAATAATTCCTCGGATATTTTCGGCCTTTCCTATTTTCTGCTGGGTAGTCAGAGTTATACTTCACTCATTCTTATAAAACTTTACCTTCAAAATACGAAAACAGTTTCTGTTAAGATATCTTTTTCTCCTTCCCTTATCTATGAGAACTCTCAGTGCCAGAATGGCTTTTCTCGAGCTTTAGCTTTTCCTAATTCGGTTGGGGAGATCGGCTTTTTGCTACATCCTTTGGTAATTAATTCCTGTTAGAAACTTTGATCCACGCACAATGGGACAAAATATTCCAAACTTTTTGCACCTAAAAAGAGAAACATTTTATTTACTTCTTCAGATTAAGTAAATAATATTTCCCCCCCCCCGAGTTCCCTGGCATTTTTTCAAAAAGTCATTTGCTAAAATATACATTGTACCTTGAGGGTCGCGGTAGCCCGGTGAGTAGAGCGTTGGACTACTGACCGGAGGGTCCCGGGTTCGATTCCAGAACACAAATATCAACTATTTAAATTAAGTAATATTGAAAAAATAAACGATGTCGAAAACAGAAAGCACTCTATTGGAGTAACGACACAAAACTAATTTGGTGTCGACAAATTTACATTTTATAATCAGTCATCAAGTAGACGGCAATACGTGTGCTATTATGAATATTGGCCATTGATATGCATTTTGCCTTAAGCGTGGGGTGATGCACCTTGTTCACGTTGGGATATAGAAAAACCTAGATTACATTGAAATGTACTAAGAAGACGAAATCCTATTCATCTTCACAAGATTTGGGCCTTTGAAAGTGTGAAAACTAAGAGTTTTCAATTAAATACTGCGAATTTAAAAATTCGTCCTGCAAATGAACAGATCGAGAATCGACACCGATAAATTTCACTAGCAGACCAATTTTGATCGAAAAAATCCAACCCTCTCTGCCGCAAAGAGCTCACAAATACTTCAGATCTCAAGTCCGAATGGACCCAAAATTGGCTGTGAGCGTTTGCACCCATTTTTGTTGAAGGGGACTGCGGGAAAGGAACTGTGAGGAAAAGACGAAAGGGATCGGCGTTGTGAACGAACGGTCTGAAGGCAGGGAGACGGAGGTAGAATAGAAAACCAAATGAAGGATGAAAGGAAATGCCTTGAAAGAGCATTAGGAGTGGATGTAGCCAGTGGAGGAGAAAGTGGGCGAGGATAGAGAGAGAGAACGAGGTAAAGAGGGAGGGCAAATTTTCGGGAGACTCAATTTCGGAGAGGCTGGAGAGAGAGAGAGAGGGAAAGCAACGGGGAGAGAGGAGAGTGAAGACGGTGTATGGAAGGGGATGAGGAATGATTCGATATTATGATGGCGGAGGCTATCGAGGGAGGGAAATACGGATCTTAGAAGGAGAAAATAGGGACAGTACCTAAGGAGAAGAAGGGAAGCGTTCGGAGGAAGTCGAAAGACATGAGGAGAAACAAAGGATCGGGACATGAGGAAGAAATCGAGTGGTTAAATACGATGGGCCACGGTTTGAGACATGTCGACCCCCAGCGTGTGAGATGGAGGAAGGGGACGCGGCGACACCTGGGAGACGGCGTGAGGGCGCGTCTATAGATTTCTCGGATCAAGAGGTTAATTTCGCCGAGCGCTGCAAACCCGAGGGGAACCCTCGCGTGAGTTCATTTTCCAGTTGAGGCAAAATTTGTTGCGCTGCAAAAATCTGAAGGCAGTTGCAAGACTAAGGGTGCAGGAGACTCCTTTAGTCCCGGCCGTCAAGATTTCATGCTCGGGCGACTCTCGTGCTGGGGCGGATTCAGGATTATTGCGAATAGGGGGAGAGGTGGAGGCGCCAACCTGCGGATTAGCGACCTTTATAATGCGGTAGAAAAATCATGCATTGTATATATTATTTAAATATTTTCTGTTGGCTTTCTTTGATAATATGTTAAATGAAGTAACTTTTAAAATTAAAAAAAATTTAGGAGGAGAGTGTGAAATAATGATCCAGACACCATTATATATACTACTGGTTAAAAATATGTCATATTTTATTTGAAATTGGGATGGATATTACCATTTCATTAAGCAGTAAGTTAAACCCAAAAAAATTGCAATGCTCAAATGAATAAAAACCTACAATTTCTTAAAACCATGAAAAAGTAAGGCCATATGTGGTCGCAGGAATTAATAATATTTTTTTAAGGTCATTAAATCGAGGTAGTTTCAGCAAGTTGGTCATCTGTGCGAAGTTTAAGACAGAAAAACGCAAAATAATGAGATAACCTTACCCCTTCGAACATGTTTCTCATTAAGGGAAGTTGCACCCAATAACGAATCGAGGGCGTGGAGAAAAAACGGAATAAATATTATCCTCAGAAATGTTTCGAAATCGCAAAAAAAAGACTTTTTCATTGATAATGGACAAAATCGTTGAGGGGGCGTAGTTTCTTTTGAATATTTAATAAATAGCCACAGAGTAGATTGAATGAGACTTTCATACCGTCATTCCACATTTCCCAGAGTATTTCTCATAATTAAATCGATACATTTTCACTTCAAAACCTCTTCTCTCTGTACATTTCCTCCGTCAGCATGTCTCCTGCTCTCTTAGAGGCATATGATCCCATTTTCTCACAAATATACCCATAAACTGCGTGATAAGGAACAGTCGTCAATCTAAGATGCTCGACGAGCTTGGGTTGGGAGAATATTTTCGGTTAAGAACCAAAGAGTAGTTGCCATAGAGATCCTCATTTCGCCGGCAGGCTCCTTTTTTTGCCTCTTATTTCCCCCCCCCTTCCCAGCGATACCCACTTTTCCCGAGACTTCCCCGGCAGTTTCCACTCCCTCTATCACTTTCTCAAGTTTCCAGTCCCACCTCGCTCCGCGGGGGAACGCCGTGATTGTTTTTCGGCGATAGCATGACTTTGGAATGAGAATGGGCCGGTGTGAAGGTAGGTAGTATTAAAAGATGAAGCGACCGAGATGGGAAGGGGGAACGTGGGCGAAGGGATGGATGGATGGGTGAAAGAGCGATGGAGAAGGCGTGGAGTGCTCGAGATTGGGCGAAAATATAGTCGGGAAAAAATAAACGCTTGTAAACGGCGGGGAAAGAGTGAATGAGGACAGGTGGGGAGATGGGGTGGCGGGCGCGGCGGCGAAGTGGGATGAGAAGTCTTGGGGCTGTAAACTATGAAAATGGAAAAAGATGCAATCGGCAGATTGCCTCTGTTTACTCAAAAACGGTCGTGGGTGATGAGTCGACGAAAACGGACCAGATGGGAGTGATAGCGGGTTTCTTAGATACGGGAAGTAGGCATAAGTTGTCACGCCTACCGTTGAGAGTCTGGTAGGGATGGAGGCTCACGAAGAGTGGGAGAGAACAGCGAGCCTACGCTCTTCTGGATGCTCGGAGAGGGGGGGGGGGAGAAGAGGCTAAAAGAAAGGCTTTACTCAATATAAAATACATAATACATAATCGACCTATAGTTTTACACAGAAATATTTTCTTTCTTAGGGAAAAAATGCAATAACGACTTCTGGTGTGGGCTTATTAAATGCGGCCGTATTTGACTCATTAATTTCTTCCGACGAAGGCCACTAAAATGAGCGGCGATGCTAAATAAGTTTAAATATTTTTCCTCAATACATGCGATGGACGATTCAGGATTCATGCAAAGAAAATACTCGAGAATGAGTAATAGTGCATCAAGCGGTATGTTAAAACGCACGCAAGATGCAAACTTCCCGAATAATTTCCCACACTTTCTTTGTGCAGAAGTTCTGTATAATCTAATGTAACATTCTCATTTAGCTAAATCATAGTTAATATTTTTAATTTAATGAATTAGATAATCAAAAGTTCAAATCGGTAGCACCAGCTAAGCACTGGTGGAAAGAGTAATTGCTATTTGGATACTTGCTGAATTGAAAAAAAAAACTTGTTAGAACGAGGACTGCAATGTACACGTACACATTTCCTTCCAACAACGTTTTCTAGTCAAGCGAATTTGACTTATTTATGTAAAGCAACTGATAATTTCATGACGCATTTCTTAAATGATTCTATTGGCTTCGGCACATACCGAGATTCATGCATTAAAGACAAAGAATCAAGCAGTAATGGATGATGAACGGAGAGGTTCAACTAAGCAGTTGAGTCGTTTGGGTACGAGGCGGAAGACAATAGCGTCAGCATACTTGCAACCTAAAGGGGTGGAAATTTGGATATTAGTTCCATGACTCCCTCACTCGTGAGTCGAAACGATCTAATCAGGTAAACAAATTTACTGCTGCCAAAGAAAGAAAGACCTGGGAAACGTGAATTGCAATTCACGTTTCCTAGGTTCCAAACCAAAAGGATACCAAAGTTCCACCGATGCCATCATATTTATGTTCAAAAAGAACAAAGACTTTCACTTAAATGAGATAGCGCTTAAGTTATTTCCTCGTTCTCCACTATTGTTTTTTCAATCACCACTATATGTTGTTATCCTTACGATTTCGTATCGAACCCCTTCTTGCGGTCACGCATATTCCCAGCTGCCTCCCTCCGCATATGATCCCGACCCCTCTTCATCTCCGCACTCCTGCAACCTCGACAGAATCGCCCCATGTTCATCCGCCTCGCTGCCGCTAATCTTGATTTGCATTGCTTCGACATGCCTCGTCAACCGTGTGCGCTGTCGCCACGGTCCTTGCTTCGCCCCTTGCCCTGCCTCACCTTATAGCCACCACCTACCTCCGTGTCACGTCCCATCTTAATGAAACGCAGGCTGCCTCGTCTTTGCCCTAATACGCTCAATAAGAAGAAGCAGTCTCTTGCCGCTTGAGGTGGCTTCAAGTGATATTGAACACGTTACATCACAATTCTCTTTGTCTCGAGGAATACGAAATACGTTTCCGATTGAAATTTTTTTTGCCACAAGTTCACTTTTTCATATCTGAGTATAAATCCATCATAAAACAAATCTAAAGAACATGCTAAGTAAAATATTAATAGCAGCCATTTAAAATCAGAATAATTAATCAAGCTTATGCGAAATCAAAGATAACCTTTCTTTATGCATGCATTTGCAACTATGCGAATGTATAAGAAAAATTGCTCCATAGAAGTCGATTAACGAAACCATTTTGCAGACTCATGTTTATAAAATTACATTATTACGAGGCAGAATTAAAGGTGAACCTCCAGCGGAAATATGACAATTTGTGCTTATATCGCATAACACTTAACTTAGACAGCAGAGAGAGCAAAGCGAACCGGCGGCGGCGAAAGGAAGGAGATTTGAACAGGCGGGAGGGACGAAATCGAGTTAAGGAAGGCGGGAGAACGATCCGGGAAATGGGCGGCGCTCGCTCGCTTGCTCTCAGACCTTCTTCGCCTTCGGTTCCCTCTCCCACCTCCTCCCTGTTAAAGTTTATGCGTAAGTTATGTCTTCGGAACAGAGTGCGACGCCTGCCAGATGCAATCCCTTGTCCCAAGAGTCAAGTTTTAAAGCATGGCTACTGAAATTACGAACCTGTTACTAACTAGTCCGTGCACAAATAGAGATGAATAGGGAGGGGGCGTCGTGATTTACGTGTGATTCATCTTCTCGACGTAACATTAAGTCCCAAACCCGTGCAGCTCGAATTCATATGAATCAAACCAATAGGGAAAAATCAAGAAAGGGAACCTAAATCGTCAACTGCCATCAATGATGAGTACTCACCACCAACTTTTCAATTCTGCAATCACATGCGATAGTAGATAGTTCCACCTGATACCCGGACACGAGAGCCATAAACAGCATGCGGAGAATTTTACTTGCAATATGGTGCACGAAGAGGATGAAATACGGCCTTAAATATTGTTTTAAGTAATTTAAGAATAATGACATCGCATTGATAACATCGATGAGAAGATATTTCGAAATAAGAATTTTGAAACTCAATTCTTGAATGAATAATCTTGTTCAAATTTCAACGATGAGCTCAGTCACTAAAGGCCACTGAGCGTAGGGGCAATTATGAAACTAATTTGCGAATGCCATAATGTAATTTTAGATCATTATTATCATTGATATTTCACTGTTTATGGTAGGTTTTGGATAGACATATCCCAAAAAATTTTCCAAAATACAATGACTTTTCTCTCATAGTAAAGAAAACAACCTGATATCCGACACTACAGTCAGTTCCTCTCAAATTCCGTATACGTACTTCCTTCCTCCCTTCATTCCATCCAACGTACCTTTTTGGATTTCAGATAAACAGAAAAAAATATTTCCTGGTGGAACCAAGTTAAACTTTCTTGCGAAACAGGTCTTAAACCCAAGGTTTAGTGCAATGAGCGAGAGTAGAAGTAGGGCGCAACCCACCTGCGTGTCCACGGCAGGAGGCTAATTTTTCTCCTTAGGCATGGGTTTGTGGCTTTTCACGAAGTTGCAGCACCCAGAAAATGTCCCTGCTCGAGTTTAGCGGCTGGTGCAGCCCTGTCAGCATCCGAACACTACGGCCATTAAGCTACAAAAGCTAGCCTTTCTTATTTTCTTAAAAATTTAAGTATCTACCAATATGTCATGCCAAATTTCCTTTGACTTCATCCATTCCACATCTAGAAAAAATATAACCTCAAATGTTATATAGATTACATTTCAGCTTTTTCAATGGAATTTTTTCATATCCCATCAGCGATTATCTTCCTTATGGGTGTCTCTTTTTAAATTCCTGCATGTTATTTTATCGTAATAATCTGTTAACCTCACGTCCTCTCGTTTTTAATAAAAATGTGAAACATAGACCCTAAACGTTTCTACTTTCCCATTTCTGGGCTCTGAAATACCTACTATCTCATGGTAAAAAGTGTTCCATTAAACAATATCCAAAGTGTTGGCAAACGCTATACACACCTAAGTCAACTTAGTAATAATTGGAATTGTCATTTTCAGCGATTCGATATATTGAACGTGAACATCAAAAGCTGGTTCACCAATTCTTATTTCCGGCGCTTATTGCTTATGAGCGACACTTTTTTTCATGAACAAATCTTTCAAATGCAGTTTCCATTAAGTAAACTATTCTATTCAATTCAAATGCGTAATTCTTTTTGATTCACTATGAAAAATACTTCCAGCCTTTCACCTATACCTGAACACGGTTTACTGGATTGGAACGATGGTCAGATCCTTAATCTTTGTAACTCTTATTCCCATGAAACTATATACCAAACAATTTTGGGTTATCTCTCTACCGAGAGGTTAAACAGAGCTACGAACCGCGACATTCAAGCATTTGGATTGGATGAACAAAGGGTTATCGAATTTCATCCCATGGGATGTTTTTGAAAGACGACGTTTCGAAGGTTGCCTCTACCAAATGTCTTCAGCGTGAAGTATGCGATAGCCAGAAATGACTACATAAGAGCTGGGTCCAGGTATACTCTCATTTGTTGCGGAAAATAAGCGTTTACAAGTCGCCTCTTCTTTCACAGGAGACAAGTAAGTAGATACCAAGAATTGGTGAAACCCAAGAACTCTTGGGTAAATAAATTCGCAGAGAAAGACTGTGGTTCTTCATTTTTGAATTAAAATCATAAAAGGAGGTAAAACTGGTATGGTAGCCTGCGCTGTCTTTCCGTGCGTAAGCAGTGGTTCAAATCCCTAAGAATCAAAACCATATGTGTTCCTTTCGGTAAAAGTGAATCAATATCACCCGCAATTTTTTCTTCACCCTTTAATTATTGAATGGCATCATAACTCAACGGAAGCGTAAATACTATATATCAGCTTGACATTAAAACGAGAGCCTAAGTGGATAAGACATAAGAAAAAGGTGAATGAATAAAAACGTTCAAAATGTACATACCTATTCATACCCAAAGATGTCATGTGCATTTATCATTTAATACCTCAACATGATTTCGGTTAATTTTCTTGGCGAACGTGAATTATAATTTAGCCTTTATTTATTGCAACGTATTTCATTTACATATAGTTATATAGCGCTACATACTTGTCTTCAAATTTTTCATGCTAGAAACAGTAACCCCTTCGGTGAGATTTCATTTGAGATATCAGTGTATTATACCACATGAAATAAGCTTCACCGGAGGAAATTTATCTTCAAGGATATTTCCTAATTTCGAGTATCTTAAAAAAAAAGGCTGTTTTTCATTTACCCATAGCATAACATAAACGCTATTGAAGTTAAGGCACTAAAGTCGACCTTCTCAATAACGAAAATGAATATACCTAGAGTCTCATTTTCTATTAAGTAAAATATCCCTTGTAGCAGGCATTATTCCTGATTATAAGTCTTTTTAATTAATTCAAAATGTTTAGGCAATGTTGTCGACCTCTTGAGAATTTATTGACATATACGACACCCGAAAGAGGCTCCAACCGTAAGGGTGGAGGCTCTTTCGTGCTCACAAGCGATCATATACATAGAAATCCTAAGGATCCTGGGTACTGAGACGCACTTGTTTTTTTCAACTATTGCTAAATGCAAGGAATGAGTACGCGAATTAATATAGGCGAGTACAATATACCGTATAAATTCAAGTTGGCTAAATATTAACATTTGCTGTGAACATGAAAAGGATGAATTTCTAGAGGCATAGGGCAACCATAAGGGTGGATGAATAGGAAGGCTGGCATGAAAGGTGTAGATGAAATGATGAAGAGAGAGAGAGATAGATGGGGGAGAGAGAGGCGGTTCGCGGGGCTGCCAGTAAAGACGGACGGGAGATACTTTCGAGAGGTTCACCTTTTTCTTCACGGTCGTGAATCAAATCGCTCCCCCTTTCCTCTTCCCGCTACTGCCACCCCCACTCCGCCTCCCTCCCTCTCGAGAAAGAAGCCAAGGGGATGATGGCAAGCGGAGGAGAGTCAGGAGGGAGGAGGATCGGGACGGGGGTTGAAGGAGGTGTCATTGAGAGAGAGAGAGAGAGCGAGGGTCGAGGGAGGGAGCAAACGGGGGTTAAAGAAGGAGGAGGACAGAAGCGGCGAGGAGACAGGGTAAGGAGAGGAGAGGAAGGAAAGGGGGAGGGCCAGGGTATCCGTGGCCGGGGGGGTGAGGGAGGCAGGGTAATGTCCGGGGCAACGCTAAAGTGTCGTACCCTCGATGCGGGAGGCCCTCGACCACGGCGCGCACACAAACACAGACGCGCACATCCCTGCACACAAAAACACACACACATACATACGGCGCATGCTTCAGCCCTCGCCATAAGACCCATAATTCATCCCTTTTTAGTATGGGAGGGGAAAATGAAGGGTGGTGGTATATAAAGAGGTGCTAGGGGAGGGGTATAAATGATACGCCTCGGCTATCGCCCTCTCTCCCATCCCTCCTACGCCTCCCTTCCGTCGAAAGCCCTCCCTCAATTCACCATTCCCCTCCTCGTCCCGCCTTCACACACTAAAACTTCTCCTATCACGCCTGGAATGCACGCGCACCGATAGCGACATTCGCATGGAGCCTCCTTCGTCTTCCGCCTCCCATCCGCGCGCACTCCTCACCGTGCTCCCTCCACAAATACGTGTACCCTTACAGTGTTCTTATTAATATCCCATCTTTGACCGTAATTGGGAATATGGAGCTATATATATCTACAATATGTCGCTGAGCAGACCTTCTGTCGGTGTTTTTTGAACAATAACGAGCACGCGGTAAAGTATTGGGTCATTACAGATGAGAGGAGCTCGGTAAATTTTTGCTCTGAACGTTGTCGTCAGCAAAATACTTCGACGCAGTGTGTCTTCCGCCTCGTAGGGAAAATTTACAAAATTAAGGTTCCTTCTTTTGACGCTCCGCATATGCGTCGCTGCCTCTTGCTCTCCATTTTAATTAATATATCGAGACGAGGCATTAGAAATCAGATGCATATCAAGGATTTCGAGAACGATGACATTAAACGACGGATTCGTTCGGTGGAGAAGTTTCTCTCGGGGATTGATGAAAAGCAATAAAATATGCAAATAATCCACACACAATTATTCTTGTTGAGGATAGTTCATTCAATTGGTAAATAATTTGTCAATATTAAGGCCAATCATAGTTTTACCAATTTCATCATTTTTTGCAGGGGTGGCTTGGAAAGGAAATATAATTTTTTTTTTAAAAAAGCCCTAATTTTATCAAAAATAAAGCATCCGTTCCTAAAACCGCATTAGAAGACAATACTTTCAGGTAATTCAAAGATCACATTCATTACCATCAAATTCACTTGCAGCTGTTTCGATTCTTCTTTTACCTGCTTTATCTTGTAGTGAACTGCCACCTATGTCCTAATAAGCTGACTTTTAATAATCAAACCACTTTACTTTTCCACATAAACTTTTTAATTTTTACAACCCAGGTTTCGTTATAGCATAACATCATCAGGTATAACGAAACCTGGGTTGTAAAAATTAAAAAGTTTATGTGGAAAAGTAAAGTGGTTTGATTATTAAAAGTCAGTATGAAGATTTTCCACCAAGTTACGCCAGAAACTGTTTTATTTCCTAATAAGCTCTTGCTTGGCATTTCCATAGGTAAATATTCTATTCCAGGGCTATTGATTTCGGAAAGCAATAGGTAACATTTACGCAGGAATAACGAGCTCTCATTCTCATCATAAGTGCACTGTACCAGGCTCTGCAATCCAATTACAGAATTGGTTCTTTCCGAACATGATATGTTAGATGGAAGAATGTTTCCTGAAGCAGCTTTAAACCAAATTTTAGGAAAGTGAAAACCATTTGAAACAATATTTAAAACGTCATTTTTTCAACGCCTGATCATACATTTTTCTAACAAAAATTTGATTTTGATCGGGAAACTATCCAGCTTAACGGCTGAAAAATACTAAAAGGAAATAATCCATCTGAATTTCGTAGTTTATTTTTTGTCTCTCCATAGGTTCATTAGCTAAAGTAAAACTGAAAAATATGAGTACCATAATACTTGTATTTTAAATTCTGAGCATGAAACAATAAATGGCATTTCCCATAATACTCCTCAAATATACTGCGTTTTCTACTACGAGGAAAAGCTTATGCTTCATTGAAATTCTAATAAAAATGCAATAACTTAATTTCTACTCTATAGTATTCATTTATTATCCATTATAAAATTGTAATACTTTACTCAAGGCTAATTTCATTAGTGGCTTGAGCTTTCGCCTTTAGCTTCCCTTGTCCTGGCACCACACATACAAGCTACTTGTACTCGTATTTATACGAGTACTGGTGTATTCTTTCACAAGAACTTCGTGTTCCGAGTTAACATTTTATGTTTAAAAGCACAGTACTCAAAAATCACATTTAAATCCACAAAAAAAGAAAATGAACGACAGAAGAGTAAATATGGTGATCTTTCACGAACCCGGGTGGTTAAATTCGACCGTTTTGATTAGGAAAAAATGGTAGTTCGCCGTTAGCCAAGAGCAGTTTTCAGAATTGAACAGAATAAATAAATTGAAGTTGTTTGCACGTAATATGTGTCCTCATTTCAGTGGATGTTAGACATGCATCACCATTTACATTCTGTTAAATTCAAATTTCTCCAAAAGAAGTACTACTCTCGCAAGCGATTTTTTTCATCCATTTTATTGAAAACTTCGAAAGAATTTTCCTCTCAGGGCGGGACTTATCGATACCAATACTTCTCGCAGAGGAGATCCGAGGGAGGAATACGTAAATACGTAGATAACACTTCGCACACCCGGCTTCGACATCTCCTTAATGCACATTATAAACTCTCTCTTCGGTACACCTCTGCGGAGAGCGTGGAATTCGAGAAGGAGGCGGGAGTGGGTGTTACGTGTGCGTGTATTGGGGACGGGATAGAGGGAGGGTCGCGTAAGGAGTGGGAGGTGATGCAGGGGAACGAAACGGAAGCATCCTTTCCCAAAGGACCCCGCCGAATAAAGAGTGCAACAAGAAACCACACCGAACTCCTTCCCTCCTCCGACTTCCCGCAGCCTACCTCCAAACTATCCTTCCCCATACACCCCCCTCTTGCCACTCCCACTACCTCCTCTTACATTCCTTTCCTCCCCAGTCCTTCCCCACCAAACTGTCTCCTCTTCTCTGATTCTTTCCCGCATCCCACCTTCTGTGGCCATATTTAGCGCTCTCGGCTTTTTTTTAAATATTTCTTTTTTAGAAGAAGGGACCTCTTAGGTACCAATTCCGCACAAATGAATTCCTCACCTTCTTCCTTTCCACCGCACCATATACATGCATATATGTATACATATTTCCGCCCATTCTCCCATTAATTTTCCCCATTCTCTTTTCTCCTCCCTCTTCCTCCACAACCCTTACCTTGGATTTATCGTCTTTCTCCGTGGTCCATTTGTTCTACGCTCTTTTTCCCCCAGCCTCTCTCATTCTCGTTCCAGTTCCATGCCCCGGCCTCTAGTCAGACCATTATCCCACGACTAATAATCCAAATTCACCCCACCCACCGTTTTTAAATCAAGGGCGTTTTTCTTTGTGGTGAATTTCCTGCCCGTATAAGCATAATTTCTGTTATTCCGTTGGAAAAATGTTTACGCTCATAAAGTTATGGTCGTAATACAAGTGCTATATCTCGTTATGTCCTCTCGAGGTTGCTTGATTTTCGAGAGTAATGCTTTTCAATTATATTCACTGACTCGATCGTGCAAATTATTTTTGTGGATGTTATAATAATGTTCAAAGCAAATTCTATCGTCATTTCGTGTACTTTAGGAGACACGACTTGTAAGTCTTCCCGCAATTTTTAAGAGATCCGAGAGTAGGCTGAAAAGTAATACACACATGCTGGTAGAGCGCCAACGAAATGACCTTCAGAAGCACGCTAGATGGCATGTGGAAGTAACATTCCCCCTCAACGCACGTTTAACGTCGTTGCGTTCATCCATATTCTTACGAGAAGCGGAAATATGGAGACGTGTTCTACGAGAGTGCAATGTCAACGAGAGCTAAACGGCGTGCTTTTGTCGAATTTTTAACGGCTGAAAAAGTGACTACTGCTGATATTCATCGTCGTTTAAAGATTTTTTATGGTGGTAATACTGTTGATATGTCTACTTTAAATCAATGGGAAGTAAAATTTCGTGGCTGCGAGCCTGGAAAAGCCATAATTGTTGGTGAAACTCGCAGCAGACGTCCGATCACTACCACAGACGATAAACATCGCACACTCGTCGAAGATTTGATCCAAAATGACCGACGAATCACTCGAAAGCGAATTGCAAACCTTATTGGTCGAGTTTGTTGTGTTAAAGGCGGCCTGGCGCCAATCTTAATAATCTTGTAACATGACAACGCTCGTCCACACACCTCGCGCGCAACTAGAGAGGCACTGCGAAATTTGAAATGTGAACCGATTCCACACCCTGTTTATTCCCCCGATTTGTTTCCGCAACTCAGGAGACACCTCAAGGGTAATCATTACAACTCGGACGATGAAGTGAAGGCAGCTGTCAAGTCCTGAATTCGAGTCAAGTCGGAAGAGTTTTTCAGTGACGGAATGGAAAAACCTGTTACACGTTGGAAGAAATGTGCTGGTCTAAATGATGACTATGTTGAAAAATAAATATGTGATTTTTTAAACTTAAGCATTGCATTTTAATGTACTTTTCGCCCGATCATGCTATTTATTTTCGTTTGTGGTTTACAAACATGTGTGTATTAGTTTTCAGCCTACCCTCGTACATGCTCATTGAAACCCGATTTTTCCCTTCTCTGCATTACGGCATTCCTTCAGTTTTCGTTTTTCATTTTTCACCACTATTCTCTACAACGTTAATGCCTCTACTTTCATCTTTCCCTCTCTTGACTTGTTTTATTTAGATCCATGGAAACGCTTCCAAAAATCATTGCTGTAAATGTCCTACAATTCAATTTTTCTCTCTAGTAAACTACCGAGTAGCTGTTACATTTGCTCCAATGTCCTGGGGTCAACAAATGTGAATAAAAATCCCGTTTTTTTAGTCGAAAATCCATCTCAGATTGTGTTTTGGGAGAAGAGTAGACCGAGTACAATGGTAGTACAATAAATCAGAAATGATATTAAATTTTTAATACTATATATCTGTAGAAAGCTGACTTCATTACAAAGTTTTCTCTGATACTCGTTATTCTCTATTCTTATATTCCTTAAAATTTCTTTACAGTGGCTTAGATCTCCTTCAATCAGACGTTATTTATTATTGCACTTATCTGTGCAATACCCATATTTTTATCTTTCCTACAACAGCAAGAGAAAAATCATCAGCAAAAATAACGAAATAAGATTTAGGAAAGTGTTTTTGACCTGCAAAAAAAGTCGTCTGGTCCTTTTTTTACGTTATTGTTTCCAGCCACAAATGCTCTCCCTCGATATGAAAGTCTCAAACAGGGCCGAGTGCGAGCAACTCGGAAATACAAGTACTGGACTTCCATCATTGGCCTACGTTCATACTTTCATTTTTAAAGCTTTTTCTCTCTTTACAATTGTCCCGTTTTCCTTAAACGTTAATCGCAATCCTCTTACCGCTTAAATTGGAATAAATTTTCCGAAGAATAAAAGTTGTAACCGTAAAAAGTAAAGTTTAATGAGTGCTTACAACATGCTAATATTTTAACAGGTAAAATAAAGCAAGGCTTTTATATTACTGAATAGCCAATTATTAGGAAATCAAGTTCTCCTTATGGGATTAGAAAGGGGAAAGGGGCAAGTTAAGGGAAGCCTACTAAGAATATATTCTCCTTTTGGAAGTAATTTCCTGATGAACCAGAACCTTTGATCTTTTTCGATCTGTCCGGCATAATCAATTGCTAATTTTTCTTTGCCCATACCATGATCGCCTTCAAAGTAATCACAAAGTACAACTAGCATATCATCAGGTTGAACCAATAAACTCGTTCCCTTTGTCTCCCTACTCTTATGTATCCCTCCAACCCTTCCGCCTTCACCCTCTTCCAATTCTTCCTGAGCTCCATTCCCACCACCACCCGCATCTCACCGCCACCTTTCACCCTACAAGCATCTTTTCCGATGTTAGACGCTGGCGATGGAAGAGAGAGAGAGAGAGAGAGAGAAGGGGAGAGTAGAATGGGAGAAAATAAGTTTCAATTTTCCGAGGGTATGGCTGAGCGAGCGCGCGCATGTGTGTGCGAATACTGTACGTGTGGCGCTGGGCTGGAGCATGTGGAGGAGGGGGGGGGGGCTAGCTGATTCGTCGATGGGAAATGGGTGAGTGGGTGTATGCCGGGTTTAGGAAATGGGGATTACGAGGAGGTGGTTTTGTTGGGCGTATGGAGGTGGGCGAATCGGTATAGGAGGGCTCTCTCGAGGGGGAAGTGGGAGGCGAGTGGAGACGGGAGGTGGACTAGATAGGGCTGGAGAGATAGGACCGGTGGAGAGAGAGAAGGACTGATGGCGTGGGAGCACAGAGATGGATGGAAAGGCGACACGGGGTCCAGCGTGTGTGCGAATGCGAGAGCCCGTTCCTTTGTGAGCGGTGGGTGTGAAGTGATGTAGGAGGGTGATTTACATCGAGTGGGTGCACGTTCGCCTGCGCATATGCATGTGCGTTCACTAAAAGATAAACCATACAATTTTCGGTATGTGCACACTCACACTGCTATCTTATTCACTTGAACTGGACCACGGACCTTAGTTCTTCGGACCGATGTCAGAAAAGCTTTTTCTGCGAAAAATCAGCATCTTTCCACTTACCCCACCGCGCTTTTGCTGGTAATTTATTTTCATTTTCCTCCCTTTTAGGTGTTTTTGTCGTTTGTTGTAGTCTTGCGAAATAATTCAAATGCATACGCAAACAGCTATACGTTATATGCATGGTTGTGGATAAATTTCGTACCTATACTAAACCATTATCGTTTTAATGTACGCATTATTGTATGAAAAATAAAATAAATCTTGAAGAAAAAAGTAATATAATGCTTGAAAATTTTACAGACATGATGGAATTGAAAATAAAGCAATCTTCCGACGAGATATAACCGATCTTCTTCAATCTTTTTTTCATTATATTGGATGGGTGAGCAATGTTTTCCTCGACTATTGGGACGATATAAAAGTAGGCAATAATAGTGCTTCTAAGCCATACACGTATTACTAAAATATAGATTTACGAAGTTACTGAGCCTCAATGAGATTTGCCGGACATGAACTCAGTTCATTCATTCATTCCACTGGGAAATGACTAACATACTTGTATTATATCCTTCTCAGCAGTCGTGGGAAAAAGGGGAAGGAATATTTCTCTCTAACCATATAAACAGGAATAATAAAGGTTTACCTATAAAAATAATGATCTAATTTCATAATTTATAGCACTTGCCAACTTCCTATTCATTAGCTCAATGTGGCCTGTGATCACACGCATTGTAATTACCCAATTCACCCGAAAACACATACAAGCATATTTATATGTATATTTACCAAAGAAACATAAATGTATAGAATGTAAAGAAAATACATGTATATAAATACATGAAATAAACATACATAAATGTATGTTTATTTCATTTATATACATGTGAACCAAAGAAATGTAACTTTAACAAAAAATTAAAAATCATACAATTTTACCCAGTTATCAACGCATAATACAAGAATATTCGGCGGGTGTGAGTAAATAAGAACATTCCTCTCCCAGCTATATTAAATATTAGCTACGAGTATATGCCACGAAACTTAAAATTTGGGTAAAGAAGTGTTATCGTCGACTAGACAATTATTTTACGTCATAAAAGCCTCAATTTTTTCCGGAATAGTTTGTCAATAAACGGATTTTGCTTAAATAATAAATATTTTCTGACAGAAAATAAATCTCAACTTCAATGGAGCATTTAATTTCCTTCCGGCGGGCATTTTGACCAAAATTTAAACAGTTCGGACTTCTTCGATTGTGTATGGGTATTAATACAAGCATAGCTTTTCCAAGACAATAAATATAAATAATGATCAACATTTCAATTGCACCCTCTACTCGCGTCGAGCGCTTTTGGGCGATAAATGCCAGAAATACGTACTAGGTAAAGCACTGCAAGTAATTGTCCTCGAACCGCGGAACGCAATTCATTTAGTGGCGGAAATCGCCGGCGTGTGATTACTCCGAATTTTCAACAGGTAGTAATGGGAAGCAGAGCATTGATCACTGATATGTGGTTTAGAAATTATCTCTCCTACATCAGGAATTTTCAGCGCTCATCCCCATGCATTTGTTTGTGTCGCGGTCCTCAGATAGAGATGCCGTACCTAGCTCGTTTATGATGGCTTCAGGTAGTGATGGCAAGGTTTAAAAGATGCCATCATTTTTTGGAGAACGATGTTGCCATAAGAGACCACAAGCCACGAATGCAGAAAACAGTCAATTATGCATGGAGAAAGGAAAGCGGAGCTTAAAAAGCATACCTCCCCCTAAGTCACATCCTCCCCACAGCCCTCCTCCAAAAAAAAATGTTATCTGCAATCGAGTGCGGTTGAATTAATTTGCGAAACTTTTTTCGGGATTGCTTCGGAGAGGGAGGAGTCATTGTTGCTTAAAATAGACGCTAACCCACATTCCTCTAAGCCCTCGGCCTTTATATTCTCCCGCGCTCTCCTTCTCTTTTACCTATATCCACTTAAGCCACCTCCGTTTCGCCCCCCCCCACACTCTCTGGCCCCCAAAACCCCACCCCCTCTCCTCCCACCCATCCAAACGGCAATCCTTTTTGCCCCACCCTACCACCCCCGAGAGCATCCCTTCCCACTGTTCCTTCCCCACTCAACGAGCCCTTCTCGTGCTCCGACCCCCTCTCAGTCCCCTCTCCCTCACTCCCCCCTATCAGCCCACTCAAGAACCCAGAAGATTCCCACTCCCTCAAGCTCTCCTTCCGGACCATTTCCTCCACTCCACTTACCATATCCCCCCTCTAACTCCGCCTCCCCCCACCCCCTCTTAACACTCACTCACTCTCTATCTCTCCCTTTCTCTCCCTCCACTCACCTCTTCTGATCCTTCCCCGTCCCAACTCTAACCCATCCCCCTTCTCCTTTTGGAGAGCGACTGCCCTCAAGACCTCCTCCTGGCCCTCCCGCCCCCCCATCTCCCACTCCTCCTCCACCAGCCACTTCCTCCTTCCCCCTTACTTCTAAAACTCTCTCTCTTTCTCTCCCTCTTTCTCCACTACCACTTCTCAATCCTCCCCACATCCCTTCCCTTCACGTCTCCAATCCTCCCTTTCCTCATGCCTCTCCTCTCTCACCTCCTCCCCTCACCCCTTTCAGTTCTGATATTTTCCCCCACATCTTCTTCTTCCTCTACCCCTCCCTCCCCTCCCCCTTGTTTCCCTGTAGAAAAAGCGCGTTCCCAGAGATCCCACAGGCTGAAACCTATTAAAAGTTTTTGCGTTCATCATAAAAGTCTATTCACAAACTCCTTTTTTGAAGGGAAAGCAAATATTCATTTATATCTCTCTGCCGCCCCTAAAGCCCTCCTTTTTCTCCTTCCCTCCCTCCATCTCCACTTCTCTCCCTCTATCTCTCCGTCTCACTCCTTTTTTTTCTCCCTTCTATCCACTCAATCCCTTTAAACTCACTCTTTACTCTTCCAGGTTCCCAATATCGGCAAAACAAGGTGATGTTGTACAGTTTTGATAACTGCTCAAGCGAAAAGTTTGCGCATTTATATATTCGAGGCGTAGTCTATATGCCCAAACAAAGTTCCCGGCATAGAAATGCCGAGGCCGAGCATTATTCTTCCGCTCATCTTGTGCCACATTTCGGTCGAAAACATTTGGGCGCGAGTGACGCATAACAAGACAGCGCGGTTGAAACCGGGGATATAATTCATTATTTTGGAAAATATTTCATATCAATTGTTATACACAGCTTTTGGCATTGCAGTGCAAAGTTAAGGTCATGTCTTATATCTTCCAGTCACAGAGTTCTTATTATTATTATCAATGCTACAGCATAGCACTCCGGGTGACATGGGTGTAACTACTAGTCATGGCAGACAGAAGAAAATAGTAGGTAAAAAGATGTTAACCGTTAGAAGAATTGAGTGAAACGCTTATTAACACTAATACTAAATTGCATTTCCAGGGATAATTTTGCATTTAATTATACTTTTATATTTAAAATACGGTGTATTATGATAACGAGAACTCGAATAATTAGTAACGATAATGAATATATATATATATGTATATATATATATATATATATATATATATATATATACATATACATATACATACTTAATATTTATGAAAAAATAGAGCCACCGAACACATTTTAGAAGGGATGCTTTATTATTTTTAATTATTTGCACTAATATGAAAAATGTATAAAAGAAATTTTTTTTACGGACTATAACTTGATTTTAAAATTAACTTATGAATTAACCTTTATGAATCGTATTGCTTAAACGCCAATCAAGTACAGAAACTCAAGGAGGAACATTGTATCCGGACAATAGCTTAATAAAAATTATTTTTTGCAATAAAAATGTTTCAATGAGGCCAATGTTGATTTACTTGTGCAAGGTGTGCGGGAACATGAAAAGCCATTCTTGTTCTCCGACTCCTCGATGAGAAAGGGTGCAGAAATATAAGCTAACCTACGTGTATATTTCATTTCTCCCCCCGGAGAAAGATTTTGACGATTCTGGAAGTAATGATAGCCACACTAGAAGAAATTATACCACGAGATTGATATACGCTCATTATAGCAGGTGACAAATATTATATGGTGGCAGCAGGATTGAAAATTAAATAAGGAAAAGATTAAGACAAGATTGCTCATAACCGTTCTTAACAATTAATACGTAAATTGAGAAATCCATTAAAGAGATGAAGACAACAAATAAGAGGTGGCGTACCAATACAACGAGAAAGAATATGTACATTGGGAGTTACAGATTACATGGCAATACTTGCAGAGGAAAAAAAAGATCTGTCAAGGATATGAGATAACGACTTGCAGTCCAAATATGTATCTCTAAGTACGAAAAGGGTACAACCGTAGATACACCCGGAAGATATTTTGGCTATAGGTAGGTAGTATGATCACTAATGATGGGGATAAAGTAAGGATATCAAATGAATGAGACTTCATATCAGGAGAAACAACCACGAACGACGAATTGTACTAGCACAGGAATATGTAAGTAATTAACTGAAGCTTATACACGTACTTTTCTACGTATGTAGGACGTTGACAATACGAGCAATAGGGAAAAGAAAATTGAAGGCGAATAAAATGTGATGCTACCGAAGAGTGATGAAGGGACACGATAGAATAACAACATAAAGTACTTCAAAGAGTAGGTGAAGTAGGGAGCGTAGTAAGGGAACTTAATAGGATAAAGAGGAAAACTGATTTCACATATCCTGAGGTATGATATCTCATTGTAGATCATAACTGGAGGAAAAATAAATAGAAATACTTATAGAGCAAGACCTAAGGATGAACTATGAGAAGCAAGTAATGAAAACTGTCGGTGCAAGAAGTTAATCGGGAATAAAGGGAATGGCAGGGAGCAGGATATTTTGGAGGACAGCCACAAGCCAATTTTCGAGTTGATAAGCCCTTATGATAAAATAATGTTTTATTTGGCATGCAAAAATATTACGCTCAGGATTTGTCTATGGACTGGCAAAGCTAAAAATATAAATGAGATGAGAGGCTATTAATTAAAAGTTTAACAATGAACGCTTTGGGTGAATTCCCTTAAATAAACTGCGTGAATGCCATATTAAATATCCATGAATTTAAATCAGCAATTTACTTCCTTGTCAGTTTAATTCCTATCAAATAACATAAATATATGCATACACTGGATCAAATACAAGGTGATTCGTAACTAAATGCTCAAAATTTCTTGTCTCAAATATTCTTCGCTAGAATAATATAAAACTAACCTGCATACATTTGTCATGTCACCCTCATTCACCAAGTTGCTCCCCTCAAATGTCTATACGCATTGCTGGAAAAATATAATACACCTTACATTTGCTGGTTCCTGACTCCCGTAGCCACAACTAGGCATTGGTGTGTCTTATCACGCTTTACACCAGGCGTCGTATCTTCGCCAAGGCGCATTGCAAAATACGACTAGCTACACTCACTGCAGCAGTTTAAAAATTCAGCATCCTAGGGCAATAAACATATTCCGCCGGAAGGAAACCCTAGACTCTTGGAAGTACAACTAGAGGAAAACGAGGAACATTTTACGGCTCTATTTTACGCTCTAAAGGAAGACGCACCTTGTAGATACTATCCTACCTATGTTTAAATAACACTAACAGAAACGCTACTTTCAATTTTTTCTGTACTCAGAGAGGCTCATTCATTTTAACAGGGACGTAAACAGTGAAAGACAATACTAGACTTTGCATTTACAGACGATACAAATCAAAATTATGCAATATTTTTATCCCTCACTCGCCCAACGACTTCAATAGAAGTTACTGAGCAGTTACTAAGATACAATAATAGTTATTTCAAACGCAAGCTGACCTCCAGTACGAAAATCGTAAATAAATAAAGGAATTTAAAATTTACCGATTGTCATATAAATTAAAGTGCAGAAAGACGGCGTTGCTTGTTTCTAGATAAGCCATCCACCACATGTGAGGGAAAAACTAAAGACAAGCAGTAAAAACAGAGTCATTTACAATGAAAACTTTCACAAGTTTTCTTTAAAAAACTTTACAAATTTACTTTGAAAGCTTTCACAAGCTTTTCTGATGGATTTCAAAATTACAACTAGACCAAGGGCATTTCGACGAGACTGGACAAGGATGAAGTCTTTTGCGGTCAGGGCCACTTTTACGTCATATTTGAGAATCTAGACAGGTGCTAAAAATTGACAAACCTTCAGACTACGGGTGCAAAAATATATTAATAATCATGTTTCCTGGAGTTAGAATATCCTCCATATAATTAAACAACAATCTGCCTTAAAATAGTTTCGCCAGAACTTAATTTATTATAATATTGTATAAATAAGTTATGACGGGAATTTAAACCTGAAAAAAGGTTTAGATATTTAATCTCATGTATGAATAGGATGCCTTCAACAGCTCTAGTAACGAAGGGTTACGTTCGAGGAATTCTGAAATATATGAATGTACTTGACAAGTCATCGATTGCCATATCAATTGACGATTTCTAATTGTAAATTAGTAATATTTAAGATCTGGTGAAAGTACATCCTGCTGATTATACACACGCTTTCTTTTCTTCTTAAATGGCACACGCCTTCCATCATTCTACTTTTCCGTAAAAATTATACCCCGTTTCATTTTCAAGCCACTACACTAGTCGCTTCCTCCATCGTAAAACATGAGGCAAAATAAAATAAGGTCGACATTCCTATTCGTAACAGTAGAGTAATGCAAACTTAGGGGATTTAAAAAAAATAACCGACAGTGTAAAGTTTCAGGGAAGCTGGAAAGAGACATTGAGAGAGATCACGAGGGGAAAGAATACCGGAAACGATGAAAATTGAAAACTTGATCAGGAAGTAGGAGTGGGAGACAGTAAATTGTGGAAACTGTCGAAGAGCCACAGAGCAACCAACGACACGAAGGGTGGAGGAGGAGGAAGAGACAGGTTACGGGCGTAGAGCGACAAGCATAGAATTGCGAAAGGGAAACGGGATAAATAAAAGAATAGAGGAAGGCGAGAGTGAAGTGGAATAGGGAAGCAGGATAATCGGGATGGAAAGGGGTGGAGGGAATGAAGGAAGGAGAATGAGGAGCAATCACAAGGCAAGAGGGGAGGATCAGGAGCCGAGAAAGGTGAAACAATGGATGTGTTGGGTGGGGGGAGGGGATGAAACGCTAAAAGACGAGAGGAGAGAGACAGAGCAGGAGGGTGAGGAAGAGAGAGGGAAAGCGAGAGAAAGAAAGGGAGGGAGAGCCAGAGACTGGTGCATTGGAGAGTGGAGCGGAGGGCTGGTGGAGGTGGAGGAGGCCAACGGCGGAGAAATAGGAAACCAAGCCATGACATAAACTTCCGTCGCCTTGGACCACTCCGGGAGTAGATGCTAGTCTTTTCCCCCGCTCCTCGAATTCTCTCCACTCACCCTTCCCTCTTTCCCCCTTGCCTTTCCTACCACGGACTCCCTCCTCCCTCTAATCCCTATAGCCTCCAACACTTCCCACACCCCTCCCTCGCACACACAAGCACACATCTTCCTACCGCCCTACACCCCCACACACACCCTCACTCCGACCAATATCCATCCCAACCCACGCTCACCCACATCGGGAGCCCACCCGCACCTCAGCCTGGGGTCCTCCTAACTCCTCCGGACAACATCCCCCGTCGCCCCTCCCACACACACACTCCTCGCCCCCACCCACCCACCCATTCCTTCCCCGCAGTCAGCTAACCCCACCAGGAGGGAAAGGGAGAGAGGGAAAAAAACCACCACAGCAGCCGCCCATTTCCTCACGAATATGTGCGAGGCCCCAGTGTGCCGGGCGGCTCCTCCCGCTACCGTAGTATCGGCATGGGAGGCACCCAGAGAGCCTAGATGGGTCATATACAAGGGAGGAAGGAGTCGGGGCGCGGGGAGGGGAGGGGCGAAGAGCGAGGGAGTTGGATGTACGAGGGGGGTGGGAGTGAGGAGACGTGGGGGGTGGGAGGGCCGGGAAGGGATACAGGTAGTGTAACAAGGGGTGAGGAGAGGAGAGGGAGATGGGGGTTGGGGGGTGGGAGAAGTGGAATCGTGCGGAGATGGGGGGAAGGGAAGGTGAGAGGGCAAGAGAGGTAGTCGAATTGCTGTTAAATGTTTCAGAGGCTCTCAATTCTCGATGGACGGACGCGGGAGCCCACAGCAGAAGTGAGGGGGTTAAAAAGGGGACGAGGAAGGGAGAGGGGAGGGTGAGAGAGAGAGGGAGGGAGAGAAGGGGGGGAGGGAAATGCGGTGGGTCGGCGGGGGGGGGGGGGCGGTAGGGGGATGTTGTATAGTACTATGGAGAGATGCGATGCTGGGAGGCGGTTGGTCGGGGGATGGGCAGGGGCCTTGGGGAGGGAGTGAGGGTCGGAGGAGGGAGGCGGTGAGGTTATGGGCATGGAAGCTATGGTGGTGCCTGCGAGAAGCCGGAATGGCGTGGCATAGGTAAGACGACCATAGGTGGGGTTCCGCCATTCGCCTCCTCCGCCACGCCCCCTCCATTCCAGTGCTAACCCCATTCCCTTCATCCCCTCCACCCCAACCGAGCCATCCGAGGTAATCCTACACTGGAATGAACGAATAAGGAGGAAATCATCATCTCCATCATCATCATCATCATCATCATTGTGCTCAAAGAATCAACGGAATGGATGAACCAGCATCTCACCCACTTAACGCGGCACCGGCGCGGGAGGAGAGAAGGGGGTCACATAAAGGGTAGGGAGCGAGAGGGTGAGGGAAGGAAAGGCAGCAAAGAGGCAATATCCCCGTCCGCGGTGATAACGAGACGGATGGTAATGATGACTGCCGAGAAGTTGAGTCGCCGCTGCCTCCTCCGACTCGATGAGGAATCGAGAATGAGAAAGTGAGGGAGGGAGGGACGGAGACGTTCCCCACGAATATTTATGATGATGCTCCCTGAGACGTCACGACCTTCATAATTGTTTTATGACTTGTTTGAAAATGCATGCCCGTAATGCATGCTCATCAGGAATAGATAATGCCGAATGAGGTTAACTAAGAACTTGAGCAAAGACTCCATTTTGGTTTTGTGGGAACGAGCGTGGAGTTCGTCCGCTCAGAACTTAATCACATTTCGTCACTAAGGAATAGGATGACATTACAGCATCAACGGAGATGGGTCCGCGGACCTGATGGACACCTTTCACAAGTTCCACTCCCATGAATGGGTGAAATCTCTAAGGCTATCAAACGCTCTACACCTCTTTAATTTACAACACATGATTCGAGTTATTTTGTTAGCACTTCCTAGGTGCGTACGCCATGTTTCCAGGAGCGCGGTGGCCGGGGTGTGACAGCGCTGCGGCGAGACTGTGCCGAAGTATCAAAATATAACCGCTAATGAATTCAACCGAGTTGCAACTACATTTTCTTTTAATAGAGATTAAGTCATATCCCAGATGTCGTGTTCGTTATGAACACTGACTCCGTTGCTGAACATGATCCTTTGAAATCAACAACATTCTAGGTTATAGAGTCGCGATAAAAACCACATCAAATTAATATACGAAGTTATTAGGTTCCTCATAAGTACGACACGCCTTAAAAAGTATCATGGTAAATTCAAACCTAAGGCACATTTCTTGAAGTATTGCCAGTCAAAAGTATAGTTATGTTTTGCCATTGCCTTCTTAAACCGTCACATATAAAGGAAAATTATTGTAATCGATTTTTAGAATAATTAATTTTAGACATTTTAGTTGAACTTTGGTTGGCTAAGATACATCTACATAATACCTCGTAAGGGCGTGTCGTGGGGGGTGTTAGGTCACCAACTGTACAAGGGAACAAAACCACACACAAAATCGACACATCCATGCAAACCTATAATCACAGTGGCGTATACATTCATGAAAAAATTCTTTCAATTTACAAGCATAAAAATACATATACTATCAACTGACAAACAATTGCACCTTAGGATGCAGGAAAAAATTTATCCAATAACGTGCAAGCCAGAATTTGAAAAGTAAGAAGGCGAAATTTCACTATCACATGGACATAAAACATACAACGGTCTCCTCCTCCAAAGACACCGGTAGGGAATTTGACCCAACGCTGGAGGTAGGAGGAGGGTTCCCCTCACACAGAGAGAGAGAGATGAGGGATGGCAAGGGAAACTTAAAAACAGACAAAGCAGAGCAAGCAATACTGCTTAAAGCACTTCATTATTTAATGGCATTCTAATGCGGTCATGCGGGAAGAAAATTGAGTAGAACTAATTTTTCCCTAGGCGCTGAGGGTGGCAAGTGGCATTTTTGCCAACTGTAACCCTAGAGTTGCTATCCCGTATTGCCCGTTGTAAAGAGTCCTTGAGTCTGCTAGTTCTGGGATCTATTTCCCGAATTTCATACACATAATCCAAGTGACTAATGTATGTTGGAGTGCGAATAATTTTTCAAGACCTCGGCGCTGAAACATGCGTATCTGAATTTATTTAGTAAGTTCAACCAAGAATTGTATCGTCTTTCTTCTAATTATACCCACCCCAACTCCATAGGCATTTCTCTGACGCTTTTCGTTTTATCGTAACAGTTTTTAACGAAACGGACTGCACGGCGTTCAACCTTCTCAATTTCCCGAATGAAAAGTTACACTTATTTAAACCATACAATCGATAATGTTCATGAATAATTGAAATTTTGGTTACTTCAAATTTGTACTTTTAAAATCCATACATTTTACGTCCGGTAATTATTTTTCAGGGACATAATTTTATAACGGGTTCATCTGAATTAGTGTCAAAGTTCGAAAAATTGTTTTAAAACGTAACTAAAATTCAAATGGAAATCGATATCAGCATAACTATTCCATCAAGCCATAATCTTGATACAGCTCTCAGATCAACGAAGACTTTCTGCGAATGCGGGTGTTCGGCGTAACTTCATCCCTGCGGCTAATGACGGCGATAAAATCTTAAGACTGCTCGTCAGAATTATTAATGACATTTGAGTTTTGCTTGATTCACTTCTCGCGAAAATGTATCAGCCAAGGACCTTTCCTTAAGCTAATAAACCATAAGCCGCTTCATAATCAGTAGGGACAGATTGAGTTAAAGCTTTAAAACGAAACATGCCCGTGAGATCCAATCAACAAGAAGACCTCTCCCACTCGCTTGATGTTATAATTACGCCCGGCCGTCCTTCGCACCCCACTCCTCTTGGCTCCGCCCCCTCTACCCCGTCTCCCCTTCCCGCTTTTGCCACTGCTTCACCTCCTCCCTTCGTCTGATCCCCCTGGGCCCCAATATTCTCCCACTCCCTCTCCACACCCTCCGAGGAAAGCAATTTTCTTGTCAAGACGTCCTCACTACGTCCAAAAGCTAGCACGCGCAAGCACGCACCCACACACATGCAAAAACACGGGCGCAAGACTCCGAACCTCAACGTTGCCACAGGATTTAATTACACCAATATATTCCAACCCAACTCTCTCATCCCCACCCTCCCCCCCTTTCCTCATCCACGCTGTCTTTCTCTCAATCTTCCGCGGCCTCCAAATCTTTCGGACCCCTTTTGGGCGAGTGAAATCTTTTGCGATTTATTTTAGTTAAACTGCGAAATACGGTTTTAATTTTCCCATTCGAATCTCATCTTCTTTTTCGATTAGTGAGCTTTGAGCAAAATAATTGTAAACATTTCTATGCCTCCCCATCAAGCCATCAACAGAAGATTGTTGTAAAGAAATGCACAAAAACTGATCGTACTTGATGTCAATGGCGTGGTGCTGGATAAATAGATCAGGTGGTTTACTTTTTAAGGTATGTTTTGGATTGACAAAGACCGGACGACAGTACACCTAATAAAATACAACCTGAGATCAAACACTACAGTTCCTCCTTCAATTCTACAAACTTCCTTTCCTCATTCATCCCTTCCAACATGTCAATCCTTTTCCTACCCCTTCCTCTTTTGCATACATGATAATGATTTGTATAACAGGTGAAAAAATTACTCGTTGAAATTAATATTTGTCAATTTTACAGAGTGTTAACTGTGCCGTTGCCAGGAAAAAGTCTAAAATCTTCTCCATGCATGGATTAGTGAACTTTTTACTTTTCAACATAATAGGCTCTTGATTCACGTTATAACACACATTAGGTTAAGAGATGAAAGGAATCTATCCTTTCTATCACCAACTAAATGGCTTACAATTTAACTGGATGAATAATTCCAACGACACAGTTCATTATGTCCTGTCAGCCAGAGATGTCCCTGAATATAATGTAAATTCAAGTAAAATGAGGCGCTTCGACAGATCCGTTCATGTACAAACCCTGTCCCAGAAGTAGCTGACTTATTTTTACCCGGATAGACGGGACACACGAACATCGGTTTCTCTGGCTTGCTTCAAAGGAAGGGGAGCCCCAGGAAAGGCTCGAAGCCGAAGTCGGCTCCCTGGCTTTGACGAGAACGGATCGTTCGTTTGCGAAACCTCTAAAACGTGACTTAGTTACGCTCCGCCATGAACCAGTTATTAAAATAGCGATACACTATCAATTATTTCGTAAAACTGAGCAAACCCGGGAAAAAGGCTCATGGCATGCCCAAAACAGCTTGTGGTGATAACGCCCTGGGTAGATGGGGTGTTATTGAGAGGCACAGTTGTATCGGGAGGGTAGAAATCATTTTGGAGATTCCGAGGATTCAGGACACATTTCGACATCAAAAAGTCACGAAAATCTTGCAAGAGTGAAGGCTCTGTTGGACAGGGATCGCAGGTTTCTTTTTCAACTTGTCAACTTTTCGTGCAACATTGAAAACACTGTACCTCGTGATATACGAGGGTCATCCGGAAAGTAGTACCCGTTCGTGAAATAAAGACACAAAAGTAAATATTAACAAACATAAAAAAATTTATTTGAAAGAGGATACTTTAAACTACTTCTCAACATAATCTCCAAGCAAATTAAGGCATTTGTCATAACGTGTGACAAGTTTCTGTATTCCTGCTGCATAGTCCTTCGCCGCAAGCTCATTGAGATACAGGGTCACTCCTTCTTTAAGTTCTTCATCGCTGTCAAATCTTTTTCCTGCCAAAAAGTCTTTAAGCTTTGTAAAGAGATGAAAATCTGAAGGGGCCAAGTCCGGGCTATACGGTGGATGGTCGAAAGTTTCCCATTTGAATTGCTGCAAAAGTTTTTGTGTTATCCCAGCTGCATGAGGCCTGGCATTGTCATGAACGAGAATGACACCAGTAGACAATAGACCTCGCCGCCGATTTTGTATTGCCCGCCGTAATTTCTTTAATGTTTCACAATACGCATTGGCATTAATAGTGTCTCCACGGGCCATAAAATCAATAAGCAATACACCTCGTCGATCCCAGAAAATGGTTGCCATGAGTTTCCTGGTGGACAGAACTGTCTTGAATTTTTTTGGTTTGTTTGGTGAATGAGCATGATGCCACTCCATTGACTGTCGTTTACTCTCAGGTGATGCATAATAAACCCATGTTTCGTCACAAGTAATTATGCGAGTCAAGAAAGAGTCTCCTTCATCAGAATAACGTCCCAAAAACGTCAGTGCTGCAGCCATACGCTTGGTTTTGTGCTCATCTGTAAGCATGCGAGGGACCCATCTTGCACAAATTTTTGCATAATGCAGATGGTGTTTAACAATTTCATGAACAATTGTTCGAGAAACATTGGGAAAATGCTCACAGATGTCATCAATTGTGACGCGCCGATCGTTCCTCACGAATTCGTCAACTGAGCTCACCAGTTGGTCTGTAATGACAGACGGTCTCCCCGAACGCTCATCGTCGTGTGTGTTCCCCCTCCCCATGTTGAAGTTGCGACACCACCGCCGAACAGACGACTCGTCCATTACATTGTCTCCATACACCTCCTTTAATTGGCGATGAATATCACATGGGCGAACATTTCTTGCATTGAGGAATTTAATCACTGCCCTCACTTCACAACTGGCGGCGTTCTCAATTTTTTTAAACATTGTAAACAATCACAGAAACAACACAGGCAATGCTAGCGTCACGCAACTTGGCTCAGAGAAGGCAGACAAGCCACTGAAGCTATCTGACCTTGTCCAGAGGCTACTCGCGTCGTCAGCACTTCATGCGGCACGAACGGGTACTACTTTCCGGATGACCCTCGTACCTGTGACCTCAACTATTTCGTTGACTTTGATTCGCTAATCACTGAAGACCATATCGTGTATTTTGTCAACGATTTCCAAGAAAGTCACTTCCACTGACGTCCCGAACGATGTTCATCATATGTGGATGTGCGGCCACAATTAAACTCATCTATCAAATTGTAAACAGTCGCAAACAAAGAAGTACGTAGATGTCCCATGAATTTCATGCAACTCGGCTTTGATCTCTTTCGACGATAAGATTTTTAAATAAGAATTAAATCACCGCATAAACCTCATATTATTCATATTTTTAAATAAACACAAGTTTGCCGCTTCGATCAACTAGAAAAATGATACCATGGGAAATCATAATTGATATAACTGCAACTTGAACAGCAGTCTATCGCCAGATCAACCTTACTAAAAGAAAACCTTTCCAGATACTACGAGCGTCATCTCTTGAATTTTCTTATGAGTTATTTAAATGATGCATGTGGATATCAACAATGAATTAACACTTGGAAATGTGGATAATAATAACAGTTATATTTAAATGCTCTCTTGTATACTCTTTATCTAACGTAATACGGGAAAATTTGCAGAAAATACATTTTCCCTAGCGCAATGAATATGAAAACATCATGTGCATTGCATTTTCCTGAGCACGTTTTATGCTAAAAATATGTCATTTGTTATTGATTTTAAAAAGAGATACAGAAGAGAGAAATTTGCAAATATTGAACTAATAAAGTCTATTTTAAGGGAAAATAGTGATTTTTTATTCAATAATCACTTTATTGAGACTTTGTGAATACGTACCATGATTATAAATCGTATGTTATATTCTATGACCATTCACGTGAAAACTATAACTGAGAATTCCTATCTTCTAACGACAAATTTCGACCAATACTCGTATTATCTTGAACACAATCGGCCATTTCTGTATCTTTGGCCTTCATCTGATGACATTCCAACTATTTTTACTTATGTCTCTCACGTAGCATTCGGCTTATCTGGATATATTGTATTCCCTTTAGGATATTATAAGCTATTTTAAATTAATCCGGAAGCATGGATCACTTTTTTCTCTTAGTAATTGTTTCTATTAATTAATAACTGATATCTTATCATTCGACCCTCACTATTTTCATATTTATCAGCCTTTTAGACTACCATTTGTAGGAACTTCAAGTATTCAACAGTACTTCTAATTAGATTTTCAGTCTTGCTGTGTAGTAACCAAATGTTAATGCCAATATTTATCTTGTCGTGTTTCGAGTTATTCAGCAAATGTATCTTGGGGGTCGAATTCTTTCCACGTGCCTCCTGTGGTTTTCCATAAAAATCGTACATCCGAAAAATCACATTACCCATAAAAAATATAACCCTCCCTCACCCCCGGTCAGTAGCACAGGGGTCTATCCACTGAACCAACACTCTCATATTGATTGCTATTAAAGAAGATTCATACACTTAACACTTTGAATGTTTACGCACCGTACGCTAAGAATTTATTCTTTGATGAATTGGGCGGAAAAATTTCAGTTCAATTTGAGCCAAGGTTACTCGCCACCATCTTTTCAGATACTGCACGTCCTCTTTGTTCAAGTATCAAATATCCTGGAAGAAAAAATTAAGTACGAGTAACTATCGGACGATTTACGAAAGTCATTAACTGTATTTCAAGTCTTAACTTGTAAAATTATAGAAAAGCTATCATTAACAAAATGTAGTCTTCATTACAGCAATCGGCTAACGCGCGAAAATACGAAAGGTTACACTAAGCTATTCAATGCTACAAATTTGTCTCTCCATTAAATAAAATACATTTCTCATATTTATATAACAACTATTTTCTGGTAACATTTTTAAATCCCCAAAAAATATTTTAGTTTTTTAATTACATGCATTTATTACTACCGTTTCCGACCTAAACATTGAAATTTTACCCGAAACGACTATCAGGAGTAAAACTATGAAAAACGTAGTGTCTTTTTAATTTTAACTGAAAGCATTCCCTCGATTCATGGGAAAGTAATAAAGTTACCCCATAAAGGATTTCATTTTAATAATACCAACGGAAATAAAATCAGAAAAAGGAAACCAAGCTACATGATTATAAAAGAAGCCCTTAGAAATGTTCTCCTCCGCTTAATGACCCAAAATAGAGGCAACTATCGAGAAAATGAAGAAAAAATAATCAATTAACTAAGCACTGGGAACTGGAGAGAGGATCGACCCTCGAACTGCCCAAGCAAAAGAGATAACGTAGGGTAGACGTCCTTTTCTCCTCCTATTGGTACTTACTTCTCTCTGAAGGCCTTTTTCCTCTCTATACTCAATATCCTGCCTTCTCTCCCACCCTCGCCATCTACCCTTACTTAACCCCGCCGCTCCCCCCCCCCCCCCCGCCGTAGCCCAGGAGTGATAAAAACTGCGATGCACACACCCCGACTTCCCTCCCCACCGCGAGGGTGTCCACCTCAACGCCACCTTCAACCACCTCGACCCTCCAATCTCTCACCGCAGCACAAATATCCATTCTCCTTCTTTATCCCACACTGCCACTCCCACCTCCACACTCCCACCCCCGCCCCCAGGACAACACCTCCCGCCCCCCATCCACGTCGTACTCAAACGGACGCGCGGCAGCCAACCAACGAAACCTAAAACCCCACCGCCGCTAACCTCTCCATTTCCCCCAAACCCCTTCTCTCCATCCTACCACCACCCTTAACCCCCTCCCTCCTTGCAAAGCCATCCAGAGCCTCCATTCCACCGATCCCCCCTCAGCCACCAAGCACCTTCTTCCTCCACGACCTCCTCCACCTCGCGTACACCCCACCAGCCAAGAGTTCCGTTCCCTCCCACTCCCGACTTCCCACGCATCCCTCTGTATTTGATGTAAGACATAAAATGGCTCCATACATAGGGCATGAGATCAGGTCCCCCCTCAAGGGAGGCCTATGGGATATAGGTGTATGGGGGACGAGAAGGTTGGGAGGGAGAGGAGACTGCGGAAGGGGTGGTGGGAGACGAGAGAAGGAGGGGAGGAGAGGGTGGGTGTTTCGACGAGAAGGGCAGTAAACTATCCCTGCCCATTCTGCCCCCACCGAACAACCCCCCTCTCCCCTTCCCTCACCCTTCCCGGCCTCCCAGGGCTCTCCCTTAACCGCTGCTTACTGCCCTCCTTACTTTTCTTTCTTTTTCCTCCCCCCCCCAATCCCTTCCTCCCGTCCTACCTCTCTCCCCGACACCCCCTCCGATACCACGTCTATTTTTATCTCCACCCGCACATCTATTCTCTACATGCGGCCATCTATCCTTTTATTATACCTCTCTGCCTTGCCCTCCCCTTTTTATGCGTCAAATCGCTCTAAAATATTGTTGTACCTGAGTGAGACTCCTCTATCTCAAGATTATTCCATCCGCTCTACTTTCCCGTACGTCGTCAACTCAGCTCATCACGCATTTTCTTATATTTTGCTCTCACCCAGCGTGTGATCGCAGAAAAAAGAATTTATTTGGTGAGCGATAGGTCAGCTAGAATAGTAAGAACTCATAAGGAGAGTAGGATTTTGTGTTTCGGTCCTTCAGCATGAAACCGTTAAAATGGACACTGTAAATCTCGCTGGGCCAATGATGCTGATGTGCTGGCAACCGTAATGATAAATATAAAACTCTTATGCAAGAGGTTTATCTGGTGTTTTTTTTATCGGTTACCGTTCTAATTATTGTAAATAGGACGTGATTTATTTTTCTTGTTAGAGCTCATTTCGCTACAATCGCTGAGTCGTCGTAACTTTGTCTCTCGAGAAGCGGTATTAGCGAAAGGTTTTCAGATAAACTTTTGAAGTTTGGCGTAAAGTCCTCATGGGGAAAAAGTTGCTTGATGCACATTACTAGATGTACTTCAATTTTTCTAATTCGATATCTTCAGAAGAAACTCCCTTTTCAGCACTCAATTTCCCAAGAATAATAATAAATACCATGGCTTTCCAGGTACTTCGACGGTTGCTCTTATTTCACTCACATAAAAAGCCCATTACGTCATTATCTGGCATGAATCCTCTAAGTGGGATTCAATGTCGTATCGTTTATGGTGGTCAGTGAGGTACTAAAGGAATGGATATAATATTCTCGACATTTACCAGAAGAATGACTGAGATGCTTGCAAGAAAAAAGCTTTACTGTAAGTCATAGAAAATGCTTAGCAACATTTGATTTAATATAATATTAACACGACCTACCATATCCAAAATTTATGACAGTGTATCTATTTCATAAATATACCAAATGTTTGATTACAAAGATTAAAAATGCCTAGTCCTCCCTAGATTTAATTTATTCCAATCCATAGTCAGAGTAATGTAGTAAAGCAGGAAAAATACAAGAGAAACAACGTGACATGATTTCAAATATAGTAACGGAACACTTTATATTAGGATTTTCGAATTAATATTTCGTTGTGAGAAAACCGTCAAATTTGACTTAAGAGATGGAGTTGAAAAAACAGAAAGCCGAAAAATACTCGCAAAATATCCAATTTCTGAAGTAACTTGTTTCTGCGTTTTTCTGAAAGTGTTGTCAAAATAATTTATTTGCTACTTGAATATTTTCCCATTGTTCCTAAAACGGTTTTGAAATAAGGAACAAGATTGAGCTACGATCTGGTAATTAGGAACAGGTTTTCTTTTCAGGCTACAACTTTCATGATGGCATCGCCATTGGTGAAGCTGTATTCTCTGTGTTCCAACAATCTCTAATATCAAGAGTTAAATCTGATGTCTTTCCCTATTGAAATCCAAAGACTACCTTCTAAAAATGTCCCGTCATTCATCAGGCATTATAGCAGGGAGCAACTGATTTTCATAACTAGTTCCTCAAATTTGTATCGGTGAAATGTGAAAAAGTAATATCTTTCTAATATATACGAGTATTGGCCAATTGCCCAATCTCAGCGGGTCACATACGAGTCACTCGTATTTTACTTCTGTCTAATTGCTTTGCCATGAGCTGGCAATTATCATTTCTGAACAGAAAGATCTATCATCCTCGAAACCGATTATAATACAACTTGAGTCTTTGTTCGATTTGGTAAATATTTTCCTCTTCTACTCCTCTTTACTCTTCTACTAAATTTGTTATGCATTTCCTATTCGTTTCATTAATTTGCATTCATGGCTCCGTTAACTTTCGACGAAATACTTTCTCCAGTTTTGAAGATTTGCTGTCATAATTTCATATTTCAAGTTAAATTTTCCTAAGGTATATGCTACTTGAAAGTACACGTTCTCTACAGTACACCTCAGAAGAAGAATTTAAAGTCTCTCAGAATATCAAAAAGAATTTCAGTCTTAAATTCAATTTTGTATAATACTATGCGTAATTTAGGCCAATTTGAAGAACTTAAAATTAACGAATACGAAGAGCAAGTCTGAAACTGGTATTTGTAGAGTTGAATTCAACTCTACAAATATTTAATTCTACAAGAATTCAACTCTACAAGTATTTGTAGAGTTGAATTCAACTCTACAAATGTAAATCATTTAATTAATAATTGCGTTGTTTAATATTTGCCTTACCCCTTGAAAAGTATTAAAAGTTAAAGGATCTCTAAATTTAGGCTCATAATTTAATTTGATCTTACAAGGAAAAGCCAATGGTGTATATTACTATTTTACGTCCAATTCGACAGTTTACATACTTTCTTTCATTCCATGTAACGTAATAAAACACAATATTAAATTAAATTCTCACGTATTGGTTGCGAGTAAAAATGAATAATTTATTAACAGCATTATTGCATTTGTCCATTATTAAAATAGAGATGAATTGGTTCCTTCCAGTATGTATTAATTTGATGTTAAAACGGGTTTTAGCCAATAAGCCACAATCAGGTGTAACAAATGTAAGGCGTCATGGTATTTCCGTTGAAAAGATTTACTCATGTGAACGCTATGTTTTTTTACCGTTTAATTAATTATTTCAGCTAATCTTTGATCTTTACACTTCTCCAAGGCTAAGACTCTTTTCAGATTATATAGTACCTCCAGTTGATTTTTTCACCTCAATTTAATTTCATTTGATTAAAAATTAAAAACAGGCATGCCTCCATTGACATTTGCCATTAGACTAATGTTAATAAGAGCAAAATTGGCTCCGTATTTTTGTAAAGAGGTCCTTGAAAAATTAACGCCAATTCTTTTTTAATAAACGGGGTATTCCAATTATAAATTGAAAAGTTTTGTGTGTATCGTACATTTGAAAATATGATGCGAAAGGGGCTTGCTAAGTTATCAGAAATTAAATACTATATGCAAGGAAAATCTTGCGGAAAGATGTGTTACGAAAAACCTAAATTTGGCAATATCTTCAAATTTTTATCACGAATGTACATTTACAGTTTATTGGCATGGGCATAATAAGCGCTGCCTAGCTCAAAAAATATTGTAGTAGCCGCACAAATGTATTTATTTTCCTTAGTTTTAGGATTTTTCACGACACTTATATTTATAGGCATCAACTTTGGATATATGTGATGCCATTTAGAGCTAACTATCAAACCACCACTTTCGGGTTGAGCCCGCGCAATTTACTATTGAGGCAACAGAGAAATCCAAGTTAACTTTTCAGTGCATACATGTATACGACAATTTCTAAATTTGTTGAATTACCATGTTTTTCACCCCCTTCCATTTAGGTATGCCTCAAAACTTAACACAAAACATAACTTTTTTACTTTTCTTTTACATGTTTCTTTTGTATAGGTCATGTAAATGAATCATGATTTAATCTGAATACCTCTATGGGGTGAGAAGGGTAAAATTTCATCGAAATATGGCCTGTCTGTTTCCCCAGGGGATTAATATTTCTTCTTTATTCCTAGAATTTGGGAGAAAATTACAGTATTTCTTGTCAAGGATGGCTTGAGGCAAGTTGGAATTATAATATCCCCAAACGTCAAGCTAATGTAAAAAAGACTAAGGTGACTGCTTCTTTGTATTTGTACTTCACGTATCATGTTAACGATATGCGAACTTTTGTTGTAATGAATTGTTTAATGTTTTTCGATATTATCCTGTACAAAATATTAATGTTTCATTAAATTAATATGAAAAGTTTAAAGTTGTACTCTAATTATCAGTATTATGTACCCACAGACATAATTAAAAGAGAAATTTATATTTAAGTTCGTTAATTAAGTAATCAATGGTGCAACTTCCAATGCAAGCACACACATTCCAAAATTTTTAGAGTTAATTTAAATTAAAATTTTAATAATTCCTAATTTTCAACTCATGGCGAATTCTGAAAAAGTTGATTTCATTTCAATTAAAATTCTAGATTAATATACTTTAATAACCATTTAACAGCTCGATTTGGTTGGGATGCCAAAATTTACGCATGTCGTCAAGGAAATCGCGAAGTAAGTAAAACGATGTAAAAAAAATCAAAACTTTAACACGAGTTCCTTGCATAAAATGATTTTTAAAACGCCAATCTCAATCCACGCCTCATTTTTCTCTTTCGAAACTTTCACTTTTATCGCGTTTTCCACCCAAACACCAGATACTAAAATCCCATATTCTTAAATTTAAATAATATCCATACATTAGGGTAAGAAATCAATAGACCAAGTAAACAGGTGCAGAGTTGATTCGGAAAAGATAATTTTATGAACGTGTTGGAATACCTACCTCCTTACAGTTAATGTACATTTTTTTTCTTTTACAGGCAGAGTATCATTTTCAAACCTTCGATAGCTGGATATACTCATAATCTCCCTACACGTGCCCTTGCTGCGGATTTTGGAGTATCATGTAGATGTAATATCTATCATGGACCAAGCTCGTTACACATGATACTATTCGGTAATCGGAATTTACTCCTAGTGCAACGACAATCGATTTATGTTGACATATAGGCACTTTTGTATTGAAAATGGACAAAATATTAGTTAATAAATTAAGATGCGATTCGAGGTAGGCTTAAAAATAGTACAGCATTTTTTAGCATTTTTTTTATAAAATTCGGCATTCAAATTGATAGCGAATATCAAGGATGCACATTCTTCCCTGTTTTTGATACTACTTTTCCATCAAGCTCCTTAATACCTGCAATAATCTTTTGAAAGCTTTCATAGTTATACTCTAAACATTCTAAGTCAACGTAAGTGACACTATAGCAGCTGTTACTTAATATTTTACTTGATGATCTCATTTTTACGGAATTTGTAGCATATTATGCCGTAAAATTTAGTCTTTGTGGAGAGCGGAAGAAATGTAGTACCTATCTAGGTGAAACATATATTTCTGCAGAAATGTCTCTTAAATAATAAATTAAATTGAGGTGAGCGCATTCCCATTCTCAGAGCTTAGTTTACAGCTCACGTGAGGGGATATCTTATCTACGTTAAGCCAACAGCCGAGGCGTTCTCGATTCGAACACTTCTCTCTAAAAATTACGACACCAACGCATACTTGAAATCGATCGTTTAACCTTTAAGCGATACTCAAATTCGAGGCTGACGAGTATCCGTTAAAAGCAAATGTGTCGGGGAAAGGATGTCGTTTAACTTCTGAACGCACCCAGGAGTCAGAACGGAAAATACTCATTTGCATTATACATACGAGTACTGTGATAAAAAGGTATGCGTACGCAGTATTTAGAATGAGGTTACAGAACATGGGAAGAGAATTATTTGAAAGAATGGACGGCGAAGAACCGCAAGGATCTTGTACTAGAGAAAAATACCTATATTATTCACCTGGCGAAGTCCTTCGAGTGGACATATAAATTATATATTTTTAATCTTATCGCTATTAACAAAATATCTAGTAGAGGATTTTGTGGTTTGAAGTTTTTTATTACCTGAATCCTCTTAGCACGATAAATAGCCATATTAGCTCCATGTGGCTTGATTGGAAAAATGAATCAACGTACACAAACAATTTTTTATCCTTATATTCCTCCTTTTCCTCCGGCTAAGTAACTTAAATGTTTGATTTTCGAGTGTTTGAAAAAGCATTAAGCGCCTTTCAGTGCACATTTGAATGCTCAATTTTCTTTACATTGTTGCTACCATAGATATATATTATTTTATTTACTTTTAGCTCCATCTAAGTATAAAAGAGCCTACGTTTGAAAATTCTTGGAGTCAAGAATTCGAAAACTGTCACTTCACAGTTCTTTGAGACAAAGTCCAAAGAGTATTTTTGGAATCATTAAGAAGGGCATCTGAAATACACCTAACTGTATTTAGCATATTAAATTTGTGCCTAGATCACGCAAATCGATCACAAAATGAACAGATTCCTGAAATTATCAGAGATCAGTACTTTTAGAACTTTAAAATAAACTGTGTACGTATCATATAATCTGAATCTTTTAAAATCGTATCTTTAAGTAAAGATACCTCCGTAATATCAACTTTTTAGTCGGAAAAAAATTGGAGAAGTTGGAAAGCCTAATTCACAACAATGTAACGTATGCGTAGTCAAACTTTTCGAAGCATAATCTCTACATACTAACTTGATCAAAAATTTCCCGGAATGTATTCAGAAAATTAAAAATACAAGTTTATTCATCTAAATCTATATTGTCCCCTTCAAAGTAATCCCCATCGACTGCAACACACTTATGCCAGCGCTTGATCCAATCCTCGAAACATTTTTTATATTCGATTTTCGGTATGTCCATCAGTGCTTCCTGCGATTTTTCCATTACTTCCTCTCGGCTGCTAAAACGCGTTCCCTGTAATGGTTTTTTAACTCGATTGAACAGAAAGAAGTCACAGGGAGCCAAATCAGGTGAATTCGGTGGCTGTTGGATGATATTTGTTGCATTTTTCGTCAAAAAATTACGAATAATGATAGCACTGTGCGACGGTCTCGACGCACTGTGCGACGATTTCTGGTCTCTTTCGGCGAATTGCTTCACGCAAACGTCTCATAACGCCCAAATAATACTCTTTGTTTACTGTCTGGCCTTCTGGCAAAAATTCATGATGCACTACACCGTTGTAATCCATGAAAACCGTCAGCATTGCCTTCTTTTTTGACTGAAAACGACGTGGTTTTTTTGGTCTCGGCTCATTTGGTGAACGCCATTCACTTGCCTGATGTCTGGATTGCGTGTCGTACTCATAAACCCACGTCTCGTCTCCAGTAATGATCCTTTTGACGAATGTGGGATCGGATTCAGCCTCGCAAATCATGTCTTTTGCGACGTCAACACGGTCTCTTTTTTCCATGAAATTGAGGTCTTTTGGCACCAACTTTGCTGCTACACGACGGAAACCCAAATCATTAACCACAATGTCTTGGGCGGATCCATAGGCAATGTTCAAGTCCTCCGCTATTTCTCTGATGGTTAATTTGCGGTTACTGACCAACATTTCTTTTACTTTATCAATTTTTTCACCGACTTTCGATGTCGATGGTCTGCCACTGCGTTCATCATCTTCGATTGACTCACGACCACTTCTGAACCGCTCGTGCCACTGGTAAACGACCGTTTTTTTTAGAGAATCGTTGCCGGAACACTTTTCCAACATTTTCAACGTCCGTGCGCCACTAAATCCGTTTTTTACGCAAAATTTAATGCAAGTTCGTTGTTGCAAATTTAAATCCATTTCTGCAATTGTAAAAATCGCCAACACACACAGAGATAGATGTACTCTTGGCTACGTAACTTTTGCAAATGTCAAGTTATGACACTAAGATTTAAAGGGAATATCAACAACAGATGCAACAATTTAACAAAAAAAACAGAACTCAAATCGGAACGATGGGAGCGCCACACGGTGGTTATTCCGGGAACTTTTTGTTCAAGGTAGTATTTTGAAGTGACATTTATTTAGAGCATGCATCGAACGACTAGTCTCGTTTCAACCACACGTTTTACTAGTTTTATCGAACCCCAATTTCTTTATTTATAACCATATTTAAAGTTCGCATAATCCAACTTATATAAACTAAGTGAAAAAAGAAGGTGCTTTTAGCTAGTGTAGCTACAACATACGGCAATGACCCAAATTTGTAATTTTTGGATCACTAACCGACTAATAAATTCGTATTTCTTACTAATAATATCCTTGTGAAGATTTTATCCATCCTTAATTTCCAATAAGTGAGAGATATCCATGGTATACAAACGCTTGAATTGTGAAATGAATGAGACATTCTCCGATTGAGTTCTCCATCCAATTTCCAGCTAGAAAATCGTACCAAGTGAATGTATCTAAAGATGGAGTGATCTAAAGCATCACAAGGTCTTGATCTTAATACTGCTTTTAAATGTGTCATCCCTGTGTAATATATCCTGTGATATCTCAAGCGCAACTCCTGGACTCAAACATTAATTTAATTCTCAACTCCACTTTACTCGTCCCTACTACCTTTCTTCAAACCTTTTAACTTTGTAGAAATATGCTCTTGAACGAGAGACTTAGCTGCATTTTATTCCCAAAACTCATAATAAGCTTTAAAATATTACCAATTTTAATATAATTTTTATGGGAAATTATGTAGCCTGCCAAAAATCAACCAAATTTTCCCGACGAATTTACCTTCCCCCATGTATTCCCAAAAACATTCACTATAATTGGAACAAATTGACAAGTGTTTATCAATTTATTACCATTTAATTTGAGTTAAATGTTTTTGCTATTGGAAACCTTTGCACGATGTCTCCAAGGAAAAATGTTACGAGATTAGGGATGAAATGTTCCCTTTTTAGTAAATCCGAAAATTGTATTAGCATTGATTTGCCAACTAATGAAGATGCCACAAACATAAAAATACAGCTAGACTTGATTTTGAGCATAAACTTGGAAATGAGAATATCATCTGTGAGACGTATTCCCGGAACAGTTGATTTTTGGATGATATTCGGGAGAGTTTATACACCTCGTATTCAAGGAAACAGTCGAGTAGTTTTGTTCTACAAAGATATTGGAGCTTTTTTCATTCAATAAAGTTTTCGCAGGAGTATTACCAGAACTTTTTAAAATAGCAGCCTTTATACGCTACAAAAACTCATGTTTGTCATTTACCATCCCAAGTACCGCTATCACAAAGAGAATTTCTCAAGTTTCTGACAAAAGGATGTTCACTGACAGAAATGGGGCTATGGAGGCAATACACGTAATGAAAGGAAAAGGAACAGATAGAAATAAGCTACGGAAATCATGAATGTGCAAAAGGCACCAAGGCTAAGCATTTGTAGATGAAACGACAACAGAATATTGCTTGGAATATACATACAACATATTCCTTATATTCGAAACCGGTTGAATTTCTAAACAAAGGAAGTTTCACCCAAGTAATTGGAGAAATCTGCCGATATATATTCGTGTATTCATCATTTAACAGAAATTGCATTTTTTTTAAAGAGGTGTTGCAGCACTGATATCAAGTCTCTTGGTCGATCGTGATGTTGTTCAAAATGACCGGTCTCTCCTTATATAAAATGAGGAAAGAAAGGGAAGCTTTCAAAATAATTTAGGTTTTAACAAATCGACTCGCCTGTAAAAAGAATTCGCTATTTTCAAGGCTTCTAATTCGATGACAGAAAAAAGTTGACTACTACGTTATTTGAAGAAAGATTTCGTTTCGTACGATATATGATACACCTCACGAGTCAAAAAGTGGAGTTGGCGGGTGCTTATATGCAATTTTTGTCAGACAACAAGGCGAATGTTTGAGCTGTAGGTGGTGACGGTACACAAGTTAATACATAGAAGGCATTCTGGTGCTATCAGATTCTTAATAGATAAAAATTGCGCTTGGTAAGTCAGTGTATTGGTTTATTTTTCTCAAATATGGCAAAAAGCTAACACTAAGGCAAGTCCTCCACATCAGCGGCTCTATCTCTGGGCTCTCAGCCTACATAGACCCAATTTAGCCGAGCAAGGGACTGCTTATGTTCGTAGCAAAATTCTCTCCATTCCCTAACTCCACGCATAAATCAAAGAAATTCAAAAGACTATCAAAAGTATCGTAACGATAAAGTGTTGGACGCTGTCCTAAAATTCCTAAAAGAAGCCCAGGAAACAGGAAATTTTAAGGTGAATAACAATAACAAATGTTGGGCAAGCGATGAAAGGGCTGGAACAGGATAGGGATGTTGGACGGGATGAAGGGAGGAAAGAAGTACACAGAGATGAAGAGGGACCTGATGTAGATAAGGTTGCTGGATTGGGTTTTGTTTGGAGTTACAAAATGTTTATTTGATAGTTGTGTCCATCCAAAAACATGCCTTAACCGGTAGATTACCTAATAAAAAACAACAACAAATCGGATTTCACGTCTTTAAATTTCATATGGAAATCCACCAGAAGAGTCTAACGGGCTTGCACTGTTTGCCATGAATGTTCTCAAGCCGATAAGTTAGAAATTTAAGTCTTGACCAAAATGCACGGAAAACTCCAAAAATTGTGAAAATAGTACACCCACTGGGACACCTCAAAACTGACTTGAACACGCCGACCCATTAAGTCATAAAATGGAATACATAATATGCACATTCAGAAAAGGTACTTTTAGCTTTGATAACGGATGATGGCAGTGCGTACCTTGGCTGTAGGCACAATATAACTGAAGCTAGTGCCTACTCTTACCTACGACGAAAGGGGCATAAGGGTTTTCAGTTTAACGTCACATCCTACAGACGGAGTACCCCTCTTTGAGTTCTATCCAGGCAGCACCCCAAACAAGAATCGGGATGACACTGAAAAAATCATTCGAACCGTCACCTCGGGCATTCGAACCCAGACCCTAAGGGTTGAACGCCAGTATGTAATCACCGCACCATCCTGATCTACAGTCCCTATGTTTTCTTACCTAACTCGGTGAGTATGTGAGGAAGGAAGAGCATGGAATGCACAACAAATCTTGGCCGTAAATATGCGTCTAAACACATTTCTATCCAAGAAAGAAGAGTTGGTCTAATAAATACCTGTTGTACAAACAGATTTATTTGACCTAATTGTGATTCTAAATCACAAAATAATGTTAACGGAATCCTTAAAAATTAAAAATTACATGCTCAAAGTTTGGATCGCAGAATAAGGAACGGGTAGAAAGTAATTAGCAGCCACTTATTTATGGTGAAGTCCTTGCGGATTATTGGGTAAACGGGATAAAATCTGCTATTGCATACGAGGTTAGCAAAGTCCCTTGAAAATTATTTGCCACTGCATGTATGATTTTCTGATTGCAAACTGGACGGAGAAATAAATCGGAAAATTTCTCCTTCATTTTAAAAATCAGGCCTTAATAAAATTGATGGATGGTCGCGCTATGACGTGGAAGGATGGATTAAACCTTAACATGAAAATTTAACTTAAGAAAACGAATTTTTTCTCTGTTTAATGACTCAAAAATTACAATTTTTGGTCATTGTCTCGTGGCGTAGTACGGGAATGGGGTGATTTACGGGTGGCTTATACCAAATATTTGTCACAAACTCACTCGCGTCAAAGAAACTGAAAAAGAAATTGTATCGTCATAACAGCTTCGTGGTAGAGTAAAAATGATTTACGATAAGCTATCAGACTATGAAGGATATCCTCCGATGCTTGAAATAACCTGTCCTATAAAGATGAGTTCATGGAAGATTACTCCTGAAATATTAACAAAAATTCAAACTTTGGGATTAATATTTTAACCGGTTTGGAAAATATCTTGCGTACGACGGCATTAATGAAAGACTATGCAAATAGGATAAATCCAACCAAAATAGAGCTATTCTTTTCGACCCAACCTTGTACGTATCTATCATCTGTTCTTAGTCTACATAATTAGGGTAATACATTTAAGTAAAATTGCGACCAAATTTAATCAATTTGAATAATTTTGTGAACTCTCATTAAATCTTTCATTTAAACGATAAACGATTTCATCATTATCTAGACAGGAAACGTGAAAACAGACAAATATATGGGTAGCTATTTATGTGACAGAGTTGGATGTGACTGATCAATTAGGCAGGGAAGGATCGAAGTACTGCCAGAGCAAGAAGAAAAGCATAGAGAGCCAAATAGAAAAACTCACTTCGACAACCGAAAAAAATAATTAACTGGACTTGGCAGGGGTATGAAAGTACAATTATTTTCGCGAGAGAGGACAGAAGGGCTGCAGTTAGTAATCACAAGCAAAATATACCGAAAATAGGCAAATGTTAAATAGAGGTGAAAACACCTCTAAGTGCAAAAATAATGCATGAAAATGTAAGTCGGTAAAACGAAATAAGTAGCGAAGTATTAAATTCAAATCTAATGTCTTTGTTGGGTCGGGTACTTTTGGGACCCATCTCGTAGATTAGGGTGACTGTTCAGATCCGAAGATTTATCTTGTCACTCATAGGGTTATTGTTCAACAACTCACGTCATTGCATCAACTCACATCAATAGGCGAGAGTTCTCCAATGTGGGACCAAATCTAACGTTTCCTGACTCCTCGGATACATATTATGCAAGTAGATTTCGTAAGACACAGACTTGTGGGCATAGGTACAAGTATAGGTATGTAGACTCTATTCTTCCTTAGAAATAAAGAAGAACAAGGTACTCATCAACTACTCATAATAACCATTGTCCTGTGTAATCGAATTCCAAATTAATGCATGTGACGCATAACTCTTCTCGCCACAAAACAACTTGAAATCTGGAAAACAGCACAGCTCCAGATAAAATTGATTATCTCAGACAAATTTCAATTATTTGATAGCTTGGTTTCTATATCCAGGGAAAGAAAAAAACAAATGTTTGTCAAATTCTTAGTTGTAAGTAAGTTTCCATTTAATTTAGAAAGCAAACTTTTTTTCAGCTACAAATGACTTAAAATGAAAGAATGAAAGCTAATAAAATAAAGGGATAAATGTTGAAATAATTATCTCGGTTACCTCCAATCTTTAACTAGTAAGAATAACACTCGATCCCAGTTCCAAGTACATGCTCATAATAAACTTGTATTTTTAAATTTATCTGTTTTAATATTGATTATTTACAAAACCATATTTTAAATAAAATATAAAATAAATATAAGGCTTATTACCAAAAATACTACAGTTTACGATCTGAAGCGAAACGATATGGAAAGTAATATTTTATGATTTACAAGACTACAAAAGTCCCCTAGAAGATTAACAGAAATTCGTTAATGAGCTTTTTGAAAAGAAGGATAAAGGAGCGATTTTGCAATTTCATGCACGGAGACATGAAAATATTTCCCAAATGAGAGCAAAATTACCTGATGCACCCAGTAAAACACTCAAATTCTAATACTAATTACTAAGTCCCCAACCACACAAACGCATTGCTATTACCATCATAGATGACATACATACGTGTGTACCATGGGGAGAGATTGCGTGGGCCACCGCCTTAAAGGAGTTAGTATCCATAAACACTCCATACATGCTACCAATCCTTAGATATGCTCCAGAAGGAGGGAATCTGTGCTTGGCAGGCAAGCAATAAAAAACCTTCATGAAAAAGGGAAAAAAATTGAAACGGCGTCACTTACGTGAAAAATGATGCTGGGGAAGTACAAAGTTAGTACTGAGGAAAGTCAGACAAGAATGACAAATTAAGTCTGCTTGGAGAACTGATTCAAATGTTCTTTTCTACAGCGAACAATTTGTCACCTTATGCACGAACGCATCAAATATCGCTCGTGTTAAATAACACAAATCTTTTACATAATTCATCCTTTCCATTTCCATGGTTGGTATCGTTGCCTCGAGACGTCTTTCATGTTATTGGGTAGATGCCTCAGGCGAGATCATATTCTTTGGTAAGGCGCGCGGGAGAGATATACAAGGAAAATATTTAGAATTATCACAGGATACGTAATCTTTAAAAACCACAGCTGCTGAACCCAAAACGTATAAATTGATTAAACAACAAAGTTTTCTCAATATTATTATTCATTATCATTTGAAGCACAGATTACAATCTCATCAATTATTTTCTCATAACTCATAAAATATTTTGACATCAACAAATTTTTTTGAGACTTGGTATTTAGGTCAAAACGTCAAATAATTGCCGGTAATATACAGTTTAAAATAGGCTTTGGATGGACTGAGGATTGCTACATCCCACGGGATATAAACTTTTATGTATTCTCAAATGTGGGAATCGAATGGTATAATACACGACAAAGCAAATGTTACATGCCCAAAATATCAAGAGAGTGGAGCAGAGTTCAAAGACAGTGTTGGAAATTTTTCATTAAAATACGCAAAAAAATCATGACTGTACGAAGCCATTAATTATCTACTCGCCAGCAAGCATGAACTGTGCAGTGAAAGAATCATGGAATAAGTGAATTACATCATTGTACCACGCGTCTAACCTACTCGGTGTTACCCGAATACAGCAGGAGGGGGAGGAGATGGAGGGAGGATTACACAATGGACGAGAGGACAGAGGGGAGGGAAGGGGTGAGACGGGAGAGGAGGAGAACGAGGGTGCGCAGGGGACGGCAAGCCAGGGAACGAGGGCGGGCGGGCAGGAGAGAGCAGAGCCGGGAGCAGAGTTTGAGAAAAGCGGCGGCATCGACGTCGGTGCCAACGGAGGCAGTCTCGGTTAGTCTTGCAGCTCGGTTGCCTTGCGAGGTAGCCTTCTCCTTGAGGGTGGCGGAGGATAATTTTGATTGATGGCTAGGGAAATTGAGTTGGTGGGTTTAAACTCCCTCCAAGGAGGGGCCTTCCTTCCCTCTCCCCTCCCTTCCCCCGCCGCCGCTTCCTCCACGGCCCTCCGTCCGCTCCCTCCGGAGATACCCCCGTCGTTCCAGTCTCCTCTGCGCGTCGCACGCTCTCTCTTCCCCTCCGTCTCTCTTCCTCTTCCCGATAGAGGAGCCAACCGACAACCCTCCACCTCCTCTCTTTCAATTTCCCTCCTCAACACCACCACTCTTCCGCCGATATCTCTCCCGCCTCTCGACACTCTTCCACGGTCCTTACTCCTCCCCGGTCTCCCCCCCCCTTCCCAACTATATCTGCACTTTACGCCCTTCCTTCAACCACGCTCCCCAACCATCAGGCCAACGACTAACAAACTCCCTCTATCCCTATCTTGCAAAGTTGAGGGACCGCAGATCTCGTCTCTCAAATAAAAATAACTACATCTTCCTCGATGCCGTCTCTGAATGTTTTCCTCCCTTCTGTTTTATGGTTTTACTGAACGGTTTTAATCCCATTTCCCTCACCCTAGGTCCACAGACAAATATTTGGTGTCGGCTCGTTTGGCCTTGAATGTGATTTTATGACTTCACGAAAAAATATTTTGCTGATGGAGCGCGCAGAAGTAATGACGTAAAATATCACAGCCTCAGGCATCCCAACAATGTAGTAGATGCTACTCAAAATCTCTTTGTAGATAGGTACGGATTTCACTGAACAGGTGTTTCAAGAATGATGGCTCGTATATGCGTATGATTTAGCAGGAGTTAGATTGAATGTTTACTATTAGGGAGTTCGCCTATCTATTCATGAACATATTACCTTTAGCGTTCAATGTAAGCATGGGTGTATTTATTCATCCATTGAACATGGGTATATCTTATTTTTAATAAAACAAAGAGAGTATGCAAGTTGCAGATCTTAAACCTTTGGCCATCAAGCATTTAAAATGTTTACCGTCCCTTAAAAAAGATATAAAAACATGCGAGTATATCAATACTTCTGATTGTATTACGTAACCGTCGAAGTGCATATCTATGTTTTCATAGTACTTGGGGAAATAAGTTAAATTAATCAACAATTTTTTAACTTGGCAGGTCCAAGTATTAACAATGGCAAGCAGTTTGTAAGCCCTGATTAGAGAATCGAAGTAGGGCTTTTAAGGACGTCGAAACTCGTATTGTGGTACCATAATTAACCTATTATAGCTATCGTAGGATCTCACTTGTTATATTTAATCTCAAAAATATCATTCGACTCCCCTCTCTCCAATTTCCTGACTAACCGACCACTTTCACCCCGCGACCATATTCTCTAGCATCTCCGTCTACATTTCCTTTCTCTGATAGATCCATCATCACATCACTTTCGCCCTCACATTTCCACTTCCTTTACTGCTCTCTAACATACACTTCGCTTTTTTGCTTCTCTTTTTTACCGTTGACCCAATGGGCAGTTGGTTTTGGTGGATCGAAAGACTCAGTTACTCATCACCAGATCCATTTAGGGGCATTATTTTTACACAGTACGAAGAATTTCATTCCTGAGGTGAAATTAACAAACCTGAAACACTGTCTTCGTAAAATCGTATCAACGTTACCATCAGCTTAGAAAATTCTTTCTAACTTATGATGTAAGCATGCTTCATAAATGATGCGTATACTTATTTAAAGAACTCACATCAGGTGCTTCGAAACATTAACTCGAATGTCTAATAATTTCAATAGGTAAGGTAAAATTAAACATAAAATGCTAAGGATTCGCAATGGCATGGAGGCCTTTGGTATACGAGGGTACATACGTATGGGCCTCCTTCGAAGAGGACGCAGGCTTGATTTCCAGAAGTGAGAGAATATTTCAGCGATATTCTGTATTCGGCTTGATAATCTCGCTTCACTAGGTAAGATAATGTGATTCTTATGGCTCCTCTGCAATTCCCCACTCAAAAATCCATGCCACATAAATGCATCAAAAAATATATTACAGCAAAAGATCACAAATGAAAAAATGACTGTTCATTCTCAAATGTACTATAATGTAATGTTTTAAAATAATGCAAAGCTTAAACCAATAAACCAATCAGCTGTATTGCTTCATTCAAGGTACAATGTGAGAGAATGTATTTTGGAGTAAACTAAACATCGTTGGATCCAAAGTATGATTAATTTTAAATATAATTAATGACAAAATGAATTATTTCTAATGTCTAAATTTCCTCAAAGACAACAAATCCCCTGAGTTTTTAATTTTGGATTGTATAACTTGAAAATATAACGGTTTATTTAAAAGTGGGCCATTATAGAATAAAGCGTTATCATAGCACCGGTCTTAATTGGCGTTTAAAATGCTAATGACGCCTAAAATTACCGTTCAGTTTTCAAACATAAATACCCATTAACGCTCAATAACATCAAATCTAAGGTACAGTACAACGCATGAATTTAAGACTTTAATACTTTCATATGATTAATCGTTGTCAGGTGAAGGCAATAACTGTTCGGATAGTAGGGTTCTTGTCCCTTCTAATGCACCTTGCGACTCGTTTCAATACCCGAGTGATTTACATCCCTAGAAATATTTAAGGCGTAGGATAGTTTCAAGACTTGATTAATGATGAGCGGTAAAGCATGAACATAATTCTTCGGAAGAGAAGCCGTCAGCAGACTAAGGGTTAAAACGAGGGAGCGATATTAATTAATTGCTAATTCAGGCCAATATTTGAAACTAATGGGTGCAGTACTCTGATAAATAGTTTCCCCACTTCCGTGCTTACGCATTGTACAAATGTTCCAATGTTATTAAATGCTCTGAGCCAGTGTTTTTTTTTTACTTTTAAATCCTTATTAAATAAAATATGAACGTTCAGTAAAATCAACAAATTCAATAATAATTATAACAAAATATATTCCTCAATAAATAATTAGGTATGTAAGCATCCTACCTGCAAAAATCTGACGCGTTAAAAATACTATTTAAAACCGTTTCGTATTATATCAGTGATGAAGGGCATTTCATGGTATATTTCACCCACACCAAACAAGACAAGTCAACAGAAATAAAAAAAATACATTCTCGGAAAATAGCGTCCTTGAATGACGGCATTGCAAAAGCCTGGCTACGCTATGCTTTAAAAGTAAGTCAACACTTACCAAGAGTTCGCCCCGGAGCAAAGGTGCCGTTATTTGCTGAACGTAAACGACTATTTCATCGACTTCTCTTTGGGCGTGCCCCCGGGCATATGCATGAATGCTAATTTCCTTTTGTATCGAATTACGCGCAGTTCAAACTTAAAATCCTGCCCTCCTCTTTTCAGGTATTCCCCCACCCCCGACATTCCGAATCCCCGCTCGGAAGCAGATTAAGAATACGCATTTTAGGTGCGGAAATTTCCCGTACACCATTCCTCACGCGTGATAATTCACGATAAAGCGCGAAAACACGCGGAAAACCTGATGAAACACGCGCGTGCCTCTATTTAAAAGAGGAGACCGTATAACATACATAACGCTGAAACCCATCTTCACTGCTGTGTATCACGGGGCAATGGAGAAGGGAGGGGGGGGGCAGGGAATTCGGCAGAATGGAACGGGGGCAGGGGGTCGGGTCCAGCGGGAAAGGGGGAGACGAGTGTGATGGCAGGGGGAGGGGGGAAAGAGGGCTACACAGAGGTGGGCAGAAGAGCACGAGCGCGGGAGGCCCAGATTTGTATTCCGACGCAGGTACGCAAATAAATCCGCGGAAATGTCTCCCCGCACGTGGCGACATGGCTCAACTTTTTATGCTGTAATCGCCAAACAAGTACACGCACACGTGTGGGAGAGGGAAAGTGCAAAGGCAGACGGGGGAGAGAGAGGGAGAAGAGAGAAAGATATGCAGCGAGGGAAAAGAGCGAAGAGAGGTGGAGAGGACGAGGGGAGAGGGAGGAGAGAAAAAATCTGTGTCGAGCATGTGTTTAAACTCTATAAAAAAAAGGCGTGCTGAAAATAAACAGGGTGACGAGGGAAAGAGAGTAAGGTGAGGGGTAAATGGGAAGGGATGTATCGGGATGAGGGGACTGTGAGGAGGGACTAAACGGGACGGGAGGCAACGTGTGTTGGGGAGGTGAGAGGGGAGAGAGAGAGAGAGAGAGAGGGAAAGAGGGTGTGCGGTAAAGAGCGGGAGGGAGGAGGAGAGAGAGAGGCCCAATTACCATTTTCATCGCGGATTACATCTCTCGGCAAACGAATTTCGTACGTTTTCTGACGGGACGGGAGGGAGCGGAAGGGGTGTTGGGGGGAGAGAAGAGAGCCAGGACGCTGGAGTGGGCGGATCAATGGGGTGTGGGAGGGAAGGGAGCTGGTGGGGCAAAGGCTTTGGAGTGCGGTGTAGGGAGGGTGTTGGGAGGGAGGGGGAGGAGAGGAAGAGGAGACGGGTGAGGCGGAGGAATGGGGGAAGAGGGGAACACCCGTGCTTTGGCGGCAAGAGTGCAGGTAGGGAGGAAGGGACGGAGGGGTCCTGCTTTTTTTTCTGCACGGGGATGCGGGAGCCCGTGGGAAGGGCGAAGGAGGAGGCACAGGGGCACTTCCCTCGTTTGAAGGGCCGAGGGGTGAGAACGGTAGGAGTTGTGCTGGGGGGGATGATACATACATACCTACCTCTGGGGTGGACGGGGAGAGGGGATGGGACGGGAGGGGAAACGAGCGGGAAACGGAAGGTACGGGGCGGGGGCGTGCGGATTTAACGTTTGTGGAACGGTGAAATCGCCTCCTTACAGGCACTGAAAACCCACCGCAGCCAAACTCCCTTCCTTGCATCCTACTCCCCCTTTCCCGGTTCCTTCCCTCCTCACCGCCGAAACCCCCTCTCGTACCCGTTCAACCCCACTCCCGAAAATAAAATGAAAAAAAAAACCTTCGCCCTTTGGAAGAGAATTTCTGGGCAGCGGAACAAGATTCGCAGAATCTGCTATCTCCTCCTAGGGGATGTCCAAATACTGTTATGAGGGAGCTCAGCGCGTGGGGCGGAGTTGTGGGTGGTCGCGGCGGAGGGGTTTGGGGCGGAGTTGAGGGTGGAAGGGTGGGGGGAAGCTTTGCAGGGGCAGGAAGAGGATGGGGCGATGCTGGAGCGGGAAGGGAAAGAGCGCGCCCCGCGGTCCTGCGGTGTCGGCGGTTAAACGGGGTGGAGGGTCGGGGCGGAAGGGTGCAGCCTTCCAAGAGATTGTGGCCGAAGAGGTATACTGGGGAAATGGAGAAATGGTAAGGAGAGGGAGAGAGGAATAGGAGGTAAAGAACAGGGCCGGAAAAGGGAATGGAGGAAGAAGGGGAGAGGATGAGGTTCGTCCTGGGTGCGGAGGTGCAGGATGAGGGAAGTGAGTGGTAGGAGCGACAGTGTGTGTGTGTGGGGGGGGGAACTGGGAGCTGGTTAAATGCCCAAGATGAATGGGAAAAGCCTCGGTAGGGACAAGGGTTGAGCAGGGGAGAAAAGTTTACGTCTAACAAGGCTAAGGTCAGATTTTAGGTAAATTTTCCTGATGAGAAATAGAGTAACCCTGAAGTGTTCCATGCAGCGTTTTGTTATCAGATACCAGCCTTAACTATAGCAAATAATCACTATTGCCAGTCCCATCTTCCTTTGCCGATGTGCTGCCACGTTTTCACATAGCATAAATGCCTTTACTTACCGTTGGAATATCATTTTCAAGCGGAATCCGTTCCACCCAATATTACGACATTAACTATAAACTTGGCAGGATTAGTACATTAGAAGTATTACAATTCCTTTTTAGACAATCCCAAATGCAAATACTAAAAAAATATAATTAAAAAAAATAGCATATACAAAGAGAAAGCATCTAGTGCATAAATGTTTTGAGCAAACATATCAATTTGGTGTCATAATATGGAATTTGATATCTGAAATCAGGCATAAATGAATTCAATACACGTAATTCCGACTAATTGCATTTGGAAATACAAATTTGAGCAGTTTTATTTGATATATATGAAATGAAACATCTTTGGTAGCATATTATGACCTAAACGTAGTGGAAATTTTGATACATAAATCACTTAATTCAGGAGTATTTCAATCGTTAGTTTTGATGACATTAGCCCTCCACTTCTCTCATTCTATTTCCAAGTATTTAACTCTCTGATTTGCTTTCGATGATTAATCTTATTTTGCCCTACGCGTTTCTCTTTTGATCTTCCGACCAACTTCCTCATAAATCCATTCTATCCCTTGGTGTGCCCAATCGACATGATGCTTCTCTGGGTGATATTCCACATCGCCATATTCTCTTCCTTTTTTCTCTGTATCCCGATTTTGATGATTATACGTATTTCGTTTCTCGTATTTCCTCGAATAAACTTCAGTCTATATCTAGATTACCGATCTGGCCTTACAGTGACCCAACAAAATATATGATGAGATATTTGATATTTTTCTATCGACGCAACACCACGCAAGCTGCCATAAGGCTGGTGGTGTTAGAGAAGCAGCCATGCATCCAGAAATATTAATTTAAACATGCATTTGAAGTACGAACATGCAAACATTATTCGTGCGTTTGTGCTCAATTTTTTTCTGAATATGTATGGTGTAAAGGTGTAGGTATACATGGAAAATGTCGGGTGACTGAGAAAGGTACCAGATAGATTAAATTCGGTTTGGGCACAGGTTTAGCAACAATGTGATAAATTCGCACAGCTTCCCGGGAGCGGATACGGACTCTGACCACAATTTAGTTGTTATGAAATGTAGCGTCCGTTTCAAGAAGATAAGGCAAGGGCGGCGGGTTAGGAAATGGAATTTAGAAGCATTAAATGGATTAACAAGAAAGGAGTATCAGCAGGCTGTAGAGAAAATGATGGATGACGGTAAAGAGCTGAGTACTATCGAAGAAAAATGGGAATGTATCAAGACAGTGATTTCGAAAGCCGCAAAAGACACTATAGGAACCGTTAACGGGAAAAGGATAAGGAAACTATGAATCACGGATGAGATGATTACAAAGATGGATGAGAGAAGAAGATGGAAAAATGTAAACACAGAGTTATGCAAAATGAATTACAAAGAGTTAAACAATAAATTGAGACGGGCCACAAATAAGGCAAAAGAAGTATGGTGGAAAACGCAATGCGAGGATTTGAAAAGTTTACAGAAGAAGGATGATGACATTGGTGCGCTATACAGCAAGGTTAAGTTATTATCGGGAAGTAAGAAGGCAAGATCTGTGGTAACAGTCAGAGATAAGTGGGGTAAGATAATAGCTGACAGAAAAGATCCAAGAGAGATGGAAGTAATACGTAGAAGTATCTCAGACTGTTTAGGTGCGAGTGGGGAACGGAGAGTCCAGATGGGCAGTGTTAGGAAGAGGTGTAAGGCAGGGTTGCACACTATCACCGGTACTGTTCCACGTGTATGCGGAGGAAATAATTAAAGAGGCACGTAAATCACAAGTTTTCCAGTGATTGGAAAACGCCTAACGTAACACACAAATTTAAAAATGGAGACAGGGAGGAATTACAGACCTGTTTCCCTCACATCCATTTTATGCAAGGTCATGGAACATATAATTACTAGTTCAATTGTGAGACACCTCGAAAAATCAGGAGTTAGAAATGAAAAATCAGCACGGTTTCCGAAAGGGTACATCCTGCGAGACACAATTTGCACTTTTTGTTAATGATATCCCTATCTCTTTTGGGAGAGAGCAACGTTCCATTGGACGCAACTTTTCTTTATTTGAAGAAAACTTTCGACACAGTACTTCATAGTATACTACTCGCAAAGGTAGAAGCATGTGACGTAAATAAAAATATCCTGTGTTGGATCGAAGCATTTTTTAATGGTCTGGTGCGGAAAGTATCATAGATGGAGTTAGCATAATTGCAGTAGAAGTTACTTCAGGTGTTTCCCAAGGAAAGTGTCATCGGACTTCTTTTATTCCTACTTAACGTTAACGACATTGACTCCGTAGTCACGAGTAAGATACGTTTATTTGCCGACGATGCAGTTGTTTACCGAGATATCCGCAAACCCGTGGATAGAGTAGATTTTTCAGATGACCGAAATGCTATGCAATGCAGCAGCGAAACTTGGCAATTAGAATTAAACTTTTAAAAAAATTCGTAATGGTTAATTTTTGTAAAAAAAAGAAATTCCCACCAGAACTCCTACTGCATTGGGAACACTAAAAGGGAATGTGTAGACTCGATTAAATACTTGTGTTATCCTCATTCACGGCACTCCCTGGGTGCAATATATACGGGGAATATGTGGACAAACTAACAAAAAATTAGGATTATTTAAAGAGCACTGGGTAAATGTGATGAAAAGGTTAAAGAGAAATGTTGTCTTTCGCTGGTTGGCTGGTTTTGCTTTCGCATGTATCGTAACGATACACTAACTTTTCAATTCCTCCTCTTTAGAAATCTGCCGCCTCACATTTTAACCACTTCTTTACACCAGTATGCAATTCTGCTTGACTTTCAAAGCTCTGTATTGCAAGCCGCGTCTAGCGAGAGATCCGTAATCATAAATTGGCGATTTTCACGAATTGTTTCGTTGATTTTCACCGTGCCACAAGGCTAGGCCGACCACTGAGATCCTCGTCACACTGAGGTCGTGAATATTGGCGTAACCATCTTGAAACTGAATGTATAACTGCCTCACTCCGCCTTTACTCATTGTTCCGTCTCCGTAAACCGTACGAGGTTTACCGTACCGGACGAGGTAAGCCGTAAACTTAACGAGGTTTCCTATGAATTTCAATTGGCTTGTGGTTTTTTGCCATTAAAAACGTAATCGCAGTTCGCAATTCACAACTCGCGAGATTTTTAATGGCAGCGCACATTTTAAAAGTTCGCAGTGAGCATATTAGAAGAACCACAGTCTGCACACTATCACAGCAGGACGCGTACTAGTTGTTTAAAAACCAAAATTATTTCTCTAGCCTTGCTCACCACTACCAAGGTTGAAACGGAACTCAACTTCTTCACAACCCTCATATACGGGGAACATATGGTCAAGCTAACAACAAATTAGGATTTGTTAGAAGAGTACTTGGTATATGTGATAAAAATGTTGGCCATAGATAAAACACTGTCCGACCGTGGTAGGGGTAAAAATACTCGGGTCAAAATTAATCTGGTTATATGCTACAAACCCAATCGGTGACATGCAAGGTACTAAAAATACCAAAGAATATAATTAGCCATAAAATATGCTCTATCTTATTTAAGTGATCAGTGTTGCCATAGAGATATTCACTAAGAGTGAAAGACAACCATAGTTTTTAGTGGGGAGGCTTTACATTTCATAGATGTTTCACACATGGAGGCATCACACTTCATACATACACTGTGTCTGTAAGTCTTTAAAGGCAAGACTTTTAACAGCCAAATCAATCATTGAATACTTGGTATTTTTTCACAAAAAACTTTAATTACAATTCTACCGGTTTTGTCACATAGGCGACATCATCAGGTATATGATACGTATATCTCATGACGATGATGGTATATATATACCTGATGATGTCGCCTATGCGTGAATTTTTTCAGTGATCATGAATTTTCACTGAATGAATGAATGAGCCCCAAACCATCTACTTCAAGCCAAATCAATGACTCTTTAGCCGGAGATAGTTCTACAAGTTGTATACGGGTAGCTTTAAATGAGTATTGTATGTTAAAAATCGAAGGAATATAACGACTTAATCCTGTTAAAAAAATAATCTTTGTGAGAGCGTTGAAGTGATAATTCACTTTGACTCTTGATTCACTCCTGATTGTTTCCGATTGAAGAATGAAGAACTCAGGGTGTTTTATACGGCAAAGATTAATCGTGAAATGTTAACACTAGATGCATGAATTAATGAGAACTCGCATATATCTAAAATTTAGATGAACCTTGAAATAGGGGATCATACGTGTACTACAAACAGCAAAACTTTTTTCACTGATACTGCTCATCACTTATACTGCTATCAATAATTAATCAAAACTCTGGCAGCATAGTCCATTAAATGTGAGTTAAGGGACTTTCGTTACTAATGTATTTATGTATCCTTCAAGAGATAACATATGAATCCCACATGACTAATTAAATGCTGTTGGCCAATTGCTCGAGAATTTTAGCAATTAGTAGGTAATCATCCATATAAAGTCAGATATCCATTTATTAGCCTTTAGATCCCTTGAAAATACAATGGTATCGAAACTTCACAGGACTTAAAAACAGCTTTTTCGAATCGAAAAATGAATTCTGGACTGCGATCCCGTAATCTGCGTGCTGAAGTATCTGTACAAAATTTTCCGATCATCACAAGCTCGTCTCCCTAAGGTGTTGCTGCAAGATTTCACGGAAAGGTTGTACATTCTAGGAGAAAGTTTACTGCATAGATACTGCACAGTCTTTATTTCAGCATCAAACACAGGGTAAATAATTATCGTTGACTATACTTCAGGTTGTAAAGCATACATGTATGTAGGTTGTGCTTTGATTAACCTCATACTCTAAAATATTAGTTTTCTTCAGTTACATTTGATTGCTCAATATATTTCAGCAGTCAATCTGGTATAGTTTCCACAGTCGTAAATTTTCCAGTATCAGCCTAAACTTTTAAAGAATATACATTTTATTCACGTAGTTGCGGATTTGTAATCGAACTAATTCAATTATGCTCTAGCACTTGATGTCATCGCCCTGAAATGTCTGAGGCAGTGATAACTATTGAAAAATTACTTATGCCAAAAAATGCTTAGAATTATCGAGTCAATTTCGGAGAAGGTTAGTGTCAGCTGAAGATAACTGCACTCCCAAAAATTACCTTTTTCCTAAACCACCATTTCAGCTCATGTGGTTCATTTCATGGCTTTGCCTATCAGAGTGGGTAGGTTTTGTTGGACATAAAAAGGGGAGGGGCTGACCGTGGGGGAGATGGGTGAGGAGGGCAAGGGTTAGTGGTCGGGTGGCGGGTAGCTTGAGCGTAATCAATGAGAGAGACATGTGCATCGTCATAGAGGAGAATAGAAATTGTGGGGTTGGATGTGGAGGGAGGTTGGTAAGATGGAGAGACAAACGAGAGTGGTGGTACGAGAAGGAAAGTTGTGTGGGAGAGGGGGGATGGGATGGAGAGCGAGGGTAGGCGCGAGATGAGTTGGAGCAGAATCAAGGAAGGGTATAGGTAAATGGGTTCACCGACATGAATGACGCAGACTTAGGTAATAGCCACGTAGATTGGCTCAAAGGAGAGAGTCCATATTCTGGAGTTGAGGCTGATTTGTTTCGTCGTACGGGTGGTGAAAGAATCAATACCAGGCGTAGGTTATTTGAGGGTGTTCATGTATTTTAAAAAACTTTTACTGTAACCAGAACCTCCGCGATTGAATTTCCAAGACCTCTCTAATTTCATCACCTCAAAATTTATCACAGTTCTTTATGAATTAAAAAAAAACTTATTAAAATTTTAAATATTAAACATTTAAAAAAAATCAAAGCAAACTTAAATGAAAATCAAACATTTCCACAAAGTGAAACCTAAAAGAGTAAAGTATATATTTATTTGAGTAACTTTATAACTTCAGTCAGTCATTATTCAATTTAAAACAACGCTGAGATTACTACGTGAGTAATAGTAGGGCGTAATATTATAGCACGCATGAATTAATAGCGATTGGTTTGTCACTTTTTTAAACCAATAAAATATCAGGAGGAATATATCGATCTGGTTGTCACCGACACATTACTGGAATATCGATCTACCTTACGAACAACTACAGAAAAAATTAATACAAGAGATAATAAAATATTCTTCCTCTTCCCATTCAAAACCTACTTTTAATTAGTAGAATGACTATCGAATCAAATCAAAATATTACTAAGTTAGCAACGCTTATTAATATACAACACACAATTCATTACTCCCTTTCATATTGGCAGTTTTTGCATTACTTATATATACTTGCAATGCATAAGTATTACAAGGAAAGTTAAAACAATTTTTAGTGACTAAGAATGAAAAATATGAAAAAATCAAAAGTACAACAAGAGCCTGCAAAATGTCATACCCTCAGTCTAGAGAAGATGCACAACTATCTCATCATTAGCCTCTTTTATTTAAGAAAATTGAACGTCATACATTGTTGACTACATTTCTAGGGTTTTTTTTGGTTCTCATTCCTTTGAAAAGCGGGCTGCCAGTATACAAGGGAAATACGTCATTGGATAGGTACTCCGTGTGTGCATAAAAGCTCTTTGAAAACCTAAAGTAAGGGAAACGCAGACCTAGTGTACGTCCGAGGGCGATATTAATTATCGTGGCCGCAAACTTCCCTTTTGCGGCAGGGAGGTCAGAAACCACCACCTTGATTCCAAGAGAATCGTTTAAAACCTCCTTGCCCTCCAAAACCATCAAGCACGCGGTCAAGGAATCGAGGAGGAGGGCGGGTCAACGAATAAAGGTGTGACGGGAGGGTGGGGAGGGGAGGGTGTCTGGGGTAGGATACGAAAGGAAGAAGGGCCAAGGAGATATGGCTTCGAGGGGAATAGGAAGGGGGAGGATGGGGAGTGGAAGGGAAAAAAAAGGAGAGAAGAGAGAGGCCAAAGAGGGAGGATGCGGGCTAAGTGAAATCAAATTATGTGAAAGGGCAAGACGGGAGTGGGGCGGCTCCAGAAACCACTGAATTGATCTGAAGAGAGACTTGATGGATGAATCCGAGGCCTCGGACGCGATATGATGTGATTCGAGGCGGATCTGACGTTGAACCCAAGAACTTTCCCTCAGTTAACATCAATTCTTCCACTTTCCTTACTCCCATGACCTCCTTCCCATTTTTCGATTATCGCGTTAATCTCTCACACTAACCCCTCTCCGTGGACGCTTGGTGGAGTCAACATTCAATGTCCTAAATTACTTTCCTCATTATCGTGCTTCGAAGAGAGATTAGAATTAATATTTTTCGAGCCAACAGCCGTCAGATTAAGTTATTTCTTCAATGGAAGAAATTATTAACTAAATATAAGGATATACCACTCTTTAATTTAGAGTTATCATCTATAAAGTGTTAATAAACGATGATGAGAATACAGGTCTTCCTAATATAGATTAATATGGCCATTCACTCTTTGATGCAACACTTTCATCAACCAAAATTATTGTAAAAACAAAAACCGAGGGAAAAAAATTATTTTAAATTGTAACTAAGTATTCTTGAGTGTGCAATATACGAGTAATTGTAATGATGATGAAATATCTTCGATTTAGAAAAGTACTTCAGGTTATTACATGCATTATTCCAGGGTAAGTTTTACCATTTCAAGCTCAAGTTGTCTTTTTTCTAGAAAATGAGTTAGTCATTCGTATTAAACAAGCTCAATTACTTTCAAATTCTTTTTTCGTGGCTGATGGGAGATGAACTTGTACAGATATTATGCAGTCTATTTAACTGATAAAAACTCCAGAAAAGTACATTTATAACGCAATTGAAAAGATACTATGAGCCGGATCTAATAACAGGATTTGCTAATAAGATCATCTGCCAATACAACAAATCACAAATTGAAGAGTAAACATGTACCATTTTTGTAGATAAATATGGTGATTAGTGCAGTCGATTGAAAAAAAAGAACTCTGCATCATAATGATTGTAATCATTGGATATGATTAAATGATGGCCCAATTTTAAATGATAAAGGAAAAATATTTGAGAGAATTGTAACCACAATATCATTATTGAATGTCTATAAATGGCGTGAAACCTGTCGATATAATAAAAAAAGTGGAGTGCATTTACCATGGAGGAATAATACCCTAATGCCACTTTCAAGTTTCTTCAAAAAGGATTTTGAAAAGGAGCAATAAAAGTTGTCCTGAAAAACAGTTCCATCCATGGCGTACATTAATACCTTTAACGGAAATTTAGATCATTAAATAAGGAAATAAAACTGCCTTATTGACGAAAATCCCATTACTCGGCATGGATGTTACAGTACGCACCATCAAATAAGGAAACCATCAAACTTGATCCAAAATAAAACCCCGCCATAATGCGCACACTTTTCGAAGGGGTGATGCATTCCGTTGGTAAACGGAATATAGGATTCAGGAAGCTAGTGGAATATTTAGGCCCAGGGAGATATAAACTATGAACGTAAAAAAAAACATATTTAAGAGTAGCTAGGCTAGGGGAATCATGGAACTCTTAGAAATTGAGAAATACGTCAACTGTAGCATTAATTTCTCCTTCTCCGAAAGATAGAGCATCATCAATGTTTGTACTTTAAATTTTGAAGCAAAATTAAGAATTTAGTGAACGTTCATTATGAAAATGTTTTTTTTGGAAACCGGAACAATGCGTTAAAAGAATTTATTACGTGTTTATGGTGAAAATGAATTGTGATAATTCTTCATCAACAAAATATATAGATAATGATAATATAAATAACCAGGGAATTAAAATAGACATCCTTCTATCTGCTAATCATGTTTTAACACTTTGAAACTGCAACAAGTTATCTTACGTTTAATAGCACCGAATACAAAGCAAGTTTAAACTTGCTTTGATTTAAACGGGAATGATTTCGTTAAGTCACTATAGATTTGTTTCAAATACTTAAAATTTAATGCCCATATTACGTACCTAACAAATGAGCTAAGACCGTGAACAACTATTAGAAATATAACACTGAAATCAATAAAAAATTGTAGCCATAATTACTTTTACTCTTATTTGGAGAAAGTTATTTCTAACCATTAGACGAGCTTGGAACTCATTGGGGTTAAAAGTAAAGATACAAGCTAAAACATATCCTTAGTGCTTTTTGATAAAACGCTATGAATCAATATAGTTTTGGACCGGGATATTCCTGTCCAAATATGACAGTTTATTTTGAGAGTATTTTTTCTTTAATTTTAAGACTAATTAATTTTGATTTTGTCTCGGCTCTTCATCACCCGGGTGGTTAACAACTACTTATGCATACACACAATACATAATTATAACTTGATTATCATATATTTTACGAAAACATTAGAATAATTTAAATTTAAGTGATAAATTATATTGTAGCTAAATGAAAGTGTGATACTTTTAATTACCTCAAAATCGGGCACACAGTGGCAGACCATTAAATTTGAAGCTCACGACGAAAGCTTCACTCAGCCGAAGATGATGTATGAGGAATGAAGCGAAACAGGCTCTGCTTGAGATTCAGATGGAATGGAAACCCTGGGAAAAAAATATGAACTAAATTATTGAATCAACAGTGAGAAGTAGTGGGGTAAAAAAGAGACGCCAATAGAAACATTTTCTAAAGAGTGTATGGGCATAGTTTCACTTTCCCATTGAACTACAAGTGTATCTAAATCTCCCACCAGTGGGTTATTCTCTGTCAACATTGAGATATCAGTTCTCAGCTAGACGAGTAAAAAGAGAGAAAAATATACTCTTAAAAAGGACGGGTCACGTCTCTCTATTAGTAAATTCATGGCCATGCCATTTGGTTAACAAGATCTGTAGTTTACTTCTAAGATATAATTAAGGAAGGGAGAGACTTGCTAATGGCGGGAGCGAGAGGCAGAGTAATTTAAAGCAATGTGGCCAAACCTTTGCAACAACCCAAAGCCGCACCGGATCCTCAAAGGTGTAAACCCACTCACTTTAAACCACTTGATCAATTTGAGGGCACGCAGTGTTAGCATAGCCATCGTTGCGAGCAGTCCTTAAAATGTGGAGGTAAGAGGTCGGAGAAAGAAGGCGTGGGGTGAAACGAGGGGAGAGAGGTGGAAGGATAGTGAGAGGAAGGAGGGAAGGGGATGAGGGAAGGAAGATAGGCAGGAGGAAACTGAGGAAAGAGGACCAAAAGAAAGATTTCCCAGAATCCTTCACATACCTTACTCCTTGCCTTGCTGCACCCTCGTGTTTTCTTATACATACTAACATACAAAAAAAAAATATATATATATATATATTTTTTTTTTCCTTATACCCTCCGAAAAGGTGTAATAAAGAGGGGGCCATTTAGCAAGCACACAAATACACATACTCTCATCTTCCTCCCTCGCAAAAACGCCGAGCTGAACTCGACCCCACGCCTCCTGCCCCACCTCTTCCCGACACACAAAACCCGAGTCTTGAATATTGAGCGCCAGGTCGCCATTGGTGCTGAACGGTTGGGGCCCTAAATGTTTTCGAGAGATGAGAAGAGGCTTGGTGTGGGGGATGGAGGAGGAGAGGTTTTTGAAGAGAACAGTGAGAAGAAGAGGGCCAAAAAAGAGGAAGGATGTGGGAATAGAGAGTTAGGGAGAGAAGGAAAAGTGTACGGATGGAGGGAGGTCGTGCTAGGCGAGGAAAGAGATGGGTGTCGAGAGAAACAGGAACGCGGGGAAGAGAAGTGAGGAAGAGAGAGAGAGAGAGAAGGGATGGCTGGTTTAGGTTGATGGGCGGTCGAACATTTTGCTGGAGAGCAGTGGGTGGAATGGGAGGGAGGGGCGAGAGGTCTAAATGTGGGAAAGGCGAGGTTCAATGGGGCTGCAATGAGGAGAGTGTCGAGCCGGTGGGGGGCGCGGCTGGGGGTGTGAGAGGCGGAGGAGAGAGCGGTGGATGAAGGAAAGGCTTTAACGAGCGTGGAGGGAGATGCGCGCTCACGGGAACGACGAGGTGGAATCGAGCAAGATGGCGGTCATGCCGGAAAGGAGCGTGTTCTTCATCCTCTCTCCTTGGTTAACCACTCCTTAAATATTTGTGCGTAGTGTTTGGAAATTCTCTACGGGAAGTACTCGTATTAGTTGCTTTGCCCGGGAGTGGAACATCAATCGTCAATTGATGATCGAAGTACGTTACCCAATCGCACCATTATTTCTGGTAATCTTCCCATTGTAATATATTAGGATATATGCCGCAAATATGGATAACATGCGAAAGTATCTAGTTTTCCTAAACCCCTCGCGAATACCCCTGAACAAAACTGCGATTGGTGGGAATTTAAAATATATCATCCGCGATTGAATTCTCGGGATCCAAAACCCGGATTAATGAAATTGTTATTTCAATGTACACTTATTTTGATTGATATAAATTTAGACTAATAAGTGTCAAAAAGACTTGATATTACGATTTATATTGAGGCGCGTAATGTGGTGAAAACAACGTTCTTTTGGGTTAAATCCAATTATATGCGTCCACTCATTTTACTTAAATAGTCATTTCGATCTCATCCTGAGGCGTCAGATGGAAAATTAGAGACCGGAAAATTTTGCTAACAAGTAAATTATAATTTTAACCCAACTAAGAAATAAAATGATTGAACATTCTCTTACTGAAGTGTTTGAAGTTCTGTTAATTTTCCAGGTGATGGTAAAAGATTTCTTGATGGAATTTTACTTCACAAAAAATTTCTAGGAAAAAAATCTCATGACTAATTTAAAGCTACATGTGATATACTCGTATACTCGTGCCATTATACCACACTTCACTAAGTGCTATTATGTTACTGCAGAGAACAATATAATTGAACCACATACAAATAGGCATAGAATAGCCAGATGCAATACTGGTTGCAGAAACAGGTAAGACTAACGAAATAATTACGATAAGAGCAATAAATAATGTTACCACGATAAATAACTTTAGAATGATATATAAATTACATTATTTTTTCCTTTCGGCATAATAACGAAAAACAGATGGCTCTCCTATCTGATAACTTAAACGAACACACGTCACGAATGTGATACATCTACACTATTTGTACTCTGGAGAGTGAGAAAAGAGTCGTGTATATGATAGACGGAAATACCTCTAAAATCTAAAAGGAAATGCTTACATGAAATACGCAAGCTTAAATAGTAGGTAAGCTTTTGCAGTTTTCCAATAAAAAATTGTGATATTTCAACTATAATTTGTCATATACATACACTTGAAATATATCCTAGGCAAGTCTCTAAACATTTTATTACTTTGTTACAACAAGTTACATATTAACCAGGCATTAGTTTTTTATAGATATATTTAATTCACTCGCTTACTTTATAGTGACCTGAAGACAGCTCGTTAACTGCCGGCTGACTCCGCAATTCCTAAATAAATGCATACTCTTTTATTTACTAAGGTAATAGTTATGAGTCAAAATTACCTGTATTAAACTTTAAGGTGAATGGGAAACAAATTGAGACTCTCGAGGCTAAATGAAGACGAATTAATGGTAACGTGTGTTTGCACCATTTTTGCAGGAGGATATTTACCATCAAAATCCATGAGAGCCAAAATTATGAACGGTATCCATTGCTTTATTATTCATATATCTATATCTCTCTATAATCCTAAGCTCTTCAAGTAGAGCAACGACGACATTACTCTATTTATTTCCATTGTTAAAATTTGGTTAACAAGCTGTCGATTGATCTACGGATTTTGCATTTTTCCGACAGTTTCTATCTTCAATGTATCTCTTCTTCTCCACACATGACCAAAAACCTACATCTTCTACTATCTTCTTCAAATACCTCATTCTCAATCTTCCTCTGCAGATCTGCCCATTTTTCCCTCCATCTTTATTTTTAAGACGCTCTCTTGCCTTCTTCGCTCCAATGTTTTCTGGTGCTGAATGTATTTCTATCTAGTTTATGTAATTAACCAAACAAAACGTAAAATTGACTTATAGAAATTATAAATCATTCTTTAATGTGCTTTCCGAATGTAAAGATCGAGCTGAATCACATCCTCGTAAAAGACAGCGGTAGATTCACTTCAAACTTCTTAGGGATCACAAAGTATGAACAGAGTTACAGAGTTTTAGTATTTATTATTGTTAAATTTACTTAACTTCTCCGCATAGTGGCTTAACAATAATATATGTTTAACAAAAACAAAACAACGGTAAAGATGATTGTCTAGCTTACTTAATTAACGTTTGACAAGTATCAAGACCACGCTAAATCTCTTTCTCACACCAGAAAAGGCAGACTCTCCTCATTTCATAAATTTCAAAGAAATTTCCGTTTTCAATAAAATATATAAAAGAAAAAACTTTAAGCGAGGAAAGGTTATTTTAATAACTCGTTTCTATTTTTTTATTATATTCGCAACATTTTTTTTTACATGGTTTGAAACTGACCTGAAGTAATCTGTAACGTTATTTCGACTCATTTTAGCTGTGACTTGGAACTTTTTAACCTCATACTTTTTATAATAACTTTTATTTGAACTAAAGTACAACCAAAATTCCAAAACGTAATTTTCTAATTAAATCTCAAACGTATAACACAGGACAGGATGTACGTGAACTGAAAAGAGCTGGAGAAAGGTGATGTTCTTATTTGGTATAAAACATGAATTTATCATTAAATATTTTGCGGCAGTTTTGTCTCAGACATAAAAGATTAGATGAGACTTAGCGAAACGGATTCCTCGTACCAAGTTTATGAAATATCAGTTTGATGAAATTCCTTAGAGCTAATGTACTAGATCTATGGTTAGAGCAATGTATCAAATATTTACACCACCCTTTCACACGCTCAATTACGCCCCCTAGGTGAATTTTACCAAAGGTGAAAGGTACGCAATGAATTTTTTATTAAAATACAACCAATGATAAGAATTTTCATGAAAACTCTAAGAACCGTATGTAAAAGTTTACATACCCACGTACACTCCTCGTATTGGAGAGTAATGAACAAAAAATAATAAAGGAAAAACACTGAGTTCTCAATCCTCCCATTTGATATTATAACCATTTGTCTTCACAATAGTTTAGTCATAGTTCCTCAGTTCATAGTCTTAAACAATATTCAACTCCAACCAATAATACATGTGTATAAAAAAACCATGGAAGTAGAATAGATTGAGAATGGTCTACAATGCGAGGTCCGAGGTGGGGGGACGTGAGGTTCAACTCGATCAAAATGGGATCGATGTTTTAGAGTGGAGAGATAAATAGAACTACGTAGTCAGAGGTATTCTGGTGTCCCTATAGGGAGAGATACTAAGGTGGTCTCGTTGGCACTCTTGATGGCTGACTAAATCGAGGAAGGTAAGGAGGGAGGTTTCAAGCCGCCAGAAATTTATTGTGAGGTTACAGCAAACCTCCTCGGTTTGGGGTGATGGCCGAGGCGGAATAACCTTTCTGAGGACGTTTTCATCGAGCGAGTGAGTATTAAAAAAAAGCAAAAATGCGAGTTTGAGTATGATAAAATGCCAAAAAATACTAGCGTTGGGATCGAACTTCACACCCCCTTCTCCAACCTTCTTCCCGCGTAAGTTCACACGGAAAAATCGCCCGTGAACGTGCCCGTGAGTAGACGAATCCGTCGGCATTTCTTTCTCCTTTTTTGCGGGCATGTGGGGCGGTTGTGTGGGTGCGACGACGCATGGGCGTCACTCCCGTGGGACCTGGGACGATCGTCGGGCGGAAAAGGGTGGGGTTGAATGGACTGGGCAACATTTTTTTTTGGTGGGGTGAGGGGGGTTAGTAAATGGTGTGAGTCGAGTCAATGCATGCACATACATATAAAGAGCGGGGGTGACGGGGGGAAGGTCGTCCGGGCATTGGAAAATTATACGACTACAACCGACCCGTGGTGTTGTGATATGGTCGGATGGAATGAGGGAAAGTAAACGGGACGGGAGCGATAAAGGAGTGAGGGTCTCCAGGAAAGTGAAACGGAGAGAGACGGAATGAGTTACCGAAGGTAGGTGGAGGAGGGGAAGAGATATGAGGGGGGGGATGAGTCGCACGAATAAAATTCCCCCAAACTTTTACGCCGAAAAAAAGGACTCACTTGAACAAAAGCAACTGGTACAACCTTTTTGTAGGGATATGCGAAGGGACGTTTCAAAAAATTCAGAATACATTAGTATTTAAAAGAGTCAAATTCCATGTTTTGTGCTAAGCTGGGATATAATTTAATGTTTCTTCAACTGTCTACTTTTATGTAATATCTATTATTTACTTTGAGATAATTTTTACAAAAACTTAATACGGACATGTCAATCTGCATTATGGCTTTAGTATCTGATTGTCCTTTTGTTACCTAACGTTTGTCTTTCATTAATGGGTCTTCCAGGCTATTTCTTCTTTTATTTATTCCTTTCAGTATTTTTATGTAGCCTCATTCTTCTATCCATATACTTCCGTCTTAAACTATTTCTTTTCTTTTTACCATTATCAAATTCTTTCAGCAAATCTCTCTTCCCTCACCTGTGTCTAGTACTTCAAAGTACCGTTTTCTTTACACGCATTTTACCATTTCCAACCTTTTTCACGGCCACACCTCAAAAACTTCCAATCTACGTCTATCAACTTGCTTCAAAAGCACGCGAAAAAACTACGCTCCGTATTTATTTTTTCTCTAATTTTCTTAACATCCTTACTCAACATTCCTACCATCAACTTCCCCCTTCTTCTTATGTTTCCACTACTTTGACCATCTTACTCCAAAATACTTTCAAGTTAGATATATTATTATTCTACCTCCACTTGTTTTGGCCCCCAATTCGAACATACGCACGAGACTCACATGACTTCACCTTCCTCATTCTCGATAACCTAATAGTCTTTGGTTTTTTACATTGATCTTCATCCGGTTGTCAAGACGAATGATTTTTACACTCTAAAATTGTTGCATTGTAATGCCCACTTAGCGGATGACTCCGTTAAAACTTACCGTCACGATATCTCACGTAGTTTCTTGAATTCTAACACACTTGTTTTCGAATGGCGTGGTAGAAAGGTGGTTGCAGAATATTTTGAGGGATGATGAAATGCTGAACATTGTGATAGAGATGAGAATATTGGGAAAGCAACTAGGTAGTCTGAAAAAAGGATAAGAATATTGCACGAAATGAAGGGAGGTAGATTGTGTACGGAATTGAAAAAGAATTTATTGTAGTGTGGGGTTAGTTTCTGTCTTCAGTGGGACTAATAAATGTAGGGGAAAGTTTGTTTCCCACCAATACCTTTCTGCGGTAGCGGTAGACTTTCAGGTAAGAATTTTACATTTCAATTGTCTCTTCACCAGAATTATAATATTTCACGGGCTATCTTCATCAACGTTTCACTGATATTAAAGAGGCAGTTATCGATTCCATATTTCCTGGAATTCTTCGACACTGTTATAAATTTTCCCGTAAACTTCTTGAAGGGTTTTCCACATTCGAGTATTGCCCACTTATCAGTGCCGCTGTTCATTATGATTTACTATAAGTCCACTGGTTAGGGTAAGCTTTGGGGTTGACATTCAGACTAAAAGCCAGTACATTTCTAAGCTCCAATCTAACATGACACACTCAACATCACAATAAAATTTTCTTGCCGACAATCACAAGAAATCTTCTCTTAGCTACCAGGTGCAGTTAATTTTGTCTACCTATGGTGGTGATTTCTTTTAAACTAATTAGTTTCTATTTGATGATGGAGGAAAAATATTCAGTTTCAGGTCGGTATTCCTCTGCGGCCTTTGCATTCCACTGTCATTTACATTTTTCCATTACCATCTTTATATATCTCAGGCGATCCAAATGTCCAGTCTGCTGTCACTACATAATTCTGCAAATATTTATAACTATGAAAAACCACACTTTGTAACTGTACCCTATCGATTTTATGGAATATGTTTTTAATTGATTTTACACTTGACTCAGCCCTTGGGTATATTATACGAGTACTTTCTTTGGATATATTGCGTGAAGATTTTACTACTGTTACCATTCTTCTTTACAAAATATTAAAGCCAGTTTAGTGAATAAAAAATAATTGACGACTTTAACATTTACCATGCGGTCTGCTGTCACTGCAGAGTGATGTGATTTATAAAAAAAATGCTACAATACTCTTGAAAAAATGGCATAAAAGTGCAAACAAAATGCTGTAAATACACCAAAACATTATATGTATTACAAGGAGAAGCACTCGGGCAAGAAAGTAATTTTGCCATAGACGAAAATTTATAACAACCTGCAGCACAGCATTGAAATATTATTGAGACACATCTTGGCACCATAATGTTTTGACATAAGGATGCATTGGTATGAGTCACAGACAGAATAAGATAGAAATAGTGAGCACTTGACTTAAACGAGAGAATGATGGAGACTGAATGGACGAAATGAATTGTAAAATAAGTTGTGTTAGAACAGAGGAAGAGAGAATTGCCTGGGCAACACGATGAAAAAGAGAAACACTCTTTGCACCATATACGCCATAACAGTCCATTGAATATGCAAATGGAGGAATTAAGGGAAGGGAACTCTCCCATTCATTCCAAATCTCAATGAAACCTTCAGTTAAATTTGTAATACTTAGTCATTTTTTGTTTGCATTTTCACTGGAAATAAAATCACCACAACATCAGGATTCATACCAAAAAAATTACAACTGCAAGTTGCTCACCATGGCTTCCACGAAAGAACTTGTTCGCAACTCCGCAACGCAAGGGAATTTCTCGCGTGCCCTAATCGGAAACTCGCTGGATGCAACATTATCATTTTTTCACAAGACCGCAATAGCCATTTCTAAAACAGCACATGGGGTTAGGAGGGAAATTATTTCTGCTAGCTGACCTCCATTTCTTGTCGCAGGCACCGTTTAACGCCGACCCCCGCGCCTTCGGAATTACGAGAGAGGGCATGAAGGAAGCGAAGGAAAGGTGCGCGATGGACCGAGGGATGACAGGAGAGAGCGGAAGAGGGGGAGGGCACAGGAACACAGGGGAGGAGGAAGAGACAGGGCGAGAGGAAGGATAAATGATGGGGAGGGAGCGGAGGGACGAGGGTACGGGGTCCGGAGGTGGACGGATCGCTTCGGATGGGACCAATGGCCGCGGGGTCGGGGCCTCGATGGGGGCGGCGGGAGGAATGGGGTGGTGAGACCCGCACAGCCCTCCCATCATCCCCGAAACACACGCACGCACACCGTGAGGCACCGTAGTAGGGAGGGCGCCCATTATATACACACAGGGGCAGCTAGGGCGTGCGAAGGGAGAGATAGAGAGAGAGAGAGAGACGAGTGTGTATCATGAGGGCCGATGGGCGCGGAGACCAGGGAAGCTGTGGGTTAAAGGGGGCCGGGGCGTGTTTTACTGCGAGGGAGGTAGAAGAGGGGGGAAGGGAGCGTTCGGCCGGGGGTGAGAGAGGGTTGAAACGTGTACAGTCGTATGTGCGTCGTCGTGGGAAGGGCGGGGATGGAGGAGGAGAGGCTGGGGAACATATGATGGGATTTTTTGGATGGGGGATTGATTGTTGCCCCTTTTATTCCACCCCCCACTTATCCGCATCCCCCTATCCTCCCTCACTGCATCTCCCGCACACTCACCTTACCCACTCCCTTTCCTGCACACATACACAACGTCACTTTTTCCTCCCTCACGTTCCATTCCGTGTGGATTGGGAAAAATGTTTCGTGACCCCCTCCTCAAACCGTTTCCATCCCCCTTCCATTTCACCCGCCCACCGACACTCTGCATCCTTTCACCCACGACCCCTCGAGCACCTCCGCCCCCAGTGTCAGCGAGGGATGGTGCGAGTGAGCCACCGACGGCATGTGATAACGGGAATGTAGAGGGGGCGGAAAAAATGAACTTTTTTTTTTAATAAATAGGGATTGCAAGAGGGTTGGGTTGTTTGGTGGAGGCGGGTGGAATCCAAGGAGGGTGGTGGGTTGCGGGTGGAGGGAGTGAGAGGGACAAGAGGTGTGGTTTGGGTGAGAATTTTATGAAAAATTATCAGTTCCGTTTTTAAGTTTCCGAGAAATGTATTAGATGTGCCCTCGCTCATTCGTACGTGTGTGCAAATGTGTCGGTGAAAAACGTTATGGCCGGTCGTTTCTGCTATTATAGCCATTAATACGAAGCGCAGGTGAGGGAAAAGAATCCTATTAAAAAAACTAATTTACGGTCGTCACAGTAAAAGTCTGTTAAGAATGCCCGTTGAATACCGAAATGGGTTTTTACTCATAATGCAAATTGAAGCGAATAAAAGGCTTGAGCTCCGCTGCCCGAATGGGAGCGCTTAAGAACTTTTAATTTCGTAATACTTTAACTGCCATGTGGAATTAATGTATCACAATACCTTTTGTACGGCATTCTCAGAAAATTTCGGTCATTTTACATTTTGTTGTCGGAAGGTAGGTAGTATTGACACAATGTGGGCATGTCTCGGATTGGGAACAGTGTAACTACCAAAAAAAAACCTTGGAAATTCAAATATTTATCATAATGAAAGAGCTGATTTTCTTCCATATTAAGAAAATCCTCGTATGTTGCATTCTCTTTCAATTACAAATATTTATTTACAAGTATATATTCAACGACTACACATGAATCAAAAGAAATCAAAATTTATAAAGGGACTTTGGAGTGCAAACGTTTTTGCATTTGTAAAATGTTAAGAGGTATGTATGAATTTAGTTAAAGCTTTCAAGTAGGGTATACCAGCAATAGATAGTAGGCAATATCTTTTACTATGCATTCAGCTCACACTAATTATAACGCTAGCACTGAAACTATTTAACATTAAGCAAACTCATACAAAAAAAGAGTCCAATTTGTATTATGTTGATGCATAAATAGGCATGAGTTTCTAACTTATATATGTCATTATTTTTTTGAGTTGATTATTTCCTAATGGCGTAAATACATTTGAAGTTGTGATGACAGATGGTGAATTGATACAGTTTCTACACTTTTAAAACGTCTCTGAACAAATGGATCAGCGCCACACTTCTTCTTACTTCCCGAAAAAACTTCATTTACTTTATTTTAGCTTCATGAATCACGCATTCTTTTGTTAATACGTGAGTGAAATAGGGTTAATAATATAATTCCAACGCATATTTGCCCTTGTTTCCTTTTTTATATGGCTCAATATTGCTATAACTTTGTGCAATTGTAAAAAGTGAAATTATCCTTAACCTTCGTATCATTTTTTTTACGTTATTGAAGCCCTAAATTAACGATTCGAAAGCCTATTATTGTTACGTGAATTTTTTAATTATATTTTGATCAAGTAGTATTTTTAATTAAAAAAACATTGTTCGACAATTTATACGGCTGCATGAGTTATCTATGCTATATTCCTTGCCTAGCAATATAAACACAGACTCATGTGTTTATTCATCCTCATTATTAAGAGCTTTTTGCTTTTCATTTATAAGGTAGTGTACTATTTATTACCTTATTTTATTCTTGTTGGAAATTATTTTTTTTTCATTTTCCTGACATTCATGTTTTCTTATTTTTTTCCTGCTTTTGAAAAATGTCATCTTTGTAGCCTGTAAACTTTTGGATTTCTACACGCATATGTTTTTCCTCCATTTTCACCCGAAAAGAAGCGGACTTGAGATTTGATGTGGATTTAACATTCGCTGACTGCATATACCGCTGAACTAAGTAACGTCGACAATGCGAGGGAGACCTGTTACAGGTGTTGCAGTTTGTTTACATTTTAATTTGGGTGTTACATTTTTATTTCATGGACTGAACCTGCTAAAAAAGTTAAAGCGTTCATTTTTAATAAAAACATCATTTTTGAGTAACTTGAACGCGGTTTTATGGTCAAATGTTGCATAAAACCACATATTTGGTCTAATTTCGAAAGTACTCTACGCAGAATGTCAGAGGTGAAATTTAAGTTCAAAACGTTCAAGAAAGCACACTAATAGAAAATTATATGCATATTTTCATTTAATTTTTAGGTTGATCTAAAATGTTCCTCGGTCGCAATATGGTTTTTAACGATGATATTTCGTACAAAGAGGTGAGCTGTTTTCTCTATGAGAAAGCAACATTTTCATATTAGATTTCGTTTAAGCATTACGGCCGTTTGTTTTTATTCCCCTGAGTTTGACGTGGAGGATGATTCATAGATTATTTTTCGTAGATATTTTATGTCTTACCTATCGCATTTATGCATGGTTTTCAAAGGTATTTATTACAATTTTTCCCTAAAAAGAGGTTATGTTGGTTAAGTTACGATGTGATGAGAGAGGACGTTTGTTTTTCATATTTGAAGCTTATAATTCCCGGTCCTTTTTTTTCCTCTTTACTCATTCCCTGCAATTATGTAAATTTAATAGTGTACATATTTTGAAAAAGGACTCTGTTATTCGCTCTTCGAAGTGAAATTGCATAGCATGTTGAATTATTTGTGATTCGGCTCGAAATAATTTTGCGTAGCGTTTATTCGCTACTACAGCAAAGTTCAATTTAACACACGCAATTGCTATAAGACTCGACAATTAGGGAATAAACGGCGAATCCTGAAGCCGTGTTTACTTGAATTTCGGCCAAGTGGTAGAAGAAAATGTTGTCTATAGTTATTAGAGTATTGAAGTTAATCAAACCTCCTGCATGAGTGTTGAAGAATGAATAAGGTAGGCTTAATTATCATTGTTTCGAGCTTTGAAAAGTCGTTTAGATAGAACGCTTGGTGCTACCAATTTGACAGCAGGCATTATTTTACGTCATAAAATATGTTAAAAAAAATATTGAAACTATTTATTTATAGAATGCCAATTTTGCTTCACACATTGCTATTAATAACATGAATCTTACCTTACTCAAGTTCATTCAAAAATTATTTTTCCATTTCCTTCAAAATAAATGGAGATTCGAGATAAATTCATTAGATCAATTTTGTTGTATACTTATAGAGATAATCTAATAAAGTACCAATTCAAAGATTTTTCTCGGTATAATAGTGACAAATATGAATTATTGTACCATTAAGTATCTACAGCTAGAAAGTTTTGCATAGAATTATGCCACATGGTGGCATAATTCGGGAAGAGGTCAGTCGGGCTAGTTTCAAGAAAAAATCGATCAAACACTGCATTGGTGACACTCAAATAGCCAAACAAATTTGCATGACATAATCACTTGTTTCATGCTCCTAAAAGATTTAATCACGTGGCATATATTTGAGTTCCAAATAGTATAACTGGCAGCAAACACTACCTATTCGATAGAAAAATCAAAGTTATGAGAAGATAAGTTATATAAGAATATAAAACGAGCCAACAAAATAGTACTCCGTTCGCACGTCTGGTTAGGTCTCTGCAGACTGTTTCAAGAAAAGTGTTCACATATTATTCATTATGCTCAAAATTAACTGTCATTTTCTGGTACGTTAATCGATTTCTTTAAAATTCTTAAGGATTAGTAGAAAAAGGAGGCCATAAAATTGGAATTAAAAAACCTTCATGGAGATGAAAAGAAGGCCGTGCCAATAAGCACCTGCAAGCATGTAGGCGTGAAAGGTATAAATGCCAAAATAATCTTATCTAAGAGGATACTAAAGACAAATATTGGTCTAGCTTCTCTGAAAAGCTCGATGAAAGTAAATAAATATTTACGTGCAAAATTAGTAGCTTTTCGCAATTTCCTCTAGAATATTCCCGTGTCAAGAAATAGAAAAACAGAAAGAAGAGATAGACAAAAGATATAATTTTTTCAACGAACTATAAGGGATCAGAATAAAGTAACGTGTGTGTCCGACCGTGCTAGGGGGGGAAATATTCGGGTCTGTATTTACCCACACACCCTAGCGGTGGCTTTCAGGGTACTCAAATTACTAATGAAAGAGAAAATAACTGCCTGGGCGAAGTAAGTTTGTGTTTATTTGGCGGAAGTGAACACTTGACTGCTTACATTAATGACAGCATCAGTAGAAACGACTAGAAAAAATAATGAGGATATCTGTGTGTAGTTTGTGGATTTCGCAATGGCGTTCGACCGAGTTGCGTGGACGCATTCGATGAATGTAATGAGGAATTCAGGAGTAGACTACCGAAGTGGGTGCCCGATTTGATTAGCTGCATATGAATTGGACGGCCAGGATAAGGGTTGTGGAAGGAGAATCCGGACCGACTGTCATAGGCATGGGGGTGTTCGCAATCACCGATGTTCTACCTACGCGCCGAGAATATACTTGATGATGGCATGAGAAGGGCCAGAAGCAGGAATGAAGATGACTCTCGAGGTGTTTAAGCCGGCTGAGAAAAAAAAGAGTAATAATTGGTCAGACGGGCAATGCAGTATTTCTGAGTGCTTCACAGAATCAATTTCATTAGTATGACCTGAAGATTAATCCCAATAAAATGAATTAATGAGATTCTCAAGAAGTAAGGAACCTTTGTTAAATATTAAAGGAGAGAAAACTAGAGTATGTGGAACAATTCATTTATTTGAAAGGTACGCTAAAGTAGGAGACAGTGAAAACAACAGAAAAGCAAGGGCTTAAATTTGGAGCGCTATGCCTCGTGGATCCCAAACATTCTTTGAGGCAAGGTATTCTGAATTACACTGGTGACTGCAAGATAGTAAATATGAACATCAACCTTAAGTAATAGTAGTGGAAGTATAACGTTTATGTATTATTTTCCAAGGAGTTTATCTTAGCAGAATCAACCGTAGAAGTGGTGTATATTCCAGTAACTTGAAGAGTAATTTTGTATTATTGAGCAGTCAGTAACTGTGGTGGTGAATAAGGTGGCGTCTACGATAGGAGGTACGATTAAATAGGGTAATTAAAGGACATTGTCACTGTATTCGCGGAAAATCCTGTTTTGCAGAAGACGAGAGGATATTGAGCATATTGTGAACATGGATCATTATGCAAAATAGAGGAAATCCCACGACGCCTTAGGCTGCTAGGTCATCGAGGGACAATATTGGACTAGTTGTGTCACACGAGTGCATAGACTAATTGTAGTTAGGATAGACAAAATACAATGTTTAATTTCTATTCCCATTTATATGAATGGAATGTAGTGTGCGGCCATGCTGTTCTCCATGGTCTCCGTGCTCAATTAATGTAGAATTCAGAATCCCTTCACCCAATCGATTCATTTGTGAGTTAGCAAGGTTGAAGTGAAGAAAAATTCTGAAAGTTAATGGGAAGAAAATAAACTTTCATATGAGAAAACTTATCTCACCCAATGATTAGGTACTTCTCAAATTAACCACCTCATCCGCTATCACATTATTTAAAGGGCGATTTCAATTCAAAGAGGATTTCAAAAGGATAATAATGACACCACTGCGGTGAAGCATCTGATAAGTTTCGTCCCGACAGTTATCCCAAAATTAAAATATAAAATTATCCCAAGCTACCCTATATCTACTATCCTCTTCAGCTGAGGAAATGAGTAAATAGCTTTGTACGGAGGTTTGAGGATGTGATCAAGGATCAATTTGGAGGACCGATTATTATAAGAGTTAAACTTGCTGAATTGAATCTAGTTAGTTGACCTTCGTATGCATGCATGAGGAGAGGTGCATTGAATTATTACTCGAAAATATCATGATTCCAGATTTCATTTCATCGCACTCCTGCTCAGTATTATATACCTCCAAAGAGGATCATCATCAGTATTTTCAAGCCTAGGATTGGTTTATTACAGCCCTCCATTCACCTCTATTTAATGTCAGTTCCCTCAATCCCTGATACCTTTTCTGTTTTACCTCTTTCTTAATTTGTTCTATGTACATGTCTCTTGGTCTTCCTCGTGTGATCTTTCCTTCTATTTTTCCTTCTATTATATTCCTAATCAATCCATTGTGCCTCAATGTGTGTCCAATCCATCTATTTCTTCTTTGCCGTAGAGTTCTCCGTATGGTTCTATCCTCCTCTGCTCTTCTATATAATTCCCTCGTTTCTTACTTTGTCTGTCCACTTAATCTTCAGCATTCTCCTCCAGCACCATGTTTCAAAGGCTTCTATTCTTCGTAGGTCCACTTTTCCAATGTTCCAAGTCTCGAAACCATAGAGTGCCATGCTCCACACGAAAGTCTTGACGAATTACTTCCTTGTTTCCAGCCTTAGGTTCTTTGAACATATTGATTGCCTCTTCTTCATGAATGCGTTCTTAGCTTGGGCTATTCTTCGCTTGATGTCGGTCGAACCCAGATAGGATAAACGCTTAAAATTTCAAATTTTACCCAACTGTAGGAAATGACAAATCGATTTAATGAGTTTCTGCTACCAATGGCCGAAAATATTTATTTCACTTCCGTAGAAATAAATACGGGTTTGAAGATAGCTGGTTTACATTTTTCTTCCCAAAAATGCCAAGTAAGAATAAAAACTTCAGGCACAACAAAATATTTCACTATGAAAGAGTATGAACATTCTGTGTACGCGAGGGGGATGTTGTGCTGCCGCTAGCATATAATTCCTGGCAATTAAAATTTGTGGAGAGCAATTTTAGTGCATTTTGATACATTAGCAATACTCAATACAATATTCAATAAATTATATCAATAACTTATGCAGTTTGAAATATTTTCATCTGATTATAAAAGTACTAGTTGCCGGGAAAGATATAAAGTATTAAAGTCAGGGAAATGCAAAATTCCGAGAAACGTAAATAATATTTTGTGAATTTGAAAATTTGATAAAACTAGTTGCAAAAGTAGGAAAATAATCTTAAAAAAGGAATCTGTCCTTACCACTACAAAAATGTCCTATTCTTTGGAATTTGAATGTTTCAGTTATTATTCTAGTTTCATCTCACCTTCTTCGGAACAAGTGGCCTCATTAACGGGAAAAGGAGAAAAAATTGGCACCATGTAAGTAGAACAGCAATGCGTCCTTAACTAACTAAAAGATGGGGTAGCGAATTCTAAGGTATGATAAAAACAAAAATTCTCGGAATTCTGTTTTGCATACTGATGCGTCAGCATGCGCTGTTGCGCTGTTATTGCAGTACATTTAAGGGTGACTCACATCAAAACGCTGCCCAGCAGGACCGTGAATAAGGCGGAACAAATTTTCTCTCCTGATGAGACTGAATGCTTGGTGGTCATTTTCGAGGTCGAGGAATTTTCACGGAATCCCTCCACAGAAGAGAATTCACCATTTTTACGGTCAATGGAATTCAACTTTGGATTCAATGACGCCCTAAAATTTTGGGGAAATTTTGAAGCCAAATTTTGAGGTTATCCCCGCTTACAGACATACCTAAACTTTATGTCCTTTCCTTTTACGACAGGGACAGTCAAGAAGCCTAATTTTGCGTTATTTCTTGGAAATAAAATTTATTTTACTACTTTCCTACAGACATAACCTACTTCTCTCTTTCTCTCCTCAGTCACATTAATGCAATGATTTAGACATTTAGACAACTACTATCTCTGAGATTTCTAATATTTCTTTAGCATTTATAGAAGTTTCTGCTCTATTCGCCTCCTACTTCTCCCATTCCCTCAAACCCCCATACTCTTCTCTCGAATGTTTGTTCATTCAACCTCAGCCATTTACTCAACATTTAAAGTCAGTCTGGCAGTTAACCGTACAGCCAATCCCTACCCTTTCATAAATAATCGCCTTATCCCTTCTATTCCTACCACAGACACTCCTCCAGTGTCTTCCCCAAACCCACTGCATTTAGTCGGCATTTGTACTCATTCTGACTCATCCAACTTTCACTTTCACACATAAAAATTTCAGTAGAAATAAACGTTTATGCCATATTATATTTGTTGCCTGAGACAATAATACTACATTCAAATGTTCCATGTACTGACAGCAACCACTCTGTCAGTACTTGAAATATTTTAAATTTCATCCATCTTGCCATTTTAAAATCCGGAAAAATTCTATATTTTTTATGTTAACACTTAATATGCATTTATTCGCTCCCATTCTTCTCACCGAATACTAATAATAATATTGGAACACTGATGTATTTAACTTGTTTTCCGTTTTTCTGTTACGTCAAAGCTATTCAGACCCCCTTCTAGACCTCCCAAATGGAGACCAATCTTCACGGAAATGAAGAATTAAATATTACATGTAACTTAAATCATTATAACAGACTCATTCATGAACAAATATCCTTCAAAAAATTGCGAAACGATATTACGCGTCCCTGTGGTACAACTTGCTGCATTCAAGTTGCAGTCAAGTTCAAAAAGCTGAAGTTTAAAAATGCGTTCAAACGTTGTTGACGAATTCCTTTATAATAATAGAAGGATTGACAGACGATAAAAGATAGCTTTCAATATGTTTGCAGTCGGAGCAACATATTTTCTGCACGAGGGTTAAACATCACATTATAGTGTTCTAGGGTACAGAGCGCTAATACTATATACCATTGGACTGTGAGTAAGTGGAAATAGAGCAGAAATATCCGTGAGAAATATTTTCACCATATCACATGATGGAGGTGAGATTCGATTCCGACCGGTTGCCAGAGTCCTAAGCGGCTGGGAAACCGGAACATTACTTATTTCCCTCTTCGAATTTGAGTTCCAGATGATATCGCTTGGAAAAAATACCTCAGATGTTTGCACAGAGACTTGTAATCAGATCTATTCTTACGAAAATTTTACACGTTTCGAAATTAAGCTTACACGTGCCACATTGGAGACGTTCTTGTTCCATCACTGCCGTGGTGAGATAAGACGAGGGTCGGATATAATAACCAGAAAATATCAAAGGCATGTTAGATTAAGAAGGTGTGACAAAGGTCATTTGTATGTGTTCATTTCTTGTAATTCTAAATAAAATGTCAGCCAAAAGATGCATAAAATGAATATAGAGAATTTATTTATTATTGACTTTGAGTAATTTGAACGCATGTACAATTTTTTCTGTATTTTTAACCGAGAAAATGCTTTTATAATACAATTTATTCATTACTCCGCATGTTACAGGTGCTAATCAATACGCATCAAAATGCATTCGAGCGTAATGAGATACTCAACGTCTGGTTTCAGGGTTTGGAAATGAAATTTCTGTCACAATATGCTACGGTGTTTTCAGCGAGAAGTTTGAATCGCATACAAAATGGTTTAGTTTGAATTCACTCCATGGAAACAATGTGTTACTCTGGTGGCCGTACATTTTTTCGAGGTTTTACATTAAATTGTTTTAAAGATCCATGTAAGATAATAATACAAATAATCAGAATTAGAATTTATCGGAGGAGTATTGGGAAAATATAACAGGAAAGCTAAAGAGCTATGTTACTTTTCGGTAGTTAGACAGCATTTACGAGTGATGATGATGCTTGAAATGCATTATTAACCTCATAGTAGTACGATAGGAGAGAGCATGTCAATAGTAGTATAGAGATTAAGTGCAGAACAGCTAGATCTAAAATACTATTTTCAGATCAGAATAACATTATCCGACGGTGCTATACTATAGGAAGGGTATTTTGTGTCATGAGTAGTTCGTTGTGTAATCAACTCCTGCCACACACCCCAGCAGTGGCTTCTAGGGTCCCATGTACATAGGTAATTCAAATTATCTAGAATTGTTAATTCTTGGGAGTAGCATCTAAATATTTGATTTGCTAATAATTAATTAATTCAATTGTTTAATTTAAATGTATTTTTCCCAATTATGTTCTTCAAAATCACACTATGCCCTCACTCATAATTAAATCACACATCACCTCAATCCCTAATATTATCTAAATCATGATAGAGTATAATGAAATACCTTAAGCTCCCTCGATAAACCATGGGAATAAGTACAAAATTTTATCAAATAAAGTATGAACGCCGGAAATTATCTTCGAATTTCCACCTTACGTATTTATGGGCAGACAACTAATTAGGATGTTAATGATACTTTATAAGCTTAACAAGAACCTGATCATTTGATTTTTGTGCTTTTTCCATTTTTCCTGAATGGTACTCTGAAATACTAATTTAAAATTAATAAAAATAAGTTATACATCAAAATTAAAGATTATAGATATGAAGGATTAATTTTGACCGTGAAATTGCCACCCACTAATTGCCATCCGGAAATTGCCCTAAACATGAATAATTTACGCACAATATTTTAATTTAAAATGATTAGCTTCAATATTATTGCACTCGCAAGTGGTTTGGGGAATGTGGTATAAACTTTGATAAGAGAACAGACACAAACTTCCGTGGGAATGTAAGTAACATTAGCAACTCCTTATGCAGAGGTGAGGATGTCAGCTCTCACTCCCTTCAAGTTTCCTGCATGGGAATAGGGCTGGGGTTCATGTGCATGCATGTACAAAAATGGAGCATATCTGGGGGCATGTTTGTTATTTAGTGGAGCGGTGAGCCACACAATCCGCTCCTTTAGGAGCGCCATACCTTTTATGAGGCTCTGACCATGAGGCAACGTATGTTCTTTTTGCCTCCTTGATTATTCAAATCAATCCACTAACCTTTCCGATCTATATAAAAAATCCTTTCCTTGAAAAAAGAGGGTGATATTACGCGCAATTGTATTGCACCCATATTCATTACAAGTAATTCAGTCAGGAACTCATTTGAATGCACTCTTGTGCCTCTCTCTTAATTGCCTAGGAAATATGGATCACAATAGATGTTCCAGAAATGTGTTGGCAGGTTACATTTTCTCTTTGGTCTTCTTGCATTCACCGAAGAGGTACAGTAATTCGGTAAACGTTTTACAAGCGGCACGATCGTCATTTTTCATCAAAGATGAAGCATAAAAATTTCTGTTACACATGACCACCGTCATGGAGATTTGCCTGAGAAGGGATTTTAGTAAAAGTTTAAACGCTACGATGCAATTTAGTTTCACATTAACATTTCATTCGTAATAATTTTTCATCGAATGAATGTTTTGGAATCTAGAGACTATTTTGCTAGCGTTGAATATTAAGGCTAAATTCATTATCAAGGATCTTGTAAGTAATATACTTGAAAGCTACTAGTGTATTTTGGAGAAAACCAGTCCCTATATCATTCCCTCTACCTTTAAGGGATCGCTAGGATCAAGAAAAAAAAGAGTGGAAGTGAAACGACTCGCGGACGAATTAAATCTCCCAGATAGTTTCTCACCATTGTCCATTCACGTGAAAGTTCAATATACACCCTACAGGTGTACGAGTATATTAAACTTTCCTAGTAGATACAGCATGAATCTCAGTGCGATCTGATTGTTCTAGCAGATACAGCATTAATTCCAGAAATGTACTCTTTAAAAGTTGTAGAGAACGGTAAAAGGTAGCAGACCACGAGAACGGGGAGCTTAAGAGCCGATTGGAATAGGAGAGGCGGTGCATTTATTTTGGAGAGATTTCCACGTTGGGCGAGAATGAAAGACTTGCCGGGAGTTGGAAAGGCCGTGGCAAGTTAGAACAGCGATTTTGAAATAGAAGGGATTCGAGGGAAGGGCAGTAGGATTTGCTGGAGCTGGCTGACTGTGTGTTTCGGGGGAAAGCGCAGGTGATACCCACTGATTTGCCTTTTGCGCCCCTTGTGCTGCGGAGAAAATAGAAGGAAAACTCTGCGAGTCGCCCATTCCTCTGGAGAACCTCTCTCCCTGCCGCCAAAACCCTCCCTCTCCCCGCAATCATCACTCCCACCCCACCCCTTCTTCAGTTGGCCCATAAACCGTACTCCATTCGGTGAAAACCTCCACACTCCCCGCGCACACACACACACCCTTATTCCCTCGTCCCCAACCTTTCTCCTCCACTCCACTACTGCACACCCACCCAACACAACCCCGCACTTATCCTCCCGCTCTACTCTGCAATGCCCCCCCCCTCTTCTCTCCAAAGCGATACCCTCTTCACCCCGCCCCCAGCATACGTACCCCAGAGTAACAATCTCCCTCCTTCTCCTTTCTTGCCTCTCATCCCCTCTCGTCCCCACCGGGAGCCGGTAACCTGCTCCGCGTCTACTCTCTCGCCTTTTAATATTAGCCACGCCATAGGTCTCTTCATATGACTGGAAGAGTTCATTTCAGCGGCATTTACGGCCGAATCTGAAGGGAACCAGGAGAGAGGGTGCGCGTGAGGGAGAGGCTGAGGGGGCGGGGGGGAGGGGGTGCTGAAAATGGCGAGGCGATACAGGGGGTTGGTGTGGGGTCCTCGGGCAGAAAGGGTTGGAAACTGAGAAGGACTGTGAGCGGCCGTTTCGGGGGAGGGAGGCGGGAAGTACGGGAGGAGGTGGGGTTTTGGGGTGGGGTAGAGGCGGAGTGCGAGGAACTGGGAGGAGAATTGGTACGGAATGACTAATAAGGACCAGGCCGAGAGTTGAGGTGGCTGCTTCGGCATTGGGGTGGTGCGGGGGGGGGGGAATGGTGGTGGTTGGCTCGGGTGCGGGATAGAGCATGGAGGAGGGGGATATAGAGTCAGGGGCGGTGCGGAGGCAGGGCGAAACCTGTGGGGTGGAGTAAATTTTCGGGAGACGGAAGCATGGTCGAGGGACTCGGGAGGAGGAGGACGGGGAGCAAAGTAAGGCATCGCATAAAAATGATGGGGTGACGAGGGTGAAGAGGGGGCGCGTGGATGGGAGGAGAAGGAGAGCAGGTGGGAAAATGGGACATATTCGGTCTGAAAACGGGAGCGGAGGAGGGGGGAGGGAAGGGACGGATGGAGGGTGGGTGGGATATGAGAGGACGAGGAGGAAGGGAGTGGGGGTAAGGTCGTGTCGGGAGGGGTGGGGTAAGGAAAACGAGGGGGCGGGGGTAGTTTATATACGTTGGAGGTGGGGTCGGGGTGAGAGAAGGAGGGAGAGCGTAGTAGACTTGATACGTGTTTAAGTGTCCGGGATAAGAGTTGGGGTGGGAGGAGTGAGGGATATATAGTGGGCGTGCCGCGGGAGGGTTTGGTGAGGGAGAATAAGAAGTGTTTGTGAGAAAGGGTGTGTGTGTGAGAGAGAGAGAGAGAAAGAGAGAGGGAAGAGAGACGGATGAGAGGAAGGGGTGACTGAGGGAGAAAGGGAAAGAGACTGAGGGGAGAGGTTAGTGGGAGAAAAGGCTCGTGGCAATTTCGAAATTGTGTCGTAAAAACCATGAAAATGAATTGTAACTGGCTAGAATGGAAAAGGGGCCGTGTGGGTGCCGGGAGTGGTTGGGGAGAGGAAGGGATGTCCAGAGGAGGAATTGGGGAGGTGTGAGAGAGAGAGAGAGCCATGCGGTGTGGAGGGGAGCGGCAGCAGCGAGTGCTCGAAACGGCAGAAATGTCCCAATGAGGCCATGGAGGTGAATACTAAGATGGGGAGAGAAAAAGTTTAAGCGTTGGGTATCGGGAAAGAGTTTCGTGGGAAAAGGCGTCCATAGTCATAAATCATGTATCAAATATATATTTAAAAATCTGATTGAATAAATTTAGCTCGAAAATGGTGGAATATAAAGGGGTTAACATTTTAAAACGAGTTGAACATACCCTGCGCCGCCGTGAGCGGGATATACCTGAGTAAATTTTAATGAGAAAGACTAGGAATAGTTGGGAGACTTGCCTGGCTGAATGGATGAGGACGAATATATAGGAAGATAAAATAATTCCAATAAATATCTTTTATGGTGTTCCACACATTAAACTTACATGTATTTTGTTACACTGGTAGCCTCAAATAAGACGACTAATCATTCGGCATCGAATTTGTCTTTTTGTCAATGACGCTGGATACTTGCTGGCTATATTTAAATCAATACCAACTATATGTCACTTTTAATTCATTTAACAAATTAAATTAAAAGGAATTTTAAAATAACTATACCCTACCTCATGACTCAATATATAAAACTAGCTAAAGCAGCATTATCTTACGGATAACTGAATTTTCAAGCTTCGGATTTATAAAAACAAAACTTGGCCTGCTGAATGCTAAGATTTGAGCTCGGGGTATTAAGACCTGACTCCATATCATGGCATAAATGCCACTAATTCCTGTTTATGTAGATGGAAAGACGGTCGTAAAAGGTGACATGCTACCTCGAGTATCACGTTCTGAATGTGTTCTCCGTCGACTGCAGATTGAAATGACTGCTGGCAGTAGGTGAGCTGAATGCGGAAACAGTCACCATTGTGTGAAGCAGGAATCGTATTTCATTCCTTCCTCAATTAGAGCGAGGTGGCAAACAAAGAAATAGGTGGGTGGAGGAGAGCCGGCCGGGAATGGGAGGGGTGGATGACGGAGGTCGGAGAGAGGGGTATTCTGAGAAGGGAGGTTAAAGAGGGGGAGATGCAGGCTGAAGGGAAGACGGTTGAATAGGACCAAGGGCAATAGAGAAAGAGAGAGAGAGAGAGACAGCAGAGATGCAAATTTGACCGGAGATATTAAAGATGTGAGATGGCTTGGTAAGGAAAAGTAAAGAGGCCTCGGTTGAGTGGAAGCCAGTGAAAATAGTGGTGTAGAAAGCAACGCACTTCGAAACTGATGCAAAATGTATTCAGCGATTGTAATTTGCAGTCAATTAAATTCGCGACACCTTCAATGCGGCATCAAGTGTTCATTAGGGAAGTGCAATGGAAAAATATGCCTATCCAAAACAACAATCGGAGACTTAACCCTACCATTTCTATCTCACGAGCGATGCCCGATACCTTGAGATTCAAAAGGGCGGCAGGGAAAGAGTATGACATCAAAGGTGTAACAATTAGAACGATGCACCGAAAACCGATGTACCTGCATCGAAAAATGTGCAAATTCAAGCATGATGCGTAACTTCCTCCAGCATAATGAGTTTAAATTTTCACCTCGGCATAAATGAAAAATGTACTCTAATTTTAATTTATCAAAAATATCAAGGTAAGTTTATAGCTACCCGGCTGCAAATATCAATGACGAGGAAAAAAAATAGCAATTAGCTATTTAAAAAAAAATAATTTTTGAGTAGTTTCCATGGATGGATAAAGACGATAATATATTTTTTTGCTTCTGATTTATTGACTTCCTAAATATGACTAAGTTGTGCCCACTATTTTAATTTAAAATGATTAGATTCAATATTATTGCACTCGCAAATGGTTTGGGGAATAAGGTGTAACCTTGGATGAAAAACAGGAGAAAATCAAATCAAATTTAGTGTAGTTAATTTACAGATTTCCATGGCTATCAAGAAGTATTTTAAGACATAAGGAGAAAATAACACCTAATGGTATTTATCAGTAATATCACATTGATCGCGACGAATTTGTAATAAAAGTTTCAAAAATTAAGGATTTCATGTTAAAATAAATATTTGAAAAGATAATAGCGACCGTTTCACGGGTATTGGACTAGTTTCTTTTGAGCATTGCTGCAGCGGGCTGAGAGCAGGGACGGCGACGAGATGGGAGAGAATGGTAGGGGTAAGTTGGGCCAGGTGCAAAGGATGTAGCGGGTAATTGCTCGGGTCGCTTATTGGAGCATGTGCACAGATTTATATTCAGAAAGGGAGTAAATTTGACGTAAATCCACAGTAACCCGAGTTTCTGTGTATGCATTACGAGATGCGTTATCCCTGGTGCTCGCTATATGGAGCAGATTTAGAATTAAAAGACTATGGTTTGTGATATACGGCTCTTGCTATTAATGACCCAGGTGCTCGCCAATGGAATCGCACAAAATTTAAGTTCATTTTCAATTTTTATCTGGCCCTTAATAGATTCAATTCATCTTAAATAATTGAAAATAGAGCTTGGTGCAACACTTACGAAACAAATGTAAGCTGATACGTGTTGCTAACAATGAGGAAAGCAAGACAACAGTCGGGGTAAATATGAATAATTTCATTGTAGCTACTAAGGAAAGATATGTCAAAGATTTCTTTCCTTCATTTTCGGTACAAGGTACTCCTTTATTACAAAATAGGAAGAAAAATCCTGGTTATCAACGACCTTCACGAAAAATAGATTCTCAAAGTCTATTCATAAGTATAGGATTACATTAAAGAAAAATAATTATGTAATTACACATTATAGGACGACTGTAAATAGCTAAATAAATTAAATATCAATATTTAATGATGGAAGCAACATTTTCTGTACAATAGTATTGCATATAGCAATAAATATATACCTAGTATATTGTAATTTGGCCAGTTGTATAGGGGCGGCATTAGATAAACAGCTGAAATACTCATAAATAAATTTTTATGCCTTGAGCAAAAAAATCAAAGACTTTTTAGAAATGTCATCTGTCCAAAAAAGCGATAAAGCCATTCAATAAAAATAGAGTTTAATATATTTCCCTAATGTACACCCAAATCAAGATTATTCCGATAATCATTTGGCATTCCAGCGTTTAAGGTAGGTTTGGGATGAATAGTGACATAATATCCTTATTTTTTTATTTTGAACTTCTATTTTCAACAATATTTGATCTATCAAAGTTTTGCTATCTCCGTCTATTAGTAACTCTGATGATGAATCCTGGTTACCAATGTAGGTAATTTCATAAGTAAATAAAAAAAACTTCTCCTCCAAGCGTTTCAACACCCAATTGAGTATCTGCATACAAATACTCAATTTTGAGTTGAACCATAAATGAAAGAATATGTATATAAGAAGAAAAATGAAAGAAAAACATTATTCACTCTTTTCAAATATTTTCACTATAAGAATTATCAGAAAACACCACGTATATTGCAGCTGAATTGCAAAAAGAGTATGAGGATTCCAAATGATGCTGGCAAGCTTCGTTGTCTTCCGATTGCAGTAAGAATGAATTTAACGATCCCTTCATTATTATATACGAACATACTGAGATAAAAACATTAGGGGTTCCAAGCACCTAGGCTGTGCCTCGGACAAACACTCAGCTCCCTTAGCGCCACGAAAGTGCTAAGGGAGCCAAGTTACGGGGGCCGAAAAGAGAAAGGAGGACCTTTCTTTCCCCTAAAGGGCCTCGCGTGCCAAACTTTTTAGTCGACATCCTAGTGCCACAGCCCCTCCCCCTTACACTGCTGCATAATGGAGACCAATACCGAATTCGAGCCGTAAAACTTGGTCCCAGCGCACTAACCCATGGACTATCCTCTGGCAACTTCTTTGGCAATTCTCTGTTTTTCTCGCTTAGCCACGAAAAAAAAACCTTCTGTAGAACTCCATTCCTGCTTTCACATGCATTTAGTTGCGATTCTGGAGCTTAAAATTCAATGTGTAGCGGGAACTGAAGACCCTAATGTTTATTTCAAGCTTAATGGTCGAATAATGGCACAACAGGCAGAGATACATGCTTTCAAGATACGAGTATATTTTATGTTTTAGAGTTTTGTAGAGTTGACAACGGTTAATTAAACATCTACTGACAGGACATATAAAGATTAATATAAACTTCGGAAAAATGACAAATCACAGACGCAGGCCAAATTGACCATCGAGTGCCAAAGCTGAATTGTTATTAAGTCCAATTCGGAAAAAGCAGAGTGCAACTGGCACCGGGTGCCTTAGGTACGGCGTCTACTCTGCACTAGTATTATTCCGGTGCTGAGCAGCACCATCTTTCTACTTTTGACGCAAGAGGGTGAAAGGGCGATTTGAACATCAGTCGCCCTTGTGTCTGTCCATCCTCCCAGGCTGAGGGACCCTGATCTCCAAAGTCGCGGGTTACTTTTTCTAAGTGCGTGTATTTACGTTCCGTTTCAAACTGGAAATGAGTACTCACGCTAACGTATAACCTACGCCGTTCCTCCGGAAAAAAAATCTGACGGTCGTTTTCTTTTATAGAAGCATAAGCTGACCGGTCCTCGTTCCTTGCCCTCAATTCACTGAGGACATAACGACCCAAAACTTACTTAATCATTTGTCGCATAGTGTGTAGTTGTTACGAATGTTATAATTTTTCCCCAAATCGATTTAGCAGGATAATTAGCGCAAACGCTGAAAATATTTTTCCGAATTTCAAGAAAGACAATCATCCGCCATTCGTCAAGTGCCACGAATCTTTTCAATGTTCACATTTTTTCCATAACTACATCATTTGAGAGGAGTAAAAAAATCGAAGCATGCATTACAGAAACCATGACGATATATTTTAATCGTTGTCCCCAAATAAAAACCTGAAATGCGCCCAGGGATCCCACACGGAACCCCATACCAAATCAATTACGTCCCAACCGCCATTCCCACACCCTTCTAAACCATTTCCTTCGCTTTTTCAACCTTTACGAGAGTGTGTGGTCGGGTGCCCAGGCATGATCCCCTCATCCTCCCCGATGTCGGCACCATCCCCCCCCCCAACTCCTCCCGGCATTACCCCTTCATCCTTCTCCCCCCCCCCACAGCCTCCCTACCCCTCAGGAGTAGGAATCCATCGTCTCATGATTGTTTTTAAGGGGAGCGAACGATTTCGCCATGTCGATGATGAAACAAAAATAAAATACGGAAGAGAGGAGCGATATCAAATTTTTCGTAATAAAACAAAAGAAAAAACGTATAGATTGCATTCATGGATTCCGTATCGCTCCCACTTTTTTGTCTCTCCCCCCCGTCTTCCTCCTTTTTTTACCCATCCCCCTCGCTTGCCTCCCATTCCTCGCCCTCGCTCGATCCTTTCTGTTCGAACCGTTTTCTATTTCCAATCTCAAACACTCCAACTTACAATGGGCCCGAGCGTTTATTTCTGGGGAACTTCCCAATCCCCTCTCTTACCTCCTCCACGTCTCCCTGCCATCTCCCTACATTCTGATCTCGTTCCTCAATCTCCGACTCCACTCACACGACGCGCACATAGGTATGGAGCATACCACGCATAGATATATTGTGTGCTTGATATATTTTACATAGATATGGAGAATATGTATGGATATGTGTGTGTGAGTATATGTATATACATATATATATAATATATATATATATATATATGACACTTTTGTGAGTCTCACGGACGTAATATGTATGTATGAGGATAATGTATATGAGGTTAGCACTAATGGACGAAGACAAAAACACAGAATACACAAAATACATATATATATATATAAATGTATATACACATTAATACACATATATTTATTGAAAAAAGTTGTTGTACCACGGATATATCGAAACAAAAAACTTGTGTGTCTTTTTTCGGGCACTGTTCCATCTTCATGCATGTAGATAACACACACGTGTAAAAAAATTGCCTGTACAAAAGTTGTGACGAAAATAATTTAACGTGAAACTTATGAATTCTTTTTTATAGTCTTTCATGCAAACAATCTTTTTGAATACGAGTTTATGTATCCATGATAACGAATCATTCCATGTATAAACATTTTTGTGAAAACATTATAAAGATATATAAAAAACATATATATATATATAGTATATATATAGTATATATATAGTATATATATAGTATATATATAGTATATATATAGTATATATATAGTATATATATAGTATATATATAGTATATATAGTATATATATAGTATATATATATAGTATATATATAGTATATATATAGTATATATATAGTATATATATATATAATCGCACGCAAATATATACACTCGCATGTATAGAATGAATGTATATATAGTATGTACCTTATAACCCACGTTCCTCTCCTTTTCCGCCTCTAAAATATGAAATTGATTCATCCCTTTCGAACCCCTTCGATTCTCCCTCTCCAGCAGCGCAGCAGTGGAAAAAAGGGAAGGAATTACACGTCTCTGCCGCTCCCCGCCCCCATTCCTCCCCCATCACCCTCTCCTCCGACAACCCGTCCACACACACACACACCCCTGCCTCCGCCCTTCCCGTACCTGCTTCCTTTTCGCCGGTCCGCCTCGCAAAAAACCAAAACTAATGGTCTTCGCGGATTCGTTCGGCGGGACTCCTCGCAAAAATAAATCGCATTCCACACTCTCCTCACCGGTGGCGTCCTCGCGCGGTGAGATTCGCACACGGATCCAGAGCAACGACGAAAATAAAAGTTATTGGCGGATCATTTGCTCACACTCTCTGAAGTGGGGGAGACCTATCGTTTATTTTCTTCCTCTGGTTCGCTGCCGCCCGCTCTGTGGCGGAAAAAAATATATCATTTCCGCCGAAATGCCAATGAATTCAAAAATATTGTCTCTCTAGTTATTACGTTGGAAAGATATCGATTTCAGATGAGGCTTTAAGGAGGGCTGGGAAAAGGGAGCCAGTTGCTTCTGCCGCACGAGTGCATTGGATATCTTGCTCGCTCCTCGCTACGGCGACTGAGAAAACCTTTTTTTTTGTACCTCCACGCGTCCGCGCTGGTGGAGAATTTTAACTATTCAGGAAGTCCTGAATCCAATCAGTTTCCATGAATATTAAATAGGACCCCAGATACCGGGCCGCGAAATTCCGAGTTGTATGTAACAAAAACCACAGTCATCAACCTGGAGGCATGTTTTAAAGGAGAGGGCAGAGATCACCCGGAGCGAGAGCTTAACATAAATAGCGACCCGTGTTTATTTCCCTGTGACGCCTGTGATTTCTCCATCACTCCTGATGATCAGAAACTGACAAATCTGAGCTTCAGCTGAGTTTAGTTCAGACATTTTCCCGAGCATAAAACCAGAACCTTCCTCCTATTAATTCTCATATGCTTTTCTCCAGACAATATGCCGCGCTGCTTTAGCGGTAAACGCTCATATTTTCAAAACTATAAAGAATATTCCTTTTACATGGCCCTAGAGCCCCAGATTACTACAGATACCAAATTTCTATCCAGTCTTCCATAATTTGTAAATTAATTGACCATGTTCTAACATAAGAAGTGTTAAGAACACAAACAATCTCTAGCGTACACCTCTACATTTTGAGTGAATAATTTGCCTAAAAATTGATACAATCAGTTCTATAAGACTAAGCGTAAAAATATTCTCATGAAAACCATGAGATAACTCGGAGCAAACAAATAATTTTTCTGAGATGCATTAATATGATTTACATCTATGACTTTGATTAATACAATGAGTTGACTAAAGAGTTCGTGAGACACTTTTAAACATTGCAATGCAAGATATAGTATATCACAGTTACCACCACTTTAGCTATTTCTTATGACGTGCATGACGCTAAACTGAAGATACATTATGTTTGAAGCCATTTATCAAGCAAATAAAATAAAATTTTCAGATTTATTTTGTCCATAATCTTGAAAACGTGCCGAGGCCTCATTTCACTGGTAATATGATTCTGAGGTCAGTTAATTTTGTTGAGTAATATGTCTTAATTAAGATTTTCGGCGAAAATACCATCAGTAGATTGCTACATGATTCGTTGTATTAGTTTGACATCCTTCCAAAGCGAACGTTTAATTTTTTGAAATTATACCTATATTGGGTCAAGATTAACCTGGTCACCCCTGCCACACACCCTAGCGGTGGCTTGCAGGGTACTTAAGAACTAAAAGCTAAACTATATATTAACGCTCTCGTTAAATTAACGTCCATTTATGTGATTTCAAAAACAACTAGGAACCTTGAATTATTTCAGCTTTCTAAAAATTATTTCATCTATGTATATTGCATGGTGGGTCATAGGCCGCTGGTCCAAGAAATTTTGCTCGGTAATTTAGCCTTGGCAGCAATGAGCACACCAGCAAACTTGGCTCTTGAATGTGTCACGCATTAATTCCTTCATATGCAATGAGTCATATACTTCAAATAATTCCTCTTTCTACCTTGGTTTCCTATATCCTTGCATTTTATTCCCATCTCACACTTATTTGTAGTGCCCTCACAATACTCTGTATACCTATGTTATATTAAAACCTTCAACTTATTGTTAACAAATGTCACAGAGTCAAAAGTTTAATTCCCCTGTTCTCCAAAACTTTGCACTCTTTGTGTGCCCTAACTTTGAAAACTAATGAGATTAAAAAATTATTCTAATCTTTATGCTCACTAGTAAAGAAGGCATACATTTTTCCTTTTAGCTTTTCCAAAAATAATACTTACTAATTTCATCAATTCACTGTATTTTTTCAAGCAGTTCAAATATCTACCAGAATAGCACTTCAGTTGATAGAAGAGTGTATTTAATTTAACTGTTGAGCTTTACAAGTCAGCCATTTGGATGGAGACGTGATGAACCTTAGAAAATTATTTTAATATTATATTTTTTTTTAATTTCCATTCACCCTTTTTCTTATTCATTCCTAATTAAAGGTAACGATTATTCCAAATTCCAAAAATTTCCTCTATTAGGCTGACATCTTTAGATCAATAGTTACACTTCTCACAGCCCATTTAACCGGGTAGTTTGAGGAGCCGTCCGAGCCAATGGATCACCTCGCAGGTGACTCTGGGCGGATGGAAGGACATTAGACGGAGAGAAAGGAAGAATTTACGTAATGAATTCCCCAACTGACGTACAATAGGAAGAAGTAATAGTTTCGGTATGATTCAGAGCCCGTTTCAAAGGAATGGCAGCTAGTGTAAGAAATTCTCCTGGCCTCAGCCGGTTCCTCACGGGCGTCATGAATTGCGAGATACACTAAGGACGCTCTCTGTATCCGTGATCATGTCACGTCTATCCCATACCATTCGTGAATCTCTTTCATCTCACCATCAACCGTGAATATACCCCCCGTCCATCCAGTATCACTATACTGGCCCTCTTCCCGTTCGTCTTTCCACGCAATCAATTCAGATAGCTACCTTTAAAAAACACCCTTCTCTTCTCTCCACGCACTCTTCAGTTATTTCCCGAACCAGGAACAAAAATGCTTTTCCACAAATGCTATCACAGATGAAACGACAACCTTTTCTCCGAATATCTGGGTATTTACATAATACCGCTCTTAAAGATATTTCCCGAACCACTCCCTCCTCGAGTATATACCATATGAAGATTGCTCCAGCCGAGGACGTCCTGGAGTCCTTCAATATGAATCGATGACAATGCTCTCCTTCGATGACCGTGGAGAATGAGCATCCTATACCAGATCAAACTCAGCCTTACAAGTATAGATTTGCAGAAGCTTTGATTTCCTTTCTCGATATTTTCCCTTTTCAATGTGAAAGAGAATTTCAGGAATGAAGGAGCAAAGGAACGACAAAAACTGTTAAATTTTAGTGGCTATGTATTGAATTAAAAACTGGTTTCGTTTAGATATTGGGACTGTGTTACATAGAAAACATTAAACAAACGAGAACTAGTAATTCATAAGAGATTACTATAAGTGATGTTTACCCGGAAAATCATTCTGAACGTCTTCGACAAGTGTTAATTTACCTGTACATTACTGTAAGGGAGACAGCTATGTAATTCTCAATCTTCTAAAAAGTTTTGCATTAATCCTCAAAAAAGACTGATGACTACGATACGGCTAAATTCGAAGACAATGCAGACATGTGGTTTCATCAATTTCTTACAAAAAGCAAAAATAGAACAAAAGTATTGAAGTAGTGTCCACAGCACAAATATCCTTAAACAATCGACGAAATTGACCACATTCTTGATACTCTATAAATGCAAAAAACGACATAAAAGCTTCTAGTACTTGACAGTTCTAAAACACGACCTGAAATTAACATCAAAACAATAAACAACACCCTATCGCAACAAAATGAAAACCTTTCTACACTAAAGTATAATTACTGAATTCCCAGTATCGTGAACGCTTGCCCACAAAAAGTATACGCTCCAGACACCGAAAATCCCTCTCGATGCCTTTTGCGAATCGATAAAGCGATACATATACCCTTGGGAATATGAGAACCGTCGGGGAAAAAAATCAATTATTCGCCAAGGCGCGATTTTGCACGAGATTTGAAGCCGAGTTCCACTGCATCAGCTCCCGCGGATTGCCGTTGGGGCCAAAAGGCGGAGGGAGAGGAAGTGGAGGTGTAGGGAGAGCGAGGGGATAGACAAGGAGAAGGGGAGAAAGTCGAAGGACATGGAATTCAAGAAGGGTGAGGACGGAGGGAGTGGGGGGATACGCTGAGTATAGCTTGGAAGGAGGGCGGGAAGGGGTGAATGGGGTGGAGTGGGAGAGTCGAGTAAACAGTGGAGTGGAAGGGCAAACCGCGGATATTGCGACGGCCCTCCGGATTATGTAGACAAAGGGAGAGGAGACAGGGGCAGGAGGGGAGATTGTGAGGGAAGGAAAAAGGGAGGATGGGGAGAAGGGAATTCACAGATGGATGGAAAGAGAGAGAGAGAGGAGCGGAGGGCATAAGACTCAGTCACGGAGATAAAGGCAGTGGAAAAAGGGGGTGTCAAAGAATGGACGAAAGGAGAGTGACGGGGAGGTCGAGGTGGAACACAGAGAACGATGAGAACAGAACCAATCAAAGGCAACAAAGCGTGAGATGAAGGAAGATACAAGAAGTCACCAGGTTCGAGATGAACTAACGTGATAAGAGAACAGAATGTGAATAAGATGGGGAACACGAAGAAGGATTTTAAAAAAAAACGTACCCGGCGTATTTTAAACACGATAAAAAATTTGGCATTGGAAGATGAGAGAAGAATGGCGAATGAATAATTTTTCATCAGAAGTAAAAGACTTTCTCTACTCGTTGGGCTTTCAAATCCTTTTTTATCTCTCCTAGGATAAATGAGAAAAATAAACTTCATGCGAAAATAGAATAGACCCTTGCAAATTCATCCAATAATCAATTTGGGCGTTTTTAGTGAGAAACAGGAAAAAATGTCTTTACACTTGACCACGACTTTTTCCGCGAAAAAAAAACATCAGATTCCTATTTAGAGAAAATATCAGCCAAACGCAGTGAATTCTCGAAGACGTTAGAATCGAACAAAGGCACAAAATACACCCTGCATCGTACAACAGTGTCATATAAATTTTAACTACTTATAAGTGACGACGAAATATCGCCTGGAAAAACATTAGACTGACCACTAACTAAATTTCTTGTGTGTTTTCGGGCTGAGGAAGTGAGGAAGAGAGCGTTCGAGAACGAAGGCTGGCTCTCGTTTCACCGCATCGGTTAACTAATAGTCCGCCACGCACTATGGCAGAGGTACTAAGCAAGTTGAACGGAGAATATGGATCGGACGGACGAGAAAGAGAGAGAAAATGAGAGGAGGAGGCAAAAGGAGGGAAGAGTTGGGAAAGGAAGAGGGAGGAAGGAGAGATTGAGAGAGAGGAAGTGCACGATTGGAGAGTCTGAGGCCAGAGATGGGGTAAAGTGCTGGGGATGGGAGGAGGAGGAAGGTTGGGCTGGGGGAGGGCTCAACGGCGGTGAGGGGAAGAGAACAACGCGGGTATTGCAACTGTCGATATCCTTTTCTTTTCGCTCTTCGCTCCCTGTTTCCCGTATTTGAGCCGAAGATTAATGCGCCGAATCCCACAGGGAGGTGGGGTAGTCTGAGAGGCCGGGGGACAGGGGGAAGGGAAGCGGGAGGGGGGGGACTATGAGAGTACAATCCTTGGAAAGAAGGGTTCCCGGGGAAGGGCGGCTGAGGAAAGGGTTTAGCGGGGGTCCGAGAGGGAGGTAAGGAAAGAGCCATAAGAGAGAGAGAGGAAATGGAAGAGTTGGTGTGCGGAAGGAGGAAGGAAGGAGAGATATTGAGATGGAGTGGGAGACAAAAGAAAGGAAGCGTGGATAGGTAGACGGATTGTTAGCTTGATGATGGAGGAGAAAAAGACATAAGTGCAAATAGCGTTATTAGCTCAAAACGGAAAGAGGACGCGTCGCTTTATCATTCATCACTTGGTGATGGTAAGTGATTTGCCTGAAAGACACATGGTAAGATATAAAATATTCACACGCAGTACATACGAGACTTGAGTAAAAATACGATTGCATGTCCATTGTCTCGTATTGCATGGCCATTGTTCGAATATCGGTAAACAATGCAATAATAAAAAAATTACTTTGTTTATTTTTTTTTCAAAATTACCTTGTTAATATCATACGGAAAGCAAGGCAATTTTAAATAAAAATATACTTAAAAAATCGAGTATATTTTTAGAAAATGATACAATGCACCTGTGTATGATTTCAGAGGAATTGTATAAAGGCATATGTGTCTTGAGAAAACGGCCCCTCTGGACGACTGCATATTTTAATAAAAATACAAGTTGAAATTTTAGTCACTATCAACTGGTTTTGGGTGAAATTAATGATTTTAAATGCAACCAAGTCATTATTGACCTATGCAAAGAAAAATGTTTTCTGTTAAGAGGACCACTAGACAGCGTGAGCCTCCTCCAACATTACAGTAGAATCAAGCAAACCAAAATTTTCGAAATACAACGACCATAACGGCCACATACTCACGGAATCATAACTACGTGTAATAGAATTTAGGGGTGGCCCCCCATGAATAATCTTATCTCAAATACATGATATTCCTCCTAGCGATAAATCCAAAGGAACACTATTGTCTCCATCTCCTCCCTCCTGTTTCGGGACTGTTCTTTCGCTTCCTTCTATACTTTCTCTCATTATATAATTCAAAAATTTTAATCTCCTTTTTTCTTTTCTCTGTCCTTTCCTGCACTGTTCCCAAAAAAGCCATTTATAGGACGAAGGTTTTTTATTGCATGTTCAATCAAGTTTTATTTTCTCATCTGAATAGATATGACGAGGGTCCAAGCATCGCTAAACCTCTTTAACACCACGTTAAAGAGGTTCCTTATTCTCTCCACCCACCTATTTCTTTCTAACTTCCTCCACATCTCAAAATCCTTGATTCTGTCCTTCTCTCTCTCTCTGCCCCAAGGTTCATGCTTCACACCCGCACATCATAGTAACACTCCACATTCAGCATTTGGCTAATTTCATCCTTCGCTCCAATTTCCAGTTGCAGCAAAGTTTCCATTTTCTTCTTATTAAAGGAGGATGCTTTTGCTGAGAATTTCCTTGTTTAGACCTCAACCTCAGTCTCTAACACCTTCATTAGCATACTCCCTGGACACCTGTGCCTTGTAACTCGTTCATTTCCACCTTTATTCGTCATGACATTCATATCTAGGTCGTCTATTCTCATCACTTCCGTCTTTTCTACACTTACTCTCCTGCTGTAATCACTCATTCTCTCTTTTAGCATTATCACAATTCTTTGAAGTGCTTGGATGCAATAAGCCAGCTCCGCCATACTCATGTTTTACTCTCATGGAATTAATCTTTCGTCCCCCAATACGTATACCATTATGTACATGTATGTGTGTGTGGATATACATAAAGCCTTCCTTTGGCAAATGATTCGGAGCACTTGGGCGTTTTATAACATCGCAGATCTCGGTATAAATTAGGTTTCTTTGGTGGTGTAATTGGTAGCCCGGCAAGTGGAAGGTCCGGTGTTAGAATCCCGGTTAAGGAAATATTTTTAAATTCGTGATCTGCTCAAAAAACCGCCTTCCCCACATGTCCTGTGTTCGCCTTTTATGTGTTTTCCTATCCCCTTTCTTCATGCCTACTTCTATGTTTGAATGAATATTTGTACGCCGTATTTGACTGTATATCGGACTTCGTATTTCAATGTATATATATATATATATATATATATATATATATATATATATTATTAGGTAATCTACCGGTTAAGGTAGGTTTATGGATGGACACAACTATCAAATAAACATTTTGTGACTCCCCACCTAGCAAACTAATCTATATCAGGTCCCTCTTCATCTCGGTGTACTTCTTTCCTCCCTTCATCCCGTCCAACATCCCTATCCTGTTCCTACCCTTACCTCGCTTGCCGAACATTCTCCCCTCTATTACCCTCTTCAACATTCCACTACCGCTCAATACGCCTTTCATCCATTTTCCCTGCCTCCATAGGATTTCTCTCAACAAACCCCTCTCCTCCACCACCATTTCTAGTACTTCCTCATTTGTTTTCCTTTCGGTCCATTTCACCTTCTCCATTCTTCTCCACACCCACATTTCAAAAGCCTCCAATCTACGTCTATCCTCCTGCTTCAGCGACCACGTTTCCGCGCCGTACATAGCTACGCTCCATATCAGAGTTTTTACGAGTCTTGTCTTAACATCCCTACTCAACGTCCCCGTCATCAACTCCCTCCTCCTTGAGAAAGCCTACTTGCCTAGCGCAATTCTTCTCCTTACGTCCCTACCACTTTGACCGTATTGGTCCAAAACACTTCCGAGATATGCAAACTGTTCTACCTGCTCTATTTTTTCCCCGCCTATTTTAATATTTAGCTTAGCCTTTTTCTTTCTGGAAAATCGCATAACCTTTGTTTTATTAATATTTATTCTCATCCCATATTTATCGCACTGAACCTCCAATTCACTCAACAATGCTTGCAACCCCTTGGCTGACTGAGCAACTAATGCTTGGTCATCAGCAAACCTAACCGATTTTACGAATTCCCCTCCGACTTTCATTCCTACCTCCAGTTCTTCCCATGCCTCTTTAATCATTTCCTCTACATACTATATGCGTTGAACAGTACCGGTGACAATGGGCAACCCTGCCATACACCTCTTCCTAACACTGCCCATCCGGACTCTCCGTTCCCCACTCGCACCTGAGCAGTCTGAGACATGTACAGGTTGCGGATCAGTCTCCTGTCCCTCCAATCCATTCCTATTTTCTGCAATACACGCATTAATTTTTCCCAATTCACTCTATCAAACGCTTTTTCGAAATCTACAAAACAGGCAAAAACGTCCTGATTGTATTCTATATTCCTCTCGACTAGTGATCTCATTACTGCAATGGCATCACGCGTACCTCTTCCTTTCCTGAACCCAAACTGATCATCCCCTAAGTAATCATTTGCCTTACTCTCTATCCTTTTGTTGACGATCCTGAGAATAACTTTAGCTGCGTGGGATATCAAACTTATTGTTCTGTAATCCTCGCATGACGAAGCCTTTGCCTTTTTTGGAATAGGAACTAACACCGATCTCACAAAATCTTCCGGCCAGATTCCTTCCTCATAGATACTACGAATCAGTCCATATATGGCCTTCTTCCCACCTTTCCCTAACCATTTCAACATTTCTACAGGAATATTGTCCACCCCCACAGTCTTATTTGCTTTCATCTCCTTTAATGCCCTTTCTATTTCATCGTCGAGTATGCCTGGACCTAAGCTATCTTCTTCTACGTCATGTTCCTTTTCTGTCTAACCTTGTCGGCCTAAGTTCTTTACCATACAGTGTTTCTATATATTCCTTCCATCTCTCTTGGATTTTTCCTGGTTCAACTATTATCTTACCCCATTTATCTTTAACTGTTAGCACAGATCTTGCCTTCTTACTTCCCGATAATAACTTAACCTTGCTGTATAGAGCACCATTTTCACCCTTTTTCTGTAAACTTTCCATATCCTCGCATTGCGTTTTCCACCATTCTTCTTTTGCTTTATTTGTGGCCCTTCTCAATTTATTGTTTAACTCTTTGTACTTCATTTTGCCTAACTCTGTGTTTACATTTTTCCATCTTCTTCTCTCATCCATCTTTGCAATCATCTCATCCGTTACCCATGGTTTCCTTATCCTTTTCCCATTAACGGTTCCTATAGTGTCTTTAGCGGCTTCCAATATCCCTTTCTTGATACATTCCCATTTTTCTTCGATAGTACTCAGTTCTTTACCGTCATCCATCATTTTCTCTACAGTCTGCTGATACTCCTTCCTCGTTAATTCATTTACTGCTTCTAAATTCCATTTTTTAACCCGCCGCCCTTGCCTTATCTTCTTGAAACGAACATTACATTTCATAACAACTAAATTGTGGTCAGAGTCCGCATCCGCTCCTGGGAAACTGTGCGAATTTATCACACTGTTCCTAAACCTGTGCCTAACCATAATATAATCTAACTGATACCTTTCTGAGTCACCTGGCATTTTCCATGTATACCTACGCCTTTTGTGGTGTCTAAACCATGTGTTAGTGATGACTAACCCCTGTCTCCTGCAGAATTCAATTGCTTTCTCCCCGCGTTCATTCCTCGTGCCTAACCCTTAGTCCCCCACCTCACCGCCATGTCTTCCTTCGCCTACCGTCGCATTCCAATCCCCCATCACTATCAAATGTTTCCCTGCAGGAACACTGGCGACTATATCTTCTAACTCATCATACATCCTATCGCCTTCTTCCTCCTTGTGGTTGCTCGGTGGCATGTATACCTGAATAATGACCAAGTTCGTCGGCTCTGCTTTAATCTCTACGAGTAAAATTCTATCTGTCGCTTGCTCTATGTTGACTACGCTTCTTCCTACCCCTTTATTTAAAATTACGGCAACCCCTCGTTGGCTCTCGTCCCCGCCGCTGTGTATTACTCTATAATTGTCACTCCAGTAATCCCCGCTATCCTTCCATCTCACTTCGCAGAGGCCTAAAACATCTATGTTACCTCTTTCCATCTCTCGCTTAATATTTTCTAATTTGCCTCTCCTCAACATTGTCCTGACGTTCCAGGTTCCTATTCTAACTACTTTCGCCTTCTTCTGAGTCTTCTGTCCTGCTGAAGTTATTTCTTCCCTGCAAGGGTTTCGTGGGATGACGACCGCGGAAGCCTTGCCTCTCCAGCTGCCGGGCACGACACACGGCCTCTTGGGCCGAGTCCCGTAGTTGCCAGGACTCATATTATCTATAGTGCCCATCATTATATTCTTGGGAATCATAATTGAGGTGGTTTCCCGTTGCCTTCCTCAATAGTGTTTTTAACGTGACACCATCACTTAATGGCCGCCCCACTGGGGTCAGACGCCATTGCAGCCGCCTCACTGAGGAACAGACGCTGCGTAGACTACCTTTCGTCTGGCTCCTAACCTTCGACCTATCTGGCATGGGTAACCCTTCCAGGAGTAATTATTATTACTCCCGCCAGCACAGCTCTAGGGGTCATCGGAACACACAAGCCCTTTCACCACGACAAGGTTGTAGTCCATGGGAGGGACATATATATATATATATATATATACATATATATATATGTATATATATATACATATATATATGTATGTATATATGTATATATATATATGTATATATACATATATATATACATATATATATGTATATATATATGTATATATATATGTATATATATATTCATTCACATAGAAATAGAGAAAAGGAAATGGGAAAGGAACACACATAAAGGACGAACACAAGAGAGGTGGGGAAGGCGGATTTGAGCAGATCACAAATGTAAAAATATTTTCCTCGACCAGGACTTGAACACCGGATCTCTCCACTTGCCGGGCGGATGCTCTAACCACTTGAGCTATCGAGAAAATGTACTTTACACTGAAATCTACGATCTTATAAAGCGCGAAAGTGCTCCGATTCATTGTCCAGGAGATGGCGTTAGGGAGCTGTTGCACCCACCAAAGGAGAAATGGATAAACATAAAAGGAGAATGGACAGTTGGTTAGCAAGCATACAACATCATGAAGGATAGAAACGGTGCGTTTCTATGGCGGTATTTCGTGTTTGAATATCAATCAATTTGAACATCAATAATATTTAAAATAACCATTATTTTCTCAATTAAAAACCTCCAGGAAAGGGTTCAAACGTATACTACCTGATTAGAAAGCGACGTTAGTTTATTTTTTTAAAGAATACCAATTTGTTTTATGAAGGTACATACGGGCAAATGCTCTCCACTGATGGTCACCTCCCTTTACAACAACTAATATGATGGTACATAATCGCGGCAAAGAGTATTTTGTGTGTGTACCACCAATGTGCAAAATGGATTGAAACAAGACCAAATTAGAACAATTTGAAAGCTTTAAGACATTCGATCAGCATATTTGAGATCGGAGGATGTACCTGTGTCTGCGGAAAATGTGACAGAGGTATTTGTATACCTTTTCCTTTACGGAGAAAGTTTACTACGCGCGTATATTTCATAGTTTCTACCTAAATCAAGGAGGTGTTCTCCCCTTGAATTAACAAGCAGCCTGAGATCTTTGAAAGTGAAATATGTTGGATCTTAACGAAGATGAAGTTCCAATAGTCAAATAGTTTTACCGTCTACGCAATTTACCATACACCCACAAACGTTTCCTACATCTATAATATTTATTTAGCAGAAAAATCCTCTCCCATGCATTCTTGGGAAAACGCTATTTTTGGAAGGCCAGATCTCCTCCAAAATCAAGACTATTGGCGGTAGCTACGGGTAAGCGCCTCAAAAAGTTACAACCAAAAGTTCTATCTTAAAATCCTATTTACGTCATTTGCCATTGAACACCAATCATGTATTTAGCTCTGTGTGATTAAAAATATCGTGAAATGAAGGGGGTGGCTATCAAGAAATGTAAAACTGAGGTTGTATTTCATCTATAGATATTTTAAAGATTATTATTTGATCCATTTGAAAAAAAACTTAAATTTCATTTCTACCATGTGTTATAGAAAAAATACTCATTCCTTCTACTCCGAGTGAATCGATCCGATTGAGGATTCAAATTTGATGCCTCATCAAGTAAAAGGATTGCATCTGAAGGAAAAGTAGGAAGCGTAATGAGGAAATAATTTGAAAACTAAACTAATTTTATTCGAAAACGTCAGACAATTGCATTTTTTTGTCATAAGTTTTTCGGTAAAATAAAATTCATTGCAATTGATATTGAATAACTTTAACCTTTCATAATACGAATTTTGTGGGACTTACGATTTAAATTAAACGTTACATTTTCAACAAGTCAAAAGTATTCGCGGGTCCTGTAGTGTCGCGAAGTTGGTATAATTTTAACAACTCTCTAAATTCCTTAAAAAATATAGACTTCCTTTGAAATTTAACCTATGCTGGTGTTGCATAATTCAAATTTTCAGCGCGTCAAGCATGCATTAACAGAACAGAAGCAAAGGTCTACCGGCGCGATAAATGTCTGAAGTTTTGACGAGCAGCCTTTTAACGGAATAAAAAAACAACTAACACTCCGTACAATAGTCTACTTGTAACACGAATAATAAATCCACTCGAACAATTTATGCTAAAGGTTCGCAACAGTCTTCATCCATTTCCCCACCTCTATAAGCCCCTCCCCACCCCTCTTCGAAGAAAATAAACGAAGGTGAATAAAGCAGCGGTACACGAAACTCACCGCTAAATATGCCGTCGAATCCGCGGACTTTTCTGCATTGTAAGCACCTTCGAAAGTTTTGGGGCGAACGAGGATTCAAACGGAGCATGCCCTGGAGAGTTGCGGGAAAAAATTTGCTCAGCCAGAAAAACATGCGTCTTTATATTCACATTATCTTCTGCAACAAATATCCGAGCAAATCTTCTCCCACATCTTTTCCAAGCGCTCCAAACTCCCTTCCCATTTCCTCCTCCTACACGACGAATCACTCCTCCGCCACACCCCCATCATTCTCCCCCTGCCCCCACAGCCACTGCCTTCCAACCACCCACCCCTCGTAAGAAAAGAGCTCCCTCCCTCTTTCCCCCTGCCTTTCCTCCACCCCGTAAACACCCGCTCCATATCCACTATCCCCATTTGTTTTCACGCACACAAAAATGTACATCCATATAGGGCGTTGAGGAGGAAATAAACAAAGAAATGGGTACTTTTTACAATGGCGATGTAGCGGAGCGAGGAAGAGGAAGGGGGAGACGGGGAGAACGACGAACTTGCAGGAGGGGGGGGGGGGAAACGGAGGAAGGTGGGCCGCACGGTTGCCAAGCAGGAGGTGAAAAACTTGAAGCGTAAGGGGAGAGGTGGGCCGGGGGTTGGGAGGGGGATGGCATGGGGAGGAGGGTTTTTTGGGAGTTAGCGGGCGGAGCGACGAGTCTTCGCTGTGTGTGGGGGGGGGAGAGGGGGGGGGCACCGCGTTTTGTGCTCGGTGGGGCGAGAGGCAAAGGGTTGGATAGGAGTTTGTGAGGATTTGAGCTTGTGTGGCGAGGGAATGACGGCGGAGAAAAGGGGTGCGGGGTGAGAGGTACCTGCAAGGGGGAGGATTTTGCGGAAGGTAAGGAAGAAAGGGAAGTGAGCTATGAAGGAGTGAGGAAGACGGGGTGGGCGGAGAAGGTCGAAAATAGTTACACCCAGAAGTTCTAAAACAATTATAAAATATTTAAATTTCGATTGGAGGTACTGTCATATAAAATGACAGTTTATAAAAAAAGAACGAGATTAAGTTTTCGTTCTAAATCGAATAAAAATGCAAAATAATTATATTTTAAAACGAAACGAAAAGGAATCATCATTCAGTCAGTGTATTTATGCAGCAGGTGACGATGTTGCCAAAGAAAAAGATGATATTTTTTCCATCTTCAGAGATGGATAGGTTTTATAAAATGGTTTTCATCTAGACACAACATTGCCGGTGGTGTTTCACTATTAATTCAGCGAATATAGTCGTAGGTAGTATATACTGTCCCCACCTGTATTAATACTTCGTTTTACAATGCAGGATAATGTTAGCATGAAAGAAGTAATACTATTTTCACCTGAACTGTTCAATCGGCGAAAGTATTTTTATTTTTAATTTTTTTTAGACTTTAAACGTACTCGAGTAACAAAGTAGCAGAGAAGAGAATAATCAAACGCACACGATTATAATTAATTGGCCGGCAACAAAGGTGGTAAAACGGTGACTTTGAAATGGTTAGAGAGAAAGGATACGTCTATATTACATGTTGCGAGTGCTTAATCAGCTATTATATAAAATAAGTTATTTCATCCTTGCACGTCCCGGAATCAAGACATCGCCATTTGACAATCATCTGTGGAATGCCAGTTAATCCATGATTTCCTGCCAGTGGTATTTTTAATGGGATCAAAGTGGGCATACCCGTAAGAATCCACTTCCACTAGCCTCTGTAAAACTTGAATACAGGAATCTTTAGATGCTTCCGTGAATCTTAAGAAGGAAAAGCTAAACATTTCCAAACTTTGTTTCCAAGACATTTTTTGTACGGATATGTTTTGGAAGCCAGTTTGATGACTAGATAAAACTATTTACATTAAAACGGAGTCTCTTTGTTTACCTCAAAATCCTGCAGCAAATGTAACGATCCCATAAGACATTTTGACTCTCATTTATAGGAAATATATTCAAGATATTAGTTTAGGAAATGTTGGCTTCCAAGCCAATTCAAAGCAACACTAAATTTTTTTAACTATGGTAACTCTTCCCTTTATAAAGCAATCATGATTTGTAATTGAATGATTGATTTGACCTGAGAATTCTTTTTTTTAGATTGGTGTCTTAACGGCCAGGAATTGTAACTAATTCTAGGCTAAGTCTGGTATGATTTATTTTCTTTCTCTCATGGCGTATTGCTATTACATCTAGTGGGACGAGTCCCCTACGCATCCCTCCATTTAAATCTCTTCTCTCTTTCCTCTTCTAGGTTCTGCTGTTATTTTTACTCCTACTCTTTGCCTCTCAATCTAGAGCTGATGTTATTCCCTCCGGAGACTGAAAAATATTAACCTTCAGCTACTAGATTGACAAAAGCGTCACTATTCCAGGAGGCTTTTTAAAACTCTCATCAATGTATTGAGATACATCTCTGACAGAAGTAGCAAAAAGTCAGTCGGAAATTTGAAGAATTGAAGGGTTAGGAAATGCTGATCGTAAAACTGGAGTCACATGATGATTTTATGTATCCACACGATATTTATTGAATGTTCAGCGAGAGATTCAATGCATTGCAAAGTGGAAGGGGGTTACAGATCAGCGTGAAACAGTAGATATGTACATGCGGGAGGAAGAGAGGACCTGAGGCAGAAGAGCGGTGGTGGTAAGGGGCCCGTTCCTGGGAGGGAAGTCGGGGAGCGTTGGCAAGGAAGAGGCAAAAAAAAACATCCGAGGAGGAGCCGAGAAGCTTAGAATGCAGGTAAGGGATTTCGAGGAATAGGGAAAGGGAGTGAGAGAGACAGCGCCCGCAGGAGAGAGGGAGAAGGGGGCGAAAATGGGGGGAAATATGGGGATGGGTCTGAGGAAAAAGATTAAGGGTGTAGGTAAGCAAGAAGAAAAGGTATTTCGAGGGGAGAGCTGCTGGAGGCATTGGTGTGTGCATGTGCGTGAGTGAATGAGACCGTGGGGAGGGCGGGGAGTGAGGGAGGAAAGAGTGGAGGGGAGGAGAAAGGAGGATGGGGAGAGGCAATCTTTAGCGGTTCGGGGGTGGGGGAGGAGAGAGAGATGGAGGGAGGGGGAGCCTCATCCGTGTGGTTTTTCGCATCGAGTGAGAATTACAGCCCCCGGAGGTGGACCTGGTTTCCGAGAGGGAGTGAGCTTGGAGGGGTAGGGGACAAGAGGATAGGGATTCGGAGGCCCCGGAGTTGAAGGGTGAAAAAAAGAATAAAAATGAGGGTGGAAGGTAGTGGGTTAAGGTGGAGGGGGAGGGTTAGGTCGGCGTAGAGTGGGGTGGGACGAGCGGAGTGTGATGGGAGGGATTCGATGAGGACATGGGGATGTGGGAGAGGGGAAATTAAAAGTGTTGCGGGGAAGAGGATTTCTTCGTGGGAGATGTGAGGGGGGTGGTTTCTATCAGGATAAAACGCGTAGTCAGTCAATCGGCGCGGTTCTTTCGCGCCCCTCTGACAGAATTCCAAACTCTTTCGTCGTCCCTCGCCCCCTTCGTACCGACAACCCACCACTACGGAGTCGCACGGATTCCTTTACCTCAACCCCTTCTTCCCCTCTCCCCCATTCCAACGACGACGCCTTCCCTCCCCCCCTCCCCATGTGTCGTCTTCTTCCCTCGGCCAAGAACGCTCGACACTTTTTCTCACCTCTTACTCAACATCCTGAACAACCCCCTCCACGTTCACACCTCCATATCTCTCTTTCTCTTAACCAACCTTTCCATTTTTTCTTGTCTTCCGTATTAAAATAAAAATCGATCCTGACCTTTCACTCGCATCATTCATTGCACTGACGTCACAGCAATTTTTTCTCTCAAGTTCTTTTGTGCTCGATTCCCGTGCATCCCATTTCCTCGGATTGTTTCTCTCGCTTTCGCACCTTCACCACCACGAGCACTTCCGTTTCCGCGCTTCCTGATTTTCTCACCAATTCCTTAACTCCCTGTTAACTCCGCTTTTCACTCTTTCTTCGAAAGCTAAACCTCGAGTACATAAAAGACTTCAATCAACATCAAAGTCGTTTGCTTTCTTTGCCACATGCAAGTAACTACTAGTAGCATTTTAAGTAAATTGACAACTGAGTATTCCTCATTCTCGAGCTAACTCTAAACAATTTGTGTATCACTTCCATGTTACTTTTGCAGACCACACACCTCAATTTTAACGTTTCCATCACATCATGGAAACGTCTTGAGTTCCGTTTCAACCCAATACGAATTTGCTGGAGATAGAGTTCAACGGCTTAGAGTCCGCCAGTGGTGCGTAAAGTGAACTTTTCCACTTGGAAATATTCCTTTACTTGACATGAAGAACGTTAGACGACAGGAGGCAGATAATTTTGCCAACACTTGTTTAAAATCGAAATGCATTATTAACTAATATCACTGCGATTTCTTTAGCAATGTCTTTGTAATCAATATTTTTCACGGAAACAGTTGAAGTTGTGCTTTCGAGATGATTCTCGAGTTAGGGTTATTTCATACACTGAGCCCAATAAAACGGAAATTACTATGATAAGAAGGCAATGCTCTTATGATTTGGCGAGTTTCTAACCCACCGACATTGCTGAATTTAGTTACATTTCAACTTCCAAGTCCAACCCGCTAATAAATTTGCGCAATCACTTTCTTATTCAACCTCAGTGCCCCCAACCGCCGGATTCTAATACAAGCGAGATAAGTAAAACCTAAAAAGGATTAGTCATATATTTTTCTAAAGGCTTTTCCTCCGTCAACTTGAGAAATAATGACATCGTGCTTTCAATTATTTGATATGAAACACAAAATAATTCCATAAATTACCAATTAAAAGTGTGTGGAAGTGCAAAGTTTTTTCTCTTTCTTTTACCCTCTCCATAAATTACGGGAAACTTTCGTTGTGGACATCCAGAAAACCCTTTGTAGATCGTCGGCATCCCATCTATTAAAAAATACTTATTTTCCCCGAATTTCGGTCGCTTGTACTAAAACATTCTACTGCTTTAGATAGCAAATTAGTTCAATCAGTGAAAAGGCTCATATTTTTCAAATAATAGTCTCCGTGAGATTGCTTTCCATACTTTCGAAAAGTCATTTCTACACATTTAATCTTAAATGGAATATCGAGAAATATATTTTTTTGTTATAATTACACGATATTATCACATTTAAATCCAGTTAAATACTCGTCCCTAATATAATCAATAAACTATTCGGATACCTACTAGATATGTAGGCATCGAAAGTAATATATTCAAGTCCCTTCGCAAAAAAGGGAATTCGTGCAAACTCTGTTGGGTCACACAATAGGGAAATAACGGCAGGATTAAAGTGGCTTATCAAAATTCCAAATGCACCAAAATAACCAATCTAGACATGAGAGTATAAACAAAGGAATAAAATTTGAATTTTTTTTCTGTTTTTTTTAATACTATATTCTAATTTGCGTCATTCCTTGGCTCTTATAATTTTCTCCAAACATGTTCAAACCCTCAAGAACCTGAGCTTGCTGATTCTCGGTAATTTTTATTCCATTCATACATTACTTTTGGAATTAATGTTAAATTAGAGTAAAAAAACCTTCATTCCAACCGTCTTTCTTTAACTAGCAGTAGATATACGTACAAGTCTATCTTTCTTCCCTTAGGGCTGAGAAAAAAATGCCCTACTCAGCTCCATCCCTTATCTTCTCTCTGAATTCCTCTTCCCTTATCGTATCCCATCTTACACCCACCTCTCATCATCCAACACCCCATTCCACCGTCCTAAAGGGTTCTATTCCTTCACACTTGCCCCAAAAAAAAAATTCTTCCCTCATTTTTCAATCCTTGACCCCCGACAGGAACCCTCTGATACTTTTCCACGAGCCAATGAAATTCCAATTTTTTTATCCCGACTCTTGTCTTCCCATCAAATTCCTTACTGTTAGAAGATTTATTTTTGCACGGACTTTCTTTGGTTGATTTGTGCAAGTTCGTCGTCTTTTCTACTCCTCTAAAAAGAAGCCCCTACTCGAGTTTGTTTTTTCATCATTTGAAATTTTCGTGACGTGTTCTTATATTTTTGCACTCCCCATTTCATGAGCTGCAAAGACATCATTATATTAACAGATTCATAGATGATGAAATACATTTAGCTTAATTCCCAGAGACGCATCAGAATTACGTCGCGTCAAAACGTGTATATTTGCTCTCTCAACTAACAATTAATTTGAAAAATATTTACGGTGTTGAACCTACCCCATTACTCAGGGAAAGGAAAATTGTTTTCGTCTTTCCGCAATAGAGAAAAAAGTAATGAATGGTAGCGCGGTGGAAATCAAATTCTTTGGCACCTTTTTAACCTGGTATTCAGCCATATCCATGTTGTTGGACCTCGGGTACTACACACGAGAGGCCGGATTAGTACAGGTGACAACCATTTTTTTCTTGGGATTTGTCAATGGCGTCTGACCGTTTATAATCAACAATTTGAGGCATCATATAAAAATGTATACTCCTCATAAATGCAGAAGATTAAATGGACAGGCAAAGTGGAAAACGAGGAAGTTTGTAGGCGAGGAGAAGAGGGAAACACCGCATGGAGAATTGTAAGGCAAAAGATGAACTAGGTAGATTAGACTCACCATGAGACATAATGTATTAGTTAGAAACGTAATAGAGGGGAAACATAAAGGGAAAGTTCCAAAGGTTAATAACAAGAGATAAGCACATACAATAAATTAAATAGGACGAAAAACAGAGAAAAGCTATCAGGGGGTGAGAGAATCAACACTGAAATAGAGAAGAATGGAGGGCTGCAGTGAAGGAATTTTATGATGAAAATACTAGTGATGATTCATCTTTCAATAAAGTATTGAAAGTTATTAATTTTCTGTCAGTCGGTAAAATGTTAATTACCGAAGTATTTGCATCCTACATCTGAATAAGAGCACCCTGAATGCTCTTGCCGTTAGTCCGCTTATTTTTCCATTGAACAGACGAGAAGGTAGGTCCGAGGAGTTTCACTCGAGATCCAACATATAAGCGTTAAAATTCCTCCTCAGTCAAATCAATGTTGATCTCATCTTAATTCATGAACTCGGGTTAACGATGCAATTTGTTTAAAACCATCGAAATGGCACATTTACGTTGATTTACCCCAATGAAATTTATAATTAAATGGGATTATTTGAAGGCGAACTTTAATTTTACTAAAACTTCTAGACCTATTGTGAATTAATCATGGAGGTACTTGGTCGTATTTCACGATGTGTCAGAATCGAAGAAGACTTTTAAGAGTTCATTCCCTGGTGAATATTAAATTAGGAAGGAAAATATGGACCAAGATTCATTTTAACTCTGAGGAACTCGTGGCTAAGTTCTCCAAAAAGTTGAAAATATGAATCCGACCATGCTGCAAAAATCGATGTTAAAAATTAAGCACATAAGGGCTTGCGTTCCTTCCTAATGAAATTCTTGACTAACTCTCCCAGAAAACGTCCGCGTTTCAGTTTCACCCCGTTAACCCATTTTCTTCCCATTCCATACAGCCCACATGCTCTTCGCCCACCATGCCACACCTCATTTCTACTCCCCAACCATTCCTTCACTCCGTTCGTCCTGCACACACCCCTCTAGTGTCTCGTTCATTCTATAGTGTCGCGGATATTTTTCTTCAAATTTTCCTTTATTTTTTTTTTATCCGGCACCTCTTCCCTTCGGCCAACCCCCATCCCTCGCCTGCTCACCCGGTGAAAAATATCCAGTCCCTACTCTCCCTCCACCTCACCCCTTCACAACTCTTTCTCTCCAGCATTTTCATTTTTCAGCCGAGTTGGCTCCGAGGGATGAATGAGTAAGAGACAGAGAGAGAGAGAGAGAGAACAGGAGAAACAAGAGCAAAAGAGTACTGGTGAGCCTCTCCACTCGGCTCTCTCCACCCTTCCCTTTCTTCACCCGCTCCCTTCTCCTTTTCTCTATCTCCTCACATTCGTGTTCTCTCTCACCCGACCTCCCTCTCCTCGTTTTCCCTCAGCAGTGCGGCCGGATGAGGCACAGGGATGGGGAGAGGAGGAGCACCGGGAGCGGGGTGTCTGTGTGTGAGATGGCAAAAGGGAGGGAGAATACAGGAGGGAAAGCGGAGTGAGAGGAGGAGGAAGGGGAAAAACTGAGTGGGGAACCCAGGAGAAGGAGAGGGACGTGCGAGAGGAGCTGGGAGGGGGGAGGAGGGTGTTTTTGGGGGGGTGAGAGGGGCGAGCGATATTTTTTTCGAGCGGGGGGCGGGGGATGTGGATGGTGTGCGGGAGGGTGGGTGGGTTGTGGTGGGAGAAACGGATCGAGGGTCCGTGGAATTGAAAGGAGATGAGGGGAGAAAGAGTGTGTGGAGGGGAGGGATGGAGGGGAGAGAGTTCTGAATGGGGAGAGAGGACAGAGTCAGCCCCAAGGAAATAGACACTCGGATATTCCGAGCGGGACGCCTCATTAGAAGGGAGAATGATAGGGTGGGGAGTGGAATAAAAGGGGGGTGGGGAGCCGGAGGGAGGATGGGTATATGGAGTGGTGAGGAGGGCGATGTGCACTGGTTGAAAGGGGGAGGAGGGTGAGCGTAAGGAATGAGCCCATTGGAGGGGGATTGGTCGAAGGAAAACGCGTACTACTGAAGTAAATAGAATTGGAGGTGCAGTGGTAATAAGCCGTGAGACTGGTTCAGTAGATGAGGGTAGAGCTCGTCTCGTACTATTCCCAAAGGCTTGAGGATGAGTAATTAGTGATAAAGAGAAGAGCAGGATGAAATAGAGCATGATCCAGAGAAATCGCTCCAGCGGGGTTAAACTTCGACACGAAGTTTTCCATTGCCCAACAACGCCTGCATCTGATCAACCATACAAGACGCTTGATGACACGGTTTGAAAACATTCCCTTTTAAATCTGGACACTCTGCTGCGTACCTGTTTCATGGACTTGTGCCCAAAATCGTCTCCATACCAAAGTCACCTAACCCACCCTTTAAATGTTTCCCACTGCAGACTTTCTCTCCCCACCCCATCCTCATCTATTTTAAAGCACACATTTTGATATTAGGAATCATAACAGTTAATAGGCATTGTATTCAACAAAATATGTAACAAAGATTGGGATATTATTAATATGTCTTTGCATGTGTTGAAATGAACGAAAGAACAATTATGTAAAAAATTCTGCAAGATATAGGGAACATGAAAAGTAATATCAAACAACAAAGGCCCAGTTAAAATAGGTATTATTATAAGAAAACCCATTTATAACGTGGTAGATGTGCAACGTCAAGAAATGAATGAGACAATTCCGCTTTGGTTGATTGATTCCGAAGCAGTAGAGGAAACTAGAATTAGAAATGAGTTTAAAGAATGATTATTTTCGCGAGCTAAAAAATTAACAATGATAAATACGAGAAATTATTATACGATTCTGAAATTAGGTAAATAAATTAATCCTTTTCAGGAGATATTTGTTTTCTTAACATATTTTCAAAGTATTGGTTGAAAGGTGGAAAGCCTTTATAAACTTCTAGTACAGGAGTTCATTCTTCCGGTGTGCAATCACGTGCGCTATATTATATCAATACAGTATTACATAATGCCGCCATTTTACCATATGAAGGCATAATGTATCCCTTTGAACTTATATTAAATACTTTCATGGATTAAACAGACACAAAATAATTAGAAATATGTGATGCTACTTCGCCCTAATCATTTGGTAAATGAGCATTAAGTGTACGATTTTGTTTTTAATATTGTAAAGCATCATATGCCAATGGTGTACTTTTTCAATTTTGCATAAATAAAAAATGAGAAAACGATCATCAACACAGTTAAAATATTGATAGCAATCACAAACAATAAAATAGCATTCAAAGGCATCCAATTAAAATTAACGAGAGGATGCGAATAGCCTTCAATCACCTTTGTAGGAATTAAAATTTCTGACGGATAGTTAGGTCGAACTGAGTCATTGAAACTGGTAGATAATATCTGCTCATACATTTTCAGTCCATCTGGTTGACATTTCTTAACTTAAAAATTCATGAGTGATTGATGGACAAAAAGTCTCCTTTTGATGATCTTTAATTAAATGATCTTTAAAAGTGTACCTCGAATTTAAAAGTAACTTCCCAATCACGCCAGTTCAGATCGAGAAGTAATCAACTTTAATGCATACGCCATATATTAAGAGGTAAATTAGGCAGCAATTGAAGAAATGTTCCCTAGAATCTAGAATAGATAACCAATACAAATAACTACGAGTATATCAACTGTATGCAATACGGCTTTTGGATAAGAACTCAATGATTGAATTTCATCAAAAGAATTTCCAGTTGTAGTGCATATAACGAAATTCCATGTCTCTTCGCAAAAACATCACGGAATTTCCGCAAGCACGTAAACTAGAAGCGAAGCAGTGCTAATTAATGGATGTTGAAATTCACTACTCCAGCGCTAAAATGTGTACTGAGATTAAACACGAATTCTCCAAGTTACTCCTCTGGCTTTCTGGTTCCATCACGAATCTATATAAAGAATAAGGTCTCGTACAGGAAGCTTTGAAGAATAAAAATCGCTACTACTTCATAAAATCTTTACTTGAGCATTTTGGGATTTTTAGGTCGAGCACTAGGCAAGTTCCATCAAATATCTGCTTTTCAAATCAACAAAAGAAAATTAATCTAAAGAGCGGAAAAAAATTCATTTGAACGATTAAAAAATTAATCAAGCACATTTTTTCTTGGAAAAACAAAGGATACGGGTCTAATTGAAAACGGCAATGGGCACCACATTTGGAAGAGCACAGCGAAGAGAGAGGGGTCGATCGCAAAAACAGTTGACGTAGCGGGACGTCTCTCTAGCACATGGACTCCTTTGTCGCAGGGGAAGTTGGTTGGATTTAGCTGGTGAATACCTTGCGTACGTAGCAAATGAAGCAGCAATGACTCAAATTCTGGGGACATGAGAATTGGAAATAAGAAGCTAATGGGACAGCTGAGCAGCACTCATATACTGCAATTGGAAAAAAGTTTTGTTCAAATATGATATACGTACATAAGACGGGTCGGCCTTATTCAGATGCGATCATACAGAGTACAATTTTGAATTATTTTGAAACCCTGATACATATAATTGGTGAGAACAAAACAACGGCATGTACAAATTAGTTAAAATGGAGATTTCGAGAAAATAAAATATAGAACAAGTCAATTTTCACACTTAATATCATAACAACCAGAATTGGGAGCACTATGTTTATCATTATCTCTGCGTTTAAAAAACTATTAAAACATTGGGTTAAATGTGAATATTAGTGGTTTTTTATTGTTCACCGCATTATCCCATTCACGTTGAATAAATCCAATTTTCTTATTGCATTACTTCAACTTTGTTTTTTATCGTAAATTAAATTTATAGTTGCACCCTTAAATTAAAGTTACGCTTACTTTATCAAATTAAACGTAAACCCCGCCCTAGTTTATTGAAATAATATAGTCGTCACACTTTTTCTCGATATTGAAATTCACATGAAAGGGGTATAGGGTAATATGATAAAAAATCAAATCCTAATTTTAACAAAATTCTTCACTCATTCAAAGAGTCAAACGGATCTCGTCTGATTTAAATCATTCTTTTTGGAAAGAAGCGTTTATATTACTCATTGAGAAGCAAGTTTAGTGGATACGCTCTCGGAAAATGAATTAAATAGAAAATGATTAACCTACCACTAAGGTGTATCGCAAACAAATCTCCCATTACACCAGCCTCATGAAGTAATTTCTGGTTAATTATTTCATCAATTAACACTTCATTTTTGTTTCGCTTACGTATGAGTGAGCGTACGAGGACAAAAAGGTAGATAGAAAATAAATGTTGGTGAAGTGAAATGAAAAATGTGGCATCTTCATTGAGTACATAGGTAAAGTTATTACATTATTTTCTACTTGGCGTTATGCTGATAATGATTACTATTTTTTTGTTTAATCTTTATGGTTTGGAAACTCAATTTTCATTCTAATGTAAAAGAAAGCGTGGTTCATTATTTGATCATCTTACTCTCCCTATTCATTTCCTAATTTTTCCGCCATCCATTTAAAGAAAGGGAAACATGAACGGAAAGGGACAAAATGACAAAAGGAGAGAAGCAGAAGAGGGAACGAGGGTGAGGATGGATGGCTTTGAGGCAGAGGGTCGCGAGGGTAGTCCGAAGAGTCGGACTCGGAGCGACATCTCGGGGAAAATGGGAGAGCAAAAGGGAGAAGAGAGAGAGAGAGAGAGAGAGAACGGGGAAAAGTGGATGATGGTGCGGATGGAAGGAGGGGGAATGGGGGTTGGTGAGACTAGAAGAGGAGCAGAAAAATAAATAAAAGGACAAAAAGATATTCCCCTTCCTTTCGAACAATGGAGCTCACTGAGCTTTGCGAGGGAATGAGAGTAGGAATGGGGAGGGGTTTAAGGCGAGACGGGAATGAGAGAGAAAAAGGGGGAGAGGATAAGAGGGGAAGAAATAAGTCAAAGAGAGAGGAGATATGAATGAGGTGGAGGAAAAGGAGGCGGTTGTGGGACGGAGGCTGAAATGAAAAGTAAAACCGCCGACAGTTGTAGAAACAGATATATATATATATATATATATATATATACATATATATGTATATATATATATATGGTATATATATTTATACAGGTATACACACAAATTTTGTTATTTTTTGAGTCGAAGTGAAGAATAAAGTTAGAGAAGGGAAGGATCGAACCGCGAGTAGTGCGAAATGAGACAGTGGAACGGATTTGGAGAGACGGGTTGAGGGACACGGGGAGACGGAGAAAGGAAGAGAAAAAGACGAAGGAAGATGAGAAGGGAATGGAAAGTTGGGGTGAGGGAGAAGGGAGAGTGCACTCGGAGTGGGGGAAAGAAGAAGTCGTCGACCGGTATATCTCTCGACTCTCGGAGTGGGATGGCGCAGAGAGAGAAACATTTTTGAAAGGAAAATGTTTGGCGTGCGGCATGAGAAAGCGGAATAAAAAAGAAAAATCACGAGGGGCGGGGGTAAGGAGTGGGTTGAAAGAAATAAAAGAGGAGGAAGGTTGAAAGGGGTGGGGGAGAGTATGACGGAAGGGGAGAGAGTTGACGGGAAACTAAAAGGGGGAAGAGTGTGAGACTTGGGGTGTCGGAGGAAGAGGGGCCATGGGATGGGAGTGAGGAGGAGAGAGCGAGAGGGAGACATGGTGGAGAAGGTCTGGGGCTAGCTGGCGAAAAGGCGGATTTCAATGGGCATAGGATATAATGCCGCCCTCAGGAGATCATGGGAAAAATCCGTTGCGCGTAACATCGTTTTCACGATGCATTTTGTCTCTCCATAACTGTATTTTTTTATCCAAATGGTAGGTTGAATCTCTTTGTCATTTTTCTCTCTCCGCGACGGGGTGGAGAGGTTTGAGTGAAACGTAATCGATTATGATTGGGACTCCTGACTCAAACCTAGAAGTCCGACTTGAAAGCTCTCTCAGCTTAATGCTTAATTACTTTACATATGCAAGTGAAAAAGTTCGTCGATATACTTATTCCACATTTTCGTTCGTTTATTTTGCACGAATAGGGAAAGCATGCGTTTAGAACGTACATTAGCTTTCGTCATTTTATTAATTTGTAAATGGTTGAGATGGAGAGACAGCAAAGGATTAAGAGTACACTAGGAAATAGAAAAGAAAACATACGAAGGTCTGTTTTATGAAATGGGGATATTGAACTTCAAATTATTTTATCCAAACTGGGTGTGATTCAACGTAAGCTCGATGTTAATTCAGTCCAACAAATGGTATTTCCTATTAAATGTCTCATAGATTACTCATAGTTTAAATAGGAAATACATATTCCCGGTTAGAATTAAGACGTATTGATAACTTTTAATATTACTTTGATGTAAGTGTCTCATTATTCCACAATTATCAATGAAAAAGGCATAAATGGAAAACACTTAAATTACGATATGATCAAAGAAAGATTATTAGGCGAAAAAATACCAGAAATATATGTAATATAAGTATATTCTAATTATCCTTAAATATTCACAATTTTTTGCATACATCATTACACCAATGGAGTTTAAGTATATGTACGTATTATTTTCGTACCCTCAGTTTTTAACCTTGTTGAGTTTTGCAGTTTTTGTCATTTTTCGTCACACAGACCTCATTTCGTGCTGCCACGATTATAGACACGGAAAAGCGTCATGGTCAGGATTTTATGCGTCTTAATATTGTTTTTCTTTCTTCTTTCTCTCACACACACCTTACAATGAGTTTACATAGTTACTAATTCACGCTAGGGTGACACAAGAACGTTTTCTCGTCAGCCGATCCATAAGCCAAGGGTACGATTCCTACCTAGGTGTGTTTTCCTCTACCAATGGACATGGGTGTTTTTAATTGTCTTCAATATTATGTTTAAAGGTTAGGTGGAAGAAGGGACTACATATTCTCAATCTTGCCCCAAAGAAGGTATTGAATAAAATAAACAAATAATTTTTGGACACCCGGATTCTTATAGGAATACAACTATTTTAGGAGCTACTTATTTTCGCTGATTTCAGGAACACTAGTAGCCAAGAAACACCTCTAAGAATCTCGGAACCACTAAACTTTTAATTAGATTTCCAGCAGGTGTTAGCAAATGTCCGGGAAAACATGTCCGGCTTTTTACAATTATTTTTGGTCGTGAATACCATGCAAGAAACAAGTTGTAACCTATTAATATACTTTTTAAAGCAAGAAAACACTTGAACATATAATATGTAAACCACTTAAATGAAATATTTACTCTCAGTGTTGATATTAGGGATTGATTTATGTTTGGAAGATGAAGTTCCCAGTTTTATCTACTGAAGGATAAAACTTAAGAAAAAATTATTTGTAAAAGATATAAGTGTAAGGCTGATCTAGAGACGAAAACATATCAGTTAAATTTGATAAATTAACATTGGTAATTTTGAAAAAAATTCCCTACATTTGCAAAACGTTGGACTCGCTTTAAAACCATTCATTTCATATTATGAATCACTTAAAAACATTAAGCAAAATGATTCTAAAATATTGGAAATCGAATCCCTGCGTAGACTTTCCTTCGAAACAATTTGCTTCCTCCTCTCGCGAATCTTTCTGGAAATGACACTAGATAATTTTCATAGGATTCCTGGAAATATAATGTTCTTACGTATAGAGAAGACATCACACTATTTAGCTCTCCTAGGGAGGAATTTTTTTTTGCTTTTTCCTTTTGCTCTCATTCGCTTTACCACAACGATTTAAGTTGTTCTTCCTTGGAAGTAAAATACACCGGAAAAACTTTTCGTTGAAAAACAAAAGAATTCGCTGTTTTTTTATGAAGAGGTTTAAAAATGTATTAACCCTAGAACGGCAACGTTATTTTTTTATCTATTCGGGGATCGCGGGGTGAAAAAACACCCCCAATTTTCATGGGCCCGTACCTCGGGCCCAGTATGACTTTGAGGGTTCCACGAGGGTTCATTTTTTTGTCTTTTGATCAAAAACCAAGGGATGTAAATAGTTTTGGCTAAAAGTTTGATGGGTCCGGGAAACTCGATCAAGTAGGGGGTCGTAAACGTAGGCAGTTTCTTTTTGCCGCGAGATTTAAACCGGTCTGGGGTGTTTTTTCACCTAGCGTTTCCGTTCTAGGGTTAATAAAATAAACTATTATTACTTAAGATTAAATTAATTAAGATTAAATTTTTATTAAAATAAAAATTATACTGATGCATATTATTAAACGGGGCCAAAAATGTTCATAGAGGATTACAAAACACCTGTTTTATAACATTGTCTCCGTTAATATTGTTTGACAGCAAAGCTGACTCCATTCAGGATACAACCAAAATAATGTGACCAGACAACCAGTAATTTTTCAGATTATCAACTAACTTCTGGAAAATTGTATTCATCTTCCCGTTTCTGTATAGATTAGAGACATACTAGTTATCAATTTATACAAAGATATATAAAACGTTTTAATCGATCTCGTACCCATTTTTTGAGAAACTGTCATAGGTTCACCGATACTATTACTCTGAAGAAGTAATTTAAATAATTGGGTGAATTTGAAAAGTATCAATATATATATATATATATATCAGTCATATCTTATCTTCCGAAGAAGACGGAGTTCGAGACCGTCGAAATTATCAAGGCATTATTGTGAGTGTTCTTTTTATGTGTTCTCGTGCTGTGTGTTACTGTCTAAGTTATATATATATATATATATATATATATATATATATATATATATATAATATATATATATATGTATATCAAAGTTTTTAACTACTTTACTTTCTTGAACAATGTCTAATGCTTGCAGTTACCGATTAACGAAACGCATCAGCGACACAACGATTTGGTTAGCTTGGAAATAAAAAAGTGTTATTTTTAATTAATTATTTTAACAATTTTTATAAATCAGAGATTGACTATTTTTTGTCAAAACATACTTCTTCCTATTTCGTACTTCTGAGAACAAATGAAAGGTTAACGCATTTTCATGGCTCAGTTAATTTTACCTATTTCATCTCACTACTTCCACTTACACTCTTCAATTTGTTCTCAATACTATGTGGTAATGCATTCATAAATTCCTCATTTGGGCAACACTTTTACGTTAATATGACTCCTCCTATAGTATAGTAGTAACTTGTTATTACTTATACAGGATATTATGGATATTCCGAGCGCCATACGTCTCATCAAACACTTACCTTAGAGGGTTCGAAATTATCCGAATCTCTTACAATTTATGATTTTAACGAGAGACAAATCTGATTCTTAACCCGTGAACAGTAAAATTCACAACTTTATTCAACGAAGAATCGCACGTTTTGACAAAATTTCTCAGATATTTACATAAACGAATTGAAAGGATACAAGATGGGCGATCCAAAAAAAAAGTAGAGTCGAGCTGAAGAAGGAAAGGGTGAAAGAATGCAAAATCCAACGTCGGGAGTTTCGTCTGAGAGGCCTAATAGAGCTTAAATGAAAAATGAAGTGCAAGGGTGAAAGTCGGGAGTCATTCAGACTCTGCTTTGCCAGATTTGCGGCGTCGACGAAGACGAAGACCGAAATAACTCGGGTAAAAAATGCCGGGAAGTCTACTCACTTCTCCGCTTTCTCCCTTTCCGTCACCCTCTCTAGGTTTTCATGTTCACCCTCAACTTTTTTTTTCCTACGTGACCGTCGCACACATGGCGGAGTGGTGATTTTTATTCACCTCATTTTATTAGCAATATTATTATTTTAGCTTTTACAAGAAATCATCGAGTGATAAAATCCTCTGAGGCGCGCATGATTATGGGAATGTATTGGGAGGATATAGGGTGAAAAGAGAGCACGAAAAACGGTCTCCTAGAATCGAATATCACCCGCCCGGCAAGTGGAAAGATCCGGTATTCAAATCCCGGTCGAGGATATAGTTTTACATTAGTGATCTGCTTGATTCCGACTTCCCCACCTTTTTTGTGTTTGCCCTTCATGTGTGTTCCTATCCCCTTTCCTTATATATATTTCAATGTGTGAAGTAATATTTGTTCCCCGTATGGGGGATTTCGTGTTTTAATGTGTATATGGCCAATGTGGCTCGTCTCTTCTTTTGGCTATGCGTGCCATGAAACGCACCGTTCCTATCTTTATGATGTTGTATGCTTGCTAACCTACTGTCCATTCTCCTTCTTGTGTTTGTCTATTTCTTCTTTGGTGGGTGTAACAGCTCCCTAACGCCATCTCCTGGGTAATGAATCGGAGCACTTTGGCGCTTTATAAAATTGCAGATTTCAGTGTAAAGTACATTTTCTAGACAGCTCAAGTGGTCAGAGCATACGCCCGGCAAGTGGAGAGATCCGGTGTTCAAGTCCTGGTCGAGGAAGATATTTTTACATTTGTGATCTGCTCACATCCGCCTTCCCCATCTCTCTTGTGTTCGTCCTTTATGTGTGTTTCTTTCCCATTTTCCCTATATATATATATATATATATATATATATACACACACTATTTTGGAAAACCCACAAACGTGTAATGTAAATTCACTGATAGTCATAACAAACACAGAAAACAAAACAAGAGTGAGTCCCTCTTTTGTGTGTTTTGGTTTCTGTGTTTGTTATGACTATCAGTGAATTTATATATATATATATATATATATATATATATATATATATATATATATATATATATATATATATATATATATAACAAGTGTGTGTGGAAATCCACACAACTAAATACAAATGGATAAAAGTGAAGACGTTTTTCTTCTCCTCCTTCCACTGAACGAAATGGTTATCCCCCAAAAAGTTTAATCAATACTCGTGCGAGTTTCCGATTTTACTCTATTTTTTCATTACATATGCATAAGTAATTTCTCGTGACACATCTATGTATTGCTGTTAGATTTACACAAACTACGATTTTCCGGCGACCTCATCTTCATGGCTAACTGTAGGAATTCAAAAACGACTTAGGTAAAGAAAATATTTCCGTTTCCTCCGAATTGCCTGAATTTCTCATGCAGCTTTGATCACTGTCAGGTTTAGGTGAGCCCTGCTCATCAATCTACCAAACTACCTTTTGCGTTTGTTATTGCGAATAATTATGTGAGGCATACTCACACAAAATATATGTATGTTCATAATAAATCCGGCACTCTACTTGACTATCTTCCTATTTTCATTTTATTTACGAGCTGCGCGTGTATTTGAAGCATAATTACTAAGAACATAAAAACCAAGGGAGAGAGATTTCCATTGTACGTCCATTGGTTAGAGGTAACAGAGAGAGGAGGGATCTGACACTGGGGAGACGGAAAGAACAGGCGAAATAGGTTTTTTGGCCGAGACTGCTGGGAAGTGTTGGCTTCTTTCGCATTTTTCCAGAGGCAGCGGGGGATTGGAAAGGAAAGACAAAGAGGTGGAGGCAAAATGCCTGGGAAAGAGGAATGAATAGTCTGAAGTGAATAAGGATTCAGGTACAAGGATTTAAGTTCATTCATTACATTACGCGCCTCTACTGATAATTCACATTCTGTAGGTGATCGCTTCCACCAGTTTTTCTGAAAATAACAGGAGTTAGAAAAGGAAGGCTTAAAATTTTGTTGAATGTCCCTATAGCTAAATGACACCACGCAATTGAATAACAGTTGTGTTTTCCATGTGGCTATGTCTATTAATTATACAGAAATAAACGGTCACCTTGCATATTCTCTTCGCATTTTCTCATGATGTCTTAGGTGTAAATTAATAAATACATGAGTTTCCCAGATTATGAAAAGCAGTATGTATTTGCACCCTTCGCATGAAGGGTGCAAATACATACTGTGTGTCTTGTATGAATGTATCAACCCTTGTATGAATTCCATCGCGACGTTCCCAAAAAATAACAAAAGAATACGAAACCCAATGTATGTTTTAAGTGCAACTAAAACCCCTCGAATCTATATCGCCATAAGTCTTCGATCATCGCAAAAATTAAATAGACCACATCATTGAGAAATATTTAACGATACGTTACAGTCACTTTTTACTTTAAATTACTTGTCATTTGTTAAGGAATGGGCTTGAAACCATATCTATATGTCATTTTTGACCGGAATTGTTCTTCCAAACACACCATATGACTATTATATTACCTTTAATGAAAGTGAATGGAGGACTGACCATCATAAAAATAATGAATGAGAATATGAAAAACGAAATGGGATAAAATCCTGTTTTCCTTGATTTTTTCTTCTCATTACTTCTAATTCCAATGGAAAATGATAGTGAACACCAAAAATATACCCAAAAATACTAGGATATAGGGAGAAAATCTACGTCCAACCTCACCGAAACATCTCGGAGTTTGAGTATAACTATGGCTAAAATAAGTACTTTTTTTTTTAGGTAATCTACCGGTTAAGGTAGGTTTTTGGATGGACCCAACTATCAAATAAACATTTTGTGACTCCCCACCTAGCAAACTAATCTATATCAGGTCCCTCTTCATCTCGGTGTACTTCTTTCCTCCCTTCATCTCGTCCAACATCCCTATCCTGTTCCTACCCTTACCTCGCTTGCCCAACATTCTTCCCTCTATTACCCTCTTCAACATTCCACTACCGCTCAATACGCCCTTTATCCATTTTTCCTGCCTCCATAGGATTTCTCTCAACAAACCCCTCTCCTCCCCCACCATTTCTAGTACTTCCTCATTTGTTTTCCTTTCGGTCCATTTCACCTTTTCCATTCTTCTCCACACCCACATTTCAAAAGCCTCCAATCTACGTCTATCCTCCTGCTTCAGCGACCACGTTTCCGCGCCGTACATAGCTACGCTCCATATCAGAGTTTTTACGAGTCTTGTCTTAACATCCCTACTCAACGTCCCCGTCATCAACTCCCTCCTCCTTGAAAAAGCCTCCTTGCCTAGCGCAATTCTTCTCCTTACGTCCCTACCACTTTGACCGTGTTGGTCCAAAACACTTCCGAGATATGTAAACTGTTCTACCTGCTCTATTTTTTCCCCGCCTATTTTAATATTTAGCTTAGCCTAAAATAAGTACTAAGGAATTCAAAATAGAAGTAACCTTTTTTGAACCCTCCGTCAAAATGGCCAACATTTTGATGATCTACCAATGCTCATAGAACCAGGAAGAAGAATAAAAATACTGTAGAGAAGAGAGACAGATCCGTGGGTTACAGGCGAGTAGTTTGGATGTTGTATAACTGCCTCGCATACAATAAGTCCCTATGGGTGGGATTGAAATGAAGAGGATAGGATTTTTTCCAGTGAGAGGATAAAAAAAGAGTGGATCACAATGGAAATGTGGAACAAACTGGGCGTTGCGCATAAGTATACACGAGTATATGCATAAGGATCGAAAAAAGGGACAGAAAAGGAAATGAATATATGCATTGCAAAGCGAAACGTACATTCTTTAAAAACGTTTCGGTAACAGGAGCCATGCGACCGTGGGGAGGAAATATATGCAAGTTCGTGGAATCAAGGCATTAGAATCATAAGTGAGCCTGGAAGACTTATTGTGGGCATCAGTTCTTGAGAACAGGCATCCACATAAAATACACGTACATGTAGCACTTTTGAGCTGCATCTATAAAGTAAGCCGACACAAAAGCATGTGATGGGGAATTCATTCAGATCGTCAGGGTTCATTTGAGTGGAAAGGAGAATGAAAAAGAGCAGGGCAAAAATTTAATGAGACAATGATATGGAAAGATACCACTATAAATGGGTACGATTACCTATTACCCGATCGATTTATGGGTACACCTTAGGTACGATTTTTGAAGCTCTATCATAGCTGCTCGATTAGATAGAATAAGCAAGCAAATTGTGATTTTTTAAAAGTAAATCTGCAAATATTATTAAAGATCACAATTTAGAAAGAAGCTACGGAAATTTCCTCCAAGTGCACGGTTTTTCTTTTAAACAATCGAAATATTCCGCATTAGACAAAGACCTGAATCTACTTTTAGTAAAAACCGAGGATCATAATGATACAGTGCTCATTGCAATTTTAGCACGCGAAAGAAAGAGGAGCTAAATCCGTAGAAATAAAAACTGTTAAAACATGCGGCAGAATCACGAAACAGTTGACCGGAAGAGGGTACAAAAATGTACAAAATTTAGTACAACAAAATTGTTGACGCATATTAGAGGCGAAAGCAAAAAGGATTAGATGATGGACTAAACCGTAGCAAGTTCTCACTCCAATACTTTTAGCCACGTACGAGTCAAAAATAATATAGCTGTCAAGGAATCTTGACAAAATATGACTAGGGAAAGAAATTGGGAGGAAAGCTCGCAAGCAGAGGAGAACGAAGAAAAGGGAGGGAACAAAATGGCAAATAATGAAGACAACATCATTCCCCATCGTTCTCTCTCAAGACAGTGGAAGAGAAGAGAAAATATTTTGTCCCGTAGGGCTAAAAACATGGAAAAGTAAAGAGAAGCAGTGTCGGGGAAAAAAAAGAAGCCCAAGGATGCGGGATTAAGGAGAATAAAGGAAGGGGAGGCGAAAGACAAGGGAACACGCGGAGACGGAGTAGGAGGATGGAGGAGAGAGGATCGGGGAAAGGAGGAAAAGGAGGTGGGGTCGGAGGGAGAGTGAGCGAGGAGCAGGGATTGAAAAGAGCAAAGTGAAAAGTTGGGAGGCATAGTTCTTCCCACAGATGAGGAATTTACGTCGTTGGTTAGAAGGAGGAAAGAAAAAAAATGAGAAAAATCACGTGGCACAAAATGAAAGGAGTGAAGTAGAGCAGAGGGAGGAGGGTGGTCGGGTAAAGTGTGTTAAGGAGACGTGGACGAGAATCAAAGGGAAATGGAGGGAAAAGGACAGGGTGGCGGAAGAGACACGTGTAGTGGATTGGAGTCGTGGAAGAGAGGAAGAACGGATAAAGGAGGAGGTGAAGTAACGGGAGGAGTAAAGAGAAAGGCGGAGCCAGGAGGGAGATAAAGAGATGAACAAAAGCGGATGAAATATTTATACATACATAGCGAGAGAGCGAAAAAGAGAATGGGAGCTTTTGGAAATTGCGGGAAGAAGATCAAATATAAACTTTGGCGAAAAATAATAGTTGTAACGTTTGAGGAAAATTAGTAGATTGAACACATAGATAATTTAATTTTAGTAGATGTAATATAAATAAAGGAGAGGAGAAATCAATGCTATTTCTCTCAAATGCAGAAGGATCTTAAAAAATGCGGCACCTGCAGTTTCCGGACAGCAATCATGTGGATAATTCGTTGAAGTGGCTAGACTTGACGTAAACTATCAACTGGAGGAATTTGTTGTCATTAAAAGTGTACGTAATAGTTAGAATAGAGCCTAAATTTTCTTTATATTTCTGGGAAGTGCACTAATTACCACTGACTAACTGGAAGAAATAACTCGCTGGAAAATGTAATATCACATCATGGAATAAATATTCTGAACTGTTTTCATAAACGCGGCTTTGTGCACGGTTAGAAAATGCACTGATTAATTCATAGGATAAATGCGAAAATTAAGAAAATATATTCCTTATTCATTCGTAAGAAGAAAAGGGTAACTTAATGGAAATAAGAGAACTTTTACATATTTCGTAGGTCATAAGTCAAGAATAACGTCAATGGTCTTCCAAACACTTGACTTTTACAGAGTACTTTTGTGTGAATAATGAGAACAATTTTTGCAACATCGGGGAAGTTAATTTGAAAATATTCAATCTGTGGAGGATTGTTCATTATTATATTTGATTCCATCAAATGGAAATCAAACTTTGTATCCACAAATGACATATTCCATTTATTTCACTTAAAGATGGCATTACATTCCTATAATCAGAAGTTGACTACTCTCTTACATAATTGTTGTCATCATTAAATTATTTTAACTAAAGAATTATGAGAAAAACGACCAAATCCATAATAAAATGAATGCACTAAGTTCCTCAAAGACACACGGTCTACCTTGGAAACAGAAGAACTGCAAAAGTTCAAATTAGACGGGGAACCTCGGAATCATTTTTTTTTAAATGGAGAGATATACTCCTTCAAACAGGATTATTAATATTGTTATGCATCGCGGCTCACAAAAGGAGCACCATGAACCAGGATTCCCCGCCTGAAATCATCACCCGGAAAGAACGAAAGCATGAGAGTGTCGCAAAAGTTTGAGAGAGTGAGTGGCAGCCCGAGGGAGGCAATATGGCTACATGATGTACAGCAGAGGAGTCCGTGAGTATGACGCTAAAAGTAGCGAGATGCATGGGGAGCCAGAGTGTGAGAGAGCGAGAGATGGAAGGAGCGCAACTGCACTGAAAGGGAAGAAGAGAGAACAGTAATCTTCTACGTGTCTCACTGCCTGGGAGGGTGGAAATGAAGTGAGAGAAGAAATGAGCAGGGGACGTGCCCACTGACTTTGGGTGGGTGGGGAGAGGGGGCGACTCTTTGCGGCGTCGGAGGTGACGAAGGATATGACAAGACCCCGACGCTTCGGAGGAAAGCGGTGAGGTGGTGATGCTTTCGGAGGGGGAGTGCGAGTATTTAGGGATATGGATGCCATGACAAAGATCTTCCTTCAAACCCTTGGTCTGTCGAGATGCTGGGATCCACTGCTTCCCTTTCGGACGGACCATGATGTTTTCTCAGAGTATCGGATTCATACGAGCGTTATTGACTTTCTATGTCAGGGCCATGGCTTCAAATTCAAACAAAGAACGAGTTATCAATTGGTGATCCCGTTCAAACTTGGGGAGATAACTACACGTTCAGAGAACAGCTTTGGAGATCCTCCGCGTGCAGTACGACCGAAGGCCACATCGTATTTCTCTGCAGCCTAGCTCCACTCCATAAAATTGTATCTATTACGCGAATTTTCTCTCCTATTAATAATGGAGATAGAAGGACCTAGAAAAATTGCAATTTATATAAAGACTAATAATAATGGCTCTCAGTAATATTTCTGGATTCACGCAAAGACCCCTTGAATGCTACAACAGGACTCGTTTCAAAGGCGCAATTAAGATAGTACATTTATATAGTATATACACATAGGTATTCTGGGAGAAAGTCAATGCATAGTTGCTCATCTGTGGAGGCTGAAGTAAATCTTCTTTGAGAAAAATATTCAAAATGCATGTATTTCGTTCAAGTCTATCGCAAAATGTTAAATGAAAATGAGTGAAATACATTTCAAAGTTAACTGCTGCCCTCTCTAAATATAAAGTAGTGTTTGACAGAAAAATTACAGAATAATCCTAACGACGTGGTAAGTTTTAGATAAGCTTGTATATTTTACCAGATGCCTATGGCATAAAGAAAGATTATTTTTGTCGCAAGCACAAATTCTCTATCTTTCTCTCAAATCTGATATTTTTTTAATTGTTTTCATATTATATATATATATATATATATATATATATATATAAACACACAAACACTAACACAAAAAACACCACACACATAGATACATAAAAGAAGGACACTTACATTGGATATTTACGTTTCGACGGCACGGCCGTCGTCATCAGAATTTGATGACGACGGCCGTGCCGTCGAAACGTAAATATCCAATGTAAGTGTCCTTCTTTTATGTTTCTATGTGTGTGGTGTTTTTTGTGTTAGTGTTTGTGTGTTTGTGCGTCGCCGGAGAGCGTCTTTTCCAAGTTTATACATATATATATATATATATATATATATATATATATATATATATATATAAACCATAAACACAGTAATCAACCCGAAGGTCGGTTTAGTAGGTGATGGTAGAACTCACCCATGTACCAAGCCCGACGGCGCGTGAATATTCACACATCAGGGTAGATCAACTAGCTTGGGTGGAGCTGCAGGTGCCCAGAGTGCCTTGCCCGGGAATCGAACCCGGGACCCTCCGGTCAGTAGTCCAACGTTCTACATATATATATATATATATATATATATATATATATATATATATATATACATATATATATATATATGTAGAACGTTGGACTACTGACCGGAGGGTCCCGGGTATATCTATATATATATATATATATATATATATATATATATATATATATATATATATATATATATATATATATATATATATCTGCAATAGAAATAAAAACTTAATAGCGACAAATTTTAAAAATGCATAGACTTTTCAGTGAAAATATTTGAAATATTTGTTTTTAATAATTTTAATGCCGTAGTGAATATATCGTTTATTTAATCGATTTCTTCTCCTTCAACTTCCCTCTGCCATTTTATCAAGCGTTACATCCTAAATTATGACTGTAGGCGTTTTCACCATATTCTGTATTTTCAGAAACCTCTCGTCTCCTTAGAGATTTCCTTTATTGACTGATTGTTTTGTCTTGATATTATTAGCATTTCTACTGGATTATAAGCATTCTTAGCGATTCATTACAGCGCCGCTTTGAATTTGAATTATACCTTTCACCACATTTGTCAATAAGGTTTAAGAATATAGATTATCCCTCACATTTCCTTCTCTACTAAAATAATACTTTCTCGTATCGAACGTCAAGACAATAAGTGAAAGCAAATTAGTAATTAAACCACTGAACTCAAACAACTTTAACCTTCCAAAGGGCCATTATGAGTGCTACTCAACTAAACATTATAGTTTTTACATTTCACATTTAGGTTACTCATTTAACCGGCTTTCGTTAGCAAAAATCGAGCTCGAGTTTGGCTCAGGTGATTTTACCCCGGAGATTTTCTAAATATTATGAGAAATTTAATAATTATCAATTAAATCATCGCCGAATAAGCTAATTTAAGAACACTACTTCGTTATTACGGATTTATCCGTTAGAGGTTTCATCTAGTTATATTTTTAGTGCACTTTTTACAGCAGTTTTATCAGTGTACGAGGTCGCCTTTACAGCCGGAGAAGCTGAACACTTAATTATAAATCCTTTATGATTACATTGCAAAAATTCTTTCCTAAGACCGATGACAAATTCAGACCGTGTTAGTCTGATGGAAAAGGTACTTATCTATTAATCCAGAGGTCACAAAGTTGAGTCCTGGAATGGATATATGTCAACTCTGGTAATTCCTCTGTTAAATTCGAAGACAAGCAGAGAGCTTGTTGGGGTCCCACTTAGTACCGTAGTTGGGGTCCCATATTAGACTCGAAAAGGATATTCACAAGCATCACATAAGAATGGCACACTTCTATATCTGATTTTGATTCATATATTATTTCATTCACAATGAATTTTTTCAATTTTTTTTCGTCAAAATTAATTATAGATACCGCTTATAACACTTTACGAAACATACAAATAGGTAGATATTATTCTGAATAAATGATGCTGAAAGAAACATAAAAATCAAATCAAAATAAAACACCGCAATTAGCGTTACGGGAAAAGCTTTTAATGATGTTGGGTCATCAGCAATTTTGCAATGAGATTAAGAGACTAGAATCCCAATGCAAAAATGTGCCAAAACCAGATTGCCCCCGACTGAGACTAATGGCCGCTTTTCCCGAATACTTCGACATTCCCGTGGATCATTAATGCTCTGAATTAGAACATAAAAAGACTACTGGGGTGGTTAGCTTATTAGTAGTCAACGCCAAGCGCGAACGTTGGATCTTTAGAAGTAATAAGGTTGTCTGTTCTCTACTTAGACGTCGGCGAGAAAATCCAACTCGTGTACTCGTATACAACGAATGGAGCTTTGGAGGGTGGACAAAATAGCTCTAGAGCCTTCTCTCAATCACCCACACTACTCAGATTTTCAATCCATCCGTCCACCTCGCCCTAAATTTTCACATTTTCCTAATAATGTTGTTGTTTTAATGTGAAGAGAAAGATAAATATTTGTAAATGAAGAATACGACTCAAATGCAGGTCAATTGTAATGAAGGATCTCAGGGTTTTCCCGGCGTATGGTATTCAAGAAGTTTTCTCGGGTTTCCCACCGGGTCAGGTTGATGAAGTGCACCGACGTTTCGAAGGCTGACTCTGCCATCGTCTTCAGGGTGACTTCACCTGACCCGGTGGGAAACCCGAGAAAACTTCTTGAACAGGTCAATTGTGTTAGCGTTTTTTTAATCCTTCGACTTTTAACATTTCTAGCACCACGGCAGACTGAAATATCCATGTCCACTATTATTTAATTTCATTGACCTTTAATTATACTTTCACTTTATTATTATTTTTTGGAAAAATACATAAAATTTATTTCATGGCTTAATACTACTAATCAATTGAAGAAAGTTATCACAAAAAGTATTGCAGCCTAGCGTTCACGACTAGAATCTCTTTAGTCATTTGTGTAAATCATTTAAGAGAGTCAACCTTTTCAATGTTTTTTCTCATGATTTCTCGTATAACTCATAAACTCGATAAACTCAATAACTGAGAAATGAAACCGCTATTCGTGCGGTTTCCTTTTGCTTTCATGTTGCACGCTCGGAGTGAATAAATGTTTATGCTAGCAATGTTAAAGCTTTATTTTAGCAAAAGAGACTAAACAATTTCAGCATTTGAAATATTTATTCGATTCCTGTGGATTAGATATAACTTCAAATGAAAATCGAATCTTTACGTATTTCTCACTGACAACGCATATCCAGTATCTGGCAGAATTTGAACCTGAATAGCATTATCCACCATTTTAATAGTCAAATGAGATGATAAAATGAAGTATAATAAATGGAAGAGCGATGAGATGTCAATGGCTGTATGACATCGGTATTGTTATCGTGTAGCCAATGACATGAAGGTTCTGAACCAATAACAGGAGGGCTGGGATGAGAGAAGGGTGAGCGTTATGCAATGATAACAACGACTCTGTCTCGATGGAATTATTAGCATGTCTATACAACCAACGGTTTTTAGAAAACCAAATCTGACAAAGATGGAACAGAGGAAAAAATAGTATGGCTCTTCTTGGTGGCACGTCGTCGTACGGATTCACCATTTTGGTTTTTTTGTGATAATAGGTTTATTATGTTACATTTTTGAAGACTTGACTTGAAAAAATCAAGTCCAAAAGTTATTTAATCGCGATAATTGAATTAAACAATGGAATTTGACCCCCGGTGGACCGCCTGCCCCTATGTCGCAAGAAGGTCGAATTTTAAGGTGCACTCATGCTATTGTCGTAGATCAATTTCAAGAACGCTGTTTGGTAATATATCATCCAATCAATTCCAAGATTCTTTAACACTTGGGTCGAGAGAGAAATGAAGTATCCACCTGCATTTTAAGACTGAAAGAATAATCACAGCCTCCAAGCAACTTCATAAGTTTTTTGAGAAATACGCTCGGCGAAATTAATTTTTACCCAAACTTCTCAACGCATTTCACTTTGCGGAAGGATAGAAAACGCAGAGTCACACACCTCTACAATGAAATCACCTCTTCGACACAAAACGACCACATAATAATGAATTTACGTATAATGTACTTAATAAAGTATTATCCGTGTTTACATTTTAATTGTCCTTAAATCCAATCACTTAGGAACCCAAGGAATGTTATTAATGAAAAGATAAAGCTGACAGTGATAGACGAATATGACTGTCACATGTACAGCAATCAATACTAATATCAGGAGGAAGATCGTTTTAAATGAAAAAGAAATGAAAAGGCATAGAATATTATTAGCTTTGTATTTTTTATTAATTCTGGAATTATCTAATTGAGATCGAAAGTATTTTATTAAAACTCTATGCACTAAAACTTCTATCAAAGACTTATATTTTTTCGTTAATTATTCAGGCTTATGAATGCAACTTAATGAAGTAATATCTTCCTATAAATTAAAATAGGCCTATTGTTACACCAACGGGACCCACTGAAACTTACCGTTTGTGAAAAGAATCGAAAGTGACATTCATTAACATGTTCAATGTTTGGTAAGTAATAAAAACTCACAAACATGATGCCTGCACTAGTTCACTTTATCAGATAGCACAAAACGTATTTCATTTTAAACATGATAAAACTTAACAGTTATACTTTGCTCTAAACTACGAATTTTATTAATTTACAACTCTGTCTCTAAAATTTTGAGTTACGAATTCTTGTACATTTCCCATTGCTCTAATATTTCTTCATATCCAAACAATGCTAAGAGATGTTTTTTTAAAGTATTTTTAGGAACGTAAATTAATTTAGTGTATTATGACAAAGAACAATTGACAATAACTTTTCTAACTGATTTTCTAAACGTGTTTTACGAATTTCATTCGTATTTAACGCTTTTTACGTTCAAAATTTCCATAAGAGATGCTCTATTGCTAATATAGCGAAGTTCCTCTTCTAAAAGTTATTATTACTCGATGTGAAATTTTAGAAAAAAAATAGAAAAGAAATAAATGACCATAAATTAGTTTTTACAACTGCCATAATTTTTCTGATTAGAAAAGTTAGTTGGCATACGTGATTGTGTCTTTCTTCATTTCCTTATCCCTCTAGCCTTCTTCTGCCAAAATAATCTTAACAAAAATATTCGTTCGCATGGGCAAGCCTACCTACTTAATCCAGAATGCCAAAAAGGTGTAGTCCTGAAATTTTTTTCTCCAAATTTTAGCCAAAAGAAAAATCGCCGATGAATCTTTACGTCAAACGGAGTTGACCGAGAACGTGCTTTTCATCAGAGCCATTCTCGTGGGCATGTAAGAAACGGCTGACCGAATAACTGACCTTATATTGTGTCGTCCATTAGCTATGCCCTCAATAATAAGTTATGCGAATAGTGGGAAATTATTCAAAGGGTATTAGAGTAATCTGTTACTTTTATTTTGTGAACGAACGTAAAATACGCGACGTCTGAAGAATAGCTGTCCAAACACAAGCTGAAATGCGACATATGTAGCTTACGGGAAATTAAAAAAATAGTTAATCTTCCCAGGAGGACACTCGAAATGGAAGAAGAAAAATACGACTGACCGCGGCCTAAGGCGGATAAAAAACAATCACAAACATGTAGGGACTCGAAAGAACACGACTGAATGAAAAAATCAGAAATGGAAATAAAACCGTCGAGCGGAAACAAGAGAGGAAAAGAGAATAGGAAGACCAAAACGATATTTCTGAATCGAACGCTCCCAATATTTTTTCGCCTTCCTCCATCACTTTTTACCCCGTCTTTCATTTCTTTCCCCGATCCCCACTTCTAGTAGCGAGCTAGTGAGCAAGCAAGCTAGGCCGGCAATTATTCCGATCGTGCAAACTCTCATCGAGGGCTTCGCTACGCCAATACGGTAGCCAATATCACCCACCCCTTACCCCTTCCTAAACTCCCTGGCCCCGACATAACCGCACTCTCTTCTGCCCGCCGTTCGCGCCAATTTTTCTCCCTTCCCCTTTAAAACATCTCCCCCTTCCCACCCACCCACTAACGCCTCTTCTTCCCACCATATTCATCCCCCCACCCACCGAAACGTTCACACTCTCGTTCACCAACCTCACTCGCGATCCCTCCCTCTCCCCCCTCCATCGCCCGAATTGCATTCTTGATTCACCCTCTCTTATTTTCCTTCGCCCCAACATTGCTGGAATCCCATGTTCGTTTTCTATTACTTTCTGGAAATTCTGTGGATGAAAACTAAAAACCTGAACCCGCAGAAATCACCTTTGAAACAAAGAACTCGCCGATATTGAAAAAAAATACCCTGGAAGTGTTATTTCGGGGAACGGTGTAAAGTTGCTGACTTCGTATGGTTGATTTTTAAGTCTAGAAAAACAGTTTTTGGTTTGCTTTTCTCCGTTATTATGGGGGGTAAACATTAATATAAAATTCTAATTATTGAGAGCATATGTTGAGTTTTCTAGGTTTTATAAATATCAGCATCGTAATATCGTATCCACGCCTGTTAATTTAGCATGAAAAATATTTCCTAATGATCCTCTTCACGATGACTTTCCCATTACTATTGTCATAGCCTATACGGTTATAATCTCCCATTGAACTAGATGGCCACCATGGTTATTAGATCACTCTAATTTTTGTCTTAATTATTGTCTGACAAACCGCGACTTTTATCTATTCTGCATTCGTTGTTTACAAACTCCAACGACGTTTAGAGTTATTCACAGACCGGATAATACAGTAATTATTCTTCGGTTTAAATGCAAATACAGCATCGTTGATTATCACACTTTAGCAAAGAGTGATATCTGCAGCTTTAACCAAGTTTTCCAGCGCTTATGTGTTTCCATTTCGCAACAAGCATATATCACTGAGCTGTCCTCGTCACCCCCACTGTTCCATCAACATTTTTCCCCACCCCGCCCCAGCACCTATACACCCGGTTTTGCTTCGGTCTCCCACCCGCCCTCGCCCGTGTTTCCCATCGCACTTCCGGCGAATGTAGCGCGCCCTCGGCAAGGGTCCGCCTAACTGCTCACAGCTAAGCCATCGGTCGCCTCCGCGTTTGGTCGAGTGCCACCCCTATCCCTCGTGCCCTCTCACCCCTTATTCCCCCCCTCCCCCCCTCACACACGAACACACTGAAAACGCTGTCGCGCCCGGTCCGCAGCCGATAATTAGCCAATCGGCCTCATTAATGGTGTAGACAGCACGACCTTATCTCCCAATCTCGTTTTCGTTAAGGGGACCACGGGTCCATATTCAGCCAATGGAAGAATTTGCATCCCCATCTTCTCGGACCCCCTCGCCCGAAACTGCGCCTCATTCTCCCCGACAGTTGAGCGAAGTCGATTTCCCAAAACCTCAACCATTTGCTAACCGTTATTGCGCATAAGGTCGTCTCTGGGATTCGTAAGCCCCCGCGTCGACAAAAATGCTGTCTGCTCCACAAACAGCGACTGCACGACACATACTGGATATTTTGTCGTACGTCCAACTAAGTAAGCCACCCTCTCGTACGTCTATGCATTCATCGCTAGTAATATGCTACTGATGTACACTTGCAGTTCACTCCGGTGGAGTTTTCCCATTTACAACCTATGCATTGAGGACCGATATTAACATAAACATGTGCTTCAATAAAATAAATTACTGTCATTCAGAAAGTTACCGCCAACAAATTTCAGTCGAATTTCAACATCTATTTTCCGTAAGTTGTTCTTTTTAGGCAAAGGGGCATTACATGAGTAAAACACCGAAAATATGGATCAGTTATCGAACGCTCATGCTGTATAATTCAAAGATTGGAGTACCAATTGTAAAAACCGAGTTACACGACATATTGTAATGACATTTTAATAATTATTAAAAAATATGCCTTCAGATATACATTAAATTAAGCAAACCCTTCAAGCGTTAAGAAGATATATTTACTACTAATATAGTATTACTTATATTGGATGGAGGCGATAGAGCGATCCCAGAATGTGAACCTAAGTCATTGCAGGGGCCCAAGAGAACTTTTTTCAAAAACAAAGTTTTAAGACCGCCTGAAAAACCCAGTCAACTTCTTTTATTAAGCATTTCCTATGCAGAAACTTTGCAGGATAATCATCCCTCTAGTATTACCAATACTAATAATACATAATATTTTCTCCTGGAAAACTTAACGGTGTGTGATATTACGTCGATACAATAACCACATTAGGATAGGGTTTCTTTTAATGACGTTCTTTTGGCATTTGCCTCAGATATCTCAATGAATGTTGGAAACAGTTGACGTGGTGAATCATAAGTATAAAGCCAAACATTAAAGATTAACCATCTCATAATTATCTGAATGATCCTACATATATATATATATATATATATATATATATATATATATATATATATACACACAAGGTAATTGACCTAAATGTTAGAAGAAAACACCCACATGGCAAAGTAAATTGCACATAATTTTTTTTACAGTCATAAATACAATAGTCAATTAACCAAGCTATATGATCATGCATTCGATAAAAAAATTTGCCCTGAAAACGGGAACTTCAACGTACATGGCAAAGGACGAAATAATGAAACCAAAATATACATGGCAAATTTGGAACAACAACATTGTTAATTCTTCATGCGTACTCTATTGATAAATAACTAAAAAAAGCGCTGCAATGTCTCGAACTGTTGCAGCCCTTCATTCCAAAAATAATTTTCATTGAAACAGACTGATCATGAGAGTATTTATAAATCAACCATTGGTTGTGTTTGGTGAGGATATTCACTATGTCGGCTGCACAATTAAAATGGAATGCAAAAATAAAAGCTGCAGAGGTGGTCCGGCAAGGAAAAAATGTAACGAATTGTCCGTTAATCCGTTCGTGTATGAGAGACATCTGTACGTTATCAACCTGAGGATCCCGAACAGTTTACTTGGGAGCAGCCTTTTCTTCTATCACCATAATGCTTTAGCCACTATGATTGTCACCCTGCCTTAGCCTGCTGTCACTCCCCTATGCTTCCCCCACTCCCGCCCATCACTTCACGTTCACCACTCGCCGCCCCTAGCCACCACACCCACCCGCCTCATAACCACATGCGATCCACTTCTACCCCTCCCTCCACATCGTTTCCTGCTGCCAACTCCACCCCTGCGCCTCCAGTGAACCGACAATTGCCATTTGCTTCAGCATATGAGCCAATCCCGGCCACCCACGCGTACGATATGGCTCCTGTACATCACGTAATGACTTCCTTCTTCCCCTTCAGTCACCCCACTCCTCTAAGTCCGTCCAAACCCCCTCCCCTCTCCCTTTGTCCTTTCATCCCTTCTCTTTCTCTCCGTATCTTCCAACCTATACCCCGACCTTCGCCTCTATCTCTCCCGGCCATTCACATTTTCTCATCTTCTTTTCTCATTTTAATCCGTCCCCCTCATTCATAGTTGACATAATTGATGGCAACTTGCTCTGCCTTTCACGTAAGCCTTCCTCTTGTATTTTGGTGGACTCATTGTTTACTTTTCTTTCTATGTGTCGCCGAACGTTATCACTATTGTCTAAATAGTTAACGCTACGCTTGCGATATTCTGTCATTTTCGCATTTAAGCTCTTTCCCAGGGAAAATCATTGCTCACTGCAAATAAAATGAAACCTTTGTCATAACACAGGAGACTGATATAAAAGCTTAAAGTTGTATATCATACTCAATTCGTTCATTTCTTTAGTATATATTTGTACCTCTTCATGTTTAACGTATTAAAACTAAATAATTTTTTCCAAATCTATTAGTACAAGGGGTATTCTTAAAGTAAGTACCGTTTGCTTATATTTAAATATTGACGCTTCAGAACACAGTTTTGCTCCTGCAACGCCATCTACGGATTCATTGAGAAGCTATAGCAGCATTTGTTTTGTTTTGAAGTCGTTTGCTTGTCCGTGCATGCAAACAACAATATCCGCGACAATCGTTGATCCCGCCAGCTGTGAAGTGCGTTCTGTCATACGATTCTTGTATGCAAAAGGATTGTCGGCTGCTGAAATTCATCGGGAATTATGCCTAGTTTATAAACCTACAGTTATGAGTTAAGGAAAGGTTAGACAATGGTGCTATGATTTTAAAAATGGACGAACAAATGTCCATGACGAAGAGCGAAGTGGTAGGCCCAGTATTCTGACCGATGAAATTGTTTCGCAAGTGGAACAAAAACTGCGATGTGATCGTCGATTGACAATTAATGGCCTGGCTGAACAATTTCCTCAACTTGGACGAACTACTGTCTACAATATTGTTACGGAAAACCTCGGATACCATACACTGCGTGCAAGGTGGGTACCGAAAATGCTCACCGACCACCACAAAGAGCAAAGAATGTCCAGTGGACGAGTTTTTGGGTCGTTGGGAACTCTTTAAACCACCCACCGTACAGTCCTGACCTTACACCCAGCGACTACTTCCTCTTCTTGCACTTGAAACAGTGGTTCGGTGGACAACGTTTCGAAACCGAAGAGGAACTCAAGAATGGCGTTGTCGATTATTTCAACCCTCAGGCGGCGAGTTTCTATGCAGAGGGGTTAAAGAAGCTGGTGCAGCGGTACGAAAAATGCTTAGAAGTGAACGGCGATTATGTAGATAAGTGAAGTAGGTTTGTAGCTAACTAAAAGTGCCAATAAAATGTGTTTCATATGAGTATATTTTTTCCTGTGACCAAACGGGTCTTACTTTATGAACACGCCTCGTATTCCTCTTGTTCTCCAGCTCTAAGGGAATGTTCAAGCTAACATAGTTCAATATAAAGCGCTGAAACTACATAATTTGCGGCATATTAAACAATTAAAAGGACACATTATTAAAGTTTTTTCTAGCTATATGACGGCAAGCTTACAGCAAAACAACAACTACTTACAAGTGAAGAGAGATAAAAACTTGAAAACCTCTACTTATTCTTTAAGTACGAGTTCTCGTTTATTCAATAACATTTCTCAGCGCACTATTCTTCTTCCAAACACTTGCAGATATATGTACATGCAGACACATAAATTTACAGACAATCTTCACTCTCCTTCTCTCTCTTTCTCTATCTCCTTTCCAGTCCCTTTCGCAACTATCCTCCGATTCCGCAGCCGTGCCCACCTGTGCATAGAAGGCAGCTGCCATGGCTGGACGCCCAGAGGAGTGACGTGAACAATCTCGCAGTCATGCACCATTTCCTAGCGTACCGCCGCTCCCTCGGCCTCCGCCATTCCTGTCTTCCCCCTCCCCCTTTCAACCCTTCACCGCAGGTCTCCTCCCGCCGCCGGTCCCTTCAAAACCATCTTCGGCGCCCACCCAAAGCCCCTAGTCTCTCTCTCTCTCTTTGTCGTATCTCTCTCCGTCGCAGCTCCCATTCTATGACAACCCTCATGAGGAACTGGTAATCTTGCTTTGCGTCCAAATGCCTTGTCCCTACGAGGAAATAAATGGTTGGTTCTGCGAAAAATTTATTTTTTCTTCACCAACCGTGTAAATGCTAATGGGAAAAACGATTAGATACCAAATCAGGAGTTAACTTTGTTCCACCGCGCGATATCCTTAGCGTTGTCCATATTTTTGACTCAATCTTTTAAACCCTAGGCCTTATATCATCATAAAATCTGGTTAACTATTTTACAATCTACATGAATCACTGCTGTTGGAATAGAGGTGACAGATATGAAGGTTTTAAATACTTAAAAACCATAAAGGAAATTCAAAACTTCTTTCTATATATCTGAACTATCAATAAGGAAAATAAAATCAACAAAGCGAAAGGTATTACTAATTGACTCATAGTTTAAACTACAAACCAAAACCACAGTAATCAACCCGAAGACGTGTGAAATTCACACATCAGGGTAGGGGACCAGTTCCTTTCCCTGTGCCGCGTATGGTTTCTCAGGAAGATCTCATACCCGAAAATTCTTTTGGAGAATGAATGTGAAGTTTGGGTGAAGGTGAGGGTACCCAGAACGAAACGAGCCTCGGCCCCAGTAAATAGCTAAGTATCCACCAACTAGACTACCGATATAGTTTAAAATATAAATTAGCCATTTTATCTTGAAGTTAATAAAGTGAAACAAATATTTATGCATTTATTTTATAAATAAATACCTGAGTTATGAGTTCATGATAAAAACGCTGTTTATCGAAATTTTGGAGAAGCATGACTCACCAATATTAAAACCATTTTATTAGTATTCGTCCACTGGCTGAGAGTAGGTGTTTGCCCCCTACTTGACCCTAGATCGTCAGAATATTGTATTCACCAGCCCTAATGAAAATGACGAAAATTAACCCCTAGTCCTATCTACATATCACGATGTCAATTTCTTAAGATCTGCGTGCTTATTAACTCCTTTCTTTCCATCCGAAACATATATTCTTTTGCTCCCTCTATATTGCTTTCTCAACACTCTTATCTCTATTACCATATCTATCATTCAACTGCTTCTCAATACCTCGTGCATCCACAAAATAAATCCCGGAATCGAGGGACGATGATTCGAGGACCGGTCACAACTGGTGTTTTTTGTTTCTAAATAAGGGGTTTATCTGTAAAATAAGTTTTTTTCTAATGTAACTGTTATTAACAAATTTCTTCGATGCCACTAAGCTGTTTATCCTTGTATCTCTACATTTTTTTTCTTGACTCCCGTTTTGGAAGGATATTTTTAGCACCGAATTATTTCGTTTTTTACATTTACATTCCATATGCTGGAAGACGCTATGAATAAATACATATTATCAATTATAAGAACTCATTCATACAAATAGGTGATCATAGGTTATTATAAGTCATAAACGTCACTCTCAGATGAATCCACTCCTATTTAAAAGTCGTCTCTAAAATAACAATAAACACAGTGTCTGTGACGAAATCACCAATCAGTCCGCCTTTCCAACTTATTATTGAATATATTGTTTGAAATATATTGTACCTTCCCCTATGATCAATAAATTTTCTGCGGGATAGTTTTTAGAAATATTATCAAAGTATAATCACTAAAGCACCTAAAAAAATCTATAATCAAATATACAACGACCCTAGCTGCCACTTTTCACAAAGTGAATTTTTTTCTAGAATTCAATGTGACGTCCCATACTATTGCAGTCAACTCCACCATGGTCTTCCCGTCCACCAGAATAAGAGAAATCGCCTCATATCTTGATTACAATCTCACGACTTGCATTTCCTCGAAACTGATGGATTTATGCCTTGAAAATTTAAACCGCATGCCCACCAGCTATGACGTCTAAACAAAATGAAAATATCTTTCTCGACATCACCCCAGTTGTAGTTCCATTTATCGCCGCCGGGCAGATGCCGCGGATGGAGACTCGTATGGATTACAAATTGCGATATCATGCGTTGATGCGGGAGGCTGCGGACGTTGGTAATATAGTTATCTACTCTCAGAGAGGTAACCGTTTTCATAGGTTCTACGTTTCATATCAAAAGTGACACTGTAAATTTTTGATCATTAAAGCAGCATTCAAAGTCTCAAAATGATCGTGCTGGATTATCGAAGTCTCTTCCAGAGCTTAAGACTGCCACACACTTTTCAACCACACTACGTTTTGGTGCTGTTTCGAGAGTATTAAGTTCTGTCCTGTCTATTAATTTGAGCGAGCTTCATGCACACTTTGTTTCCTCTTGCAAGGCTGTATTCTAAAATGAAAAATATTAATTTCAACCAAGGGTGAATTTGCAGCTCCAAATAACATGACGATGGTAATTTTGACGTTCATTTATATCAGCCTATAAAAAACAGTACTACTTCACACAATTAATTAAAATATCCTACATAAATTTGAATCGTTGCCCTTACTGAACGGGGTCAAAAATTGGCCATTATTTTAGATATATTAGATTTTAAGTCAGTCGTTAATTTAGTCAGGTACTCATTTTTTACGCTTTATCTCGAAAGCAATTGGCCAATAATGCTATTATAGATATTTGTGCTACGTAAATTTATTTTAGTTTTGAGCACCCATATACTAACTCACTAAGTACGAGAGAGAATCGACAGAGGTACTCGTCGATATAAAATGCTTCAAAAATCTCCATTTTGAATGGAGAGCGTTTAGCTGTTTACGAGAATGTAACACTTGAGGAATTGTAACTTCGTAGAAACCTTGCCAAGTAAAAGCAATGCCCAAATGCGAGAATCATTTGGTGTAAAACTCATTCACCTAACCCAAGATACAAAATCGGATTACTAGCCTCTAAGAAATGACATTAAAAGTGGGTTAGCTTTTTAAAGGACTCGACCGGAAAATTATTGATCCTGGTTTAAATCCCTGTTTGGAAGAATAATATTACGACTGTAAAGCTCTAACCCCATATGTTCAATTCAGTTGGTTGGCTCCTATATATTCTTTTTGTGATTTTTCCAGCTGTTCATTTAATTTTTTTCTGAAAATTACGTCAAAAGTTACTCTTTTCATTCATTAGAAGAAAACATTGACAAATAAAAATAAATGATACACAATAAAGGAAGCAAACAATGCCATTATTTTTATTAACTAACAAGATAGAAATAAAATTAGATATCCACGGATTAAGAGTTGAATGATATGCCAAGGTGGTCTCTTAAACCATCTTTAGATACCATATCCGAAAATAATCAGCGTCCTTCAATATGCTCTCGGCGTTCAACTGTTGCAATCTGAATGCACACAATAAAACCAAAAACTATTTCCACATTTCATGATATTGAATGTATTTCTGAATAAAATCTACTTTTAGACTCACCATCTGCTAAAAAGAACATCTTTTAAATGTATCGCGATATTGAAACCAGAAAATGTTATTGTTCTCACATTGACATGGAGAAATTCCATTCTAATGCCAGACCTAATAATCATAATTCGATATTAATGAAATTCATAATCAAACGATGAATTTTATATTGACTTTGACGGGAATTGAACTCAACTAGATGATTTTAAGAATTGCTAATATTATAAAACGTTCCAATGAAACCTCTTGATATCCCAGTCAAAAACCATGTACAGCTGAATAATGAGTAGATTTCTCACCCTAACTTAGGAAGTATATAGGTCATACATAATATATTTATATCTTATATAATACCTGTATACTCCTTAATAACTTTTGTTAACAACTATTTGTTGTAGTTAAGCGTATGTACTTGCATGCTTGTGGAGTGAAGGGAGGTAGATGTGTGTTTGCATGCACGTCGAATGATGGGATGTTACGATGAATGTGTGCACTGCTGTGGATTGGGGTTTGCATGTGTGTGTTGGTTTTGAATGCGGTATTTCTTTTTTACTTTTTTGGGTGGTGACCTAACACCCCCCGCCACACGCCCTTGCGGCGGCTTGCGGGGTATTATGTAGATGTAGAGGTAGATGAACAATAAAAAAATAATTAAGTAAATAAGTATTGTAGTAATACATTATAATAACATGAAATTCATGAGGAAACCTTTGAAACGCAAATCTAGATAACTGGGTAGAAAGACTTTCCTGATTCCTGAGAGGAATGTGACACCAATTCTTCCAAAAACAATTGTCCCAATCCAAAGTAAAATAAGCGATCTTTTGACACTTCGCTATAATCGCTTAAAATGGTGTCTACAAAGAAATTACTATTCGCAATGCCAAGTAAATTGTATATTGAACGAGCATTTGATATCGGTTTTCCTCAGCTACTTCGTTTCCACTTAATTTAAACGCTACCAAATCTTTGGTTTCTAATTTCAGTCGAAATTTATTCCATTGCTAAATCAAAAATGAGAACAATTAAAAACATAAATCATGGCGGAAAGTTAACATCCAGCATTTTACTTTCCTTACCTTACTTTACTTTCCATTTACACTTTACTATAATAATATTCTCATTAATGGAGAAAATCATATTCACTAACGAATCAATGCCACTGAACTGATTGAAATATACTATATGCCGTTGTGATTGGACTTAAGTTTATCAGTTGTCCCAATGCAGAAAAAAAATAGGGAAAGAGTTTTTAATTACAAAATAATATTATAAAATCTACAATGTAGATTAGTTCATTTAGCAACACGTTTTATACGTAAATAGTGAATTATTTTAGAAAAATATGCTTAAATAATGACATTTTATATAGATACATGAAATATTTATGATAGGTCTGTTAACTACCCTTCGAAATATACAATTATAAAGCTCAGTAAGTAATGTTTATGGTGAATGTAATAGTTGTTCTCCCATCTAAAGCTTAGGTTTCGCCTGTTTAAAATTCACCTGCGCACGACAAACAAATTACCTGAATATATTTAGAACTGAAGTTCCCCTAAAAGCGTAAGCGCAATAGTTGTAATCAGAATGATAGGTAAAGGTAATGTTTAGAAAATACTCAGGTACTCAGAATTCTCACTTAATCTTCCTACTAGATAGCGTAATCTATCGGATGCTCCTTTTAAAAATAAGAATTTTTATTCCTACCATCTTTGACAGTGTACATGTAACTACAAACCTATTCAGAATGTTATATTTTCAAATACTTGTCCAAGGAGAAAAGAATTACTGATGATTAAATTATGATAACTCGTGAGTCCAAGCAACCGTGGATACGATGCATGTGTGTGTGTGTGTAAATATATATATATATATATATACATACATATATATATATATATATATATTCTTATACCTATTTCTATGTTTGAATGAATATTTGTGCGCCGTGTTCGCACGAATATGAATGATCGCGGCGCGCATATATGAATATATGCGCGCCGCGGACTTCGTATTTGAATGGGTATATATATATATATATATATATATATATATATACACATATATATATATAATTGTAATTTTTTATACATATACATAATATAATTAAAATAATATATAAAAATATATTATTTCTGTATTATAATATATGAACATTTCTTGATGACACCTTCCCTGTGAATATTTCGCTGTTGATTTAATTTATTCTCCCACCAATCATTCAGATCTCGTATTTTTCACCTACTTCGCTGGTTTCACATTTTCCTCGCCTCATCTTCCCAATTTCATATTTTCTTTCTCCCCGTTCTATCCTCTTTCTCCCTCCCAGTAACTCCAGGCACGATGTTCTGAGGCACATAACTTTGGAAGCTATATTAGCATAGCCATTCATGGCCACTAAAGGAATCTGATTAAACATGAATCGCGCGTAATATAGGAATCAATATCTGCTGGACGACATGGGTTGTTGTACCGCAGCGCTGAGCAAGTCGAGGAGGAGGTGGAAAGCTTATAGCGTGGGAGGGGCGAGGTGGTTAGATGAGGGACGAGCAGGTGGAACGAGGAGGAAGAAGCAAGAAGGGGTTCATGCGGGGCATGAGGCGGGGGGAGGAAGAGTTTCCAGAGGGAAGGAATGGGGCACAAAAAAAGGGGTGGAGGGCAAAATGCTATGGTTTTATCAGTGATCCTTGGACTAGTTCTGGTGGAGTCATCGTAGGATTAGCAAGGAAGAAAGACGACGAGAGGAAGGAAAGCGAAAATAAATGAAGGAGGAAGCAATGAGGATAGTAACCGAAGGGGAAGAAGGAGATATAAGACTAGATAAGGTATAATATTGAAAAATAGCTCTGGAATGGGGGAAGAAATAATAACTACGTCATAGGAGCGATTCTTTCGAGAAACACCAACTTTAGCAGGACATATACCAAGATTAATGAAGGATTACGAGCAACACATGTAAAGATCAAAAGATATTACACCTCTCGGTCAACTAACGGTGGAAGTTTAAATTTTATGATTTGTTTGTTCACCCTGGATTAGATCAATTGCACCTATGCACTCTTACCCTTACATTGATTACGCAATGAGTACCCAAATTGGAAATATGAAAACAGTTATAATATTTTCTCTAAACACAAGCAAAATGCTCAATGCAGATGACACACTAAATTGAGGATATTGTCTTTGAACGGCCACTATTGGTAGTTCTTTTATGGACATTAAACAATCAAATGGCAAAGCAAGTATTCATAGATAAATATATTGCCCTGTATTATTCTTCACCTGCTAAATTTTCAATTTTATGTGAAAAACATCACATAAAATTAGTATACTCTACTAAAAAAGATGAAATCTTGGACCATCTCATCTAATGATGAGATATATTGTCTTGGACCATCTCATTATTAGTATACTCTACTGAAAAATTAAACTATAAATATGGAACAACTATGTTACAATGACATTCTACTTTGTACTTTGAATCATAACTTTCTGAAAGAAATAAGAAAGAAGTATTACATTAATTTCCTTTTGTGAATGCAAAATTATCTCGTCCAGCATGTTCAGTACATTGAATAAATAAAATATCTTCTTAATGTGTGCAAAAAGGGCAAATGAAGTGAAACGCGAATATAACTGATCATAACATCACCTGATAAGAGCAAGACACTAGATAGAGAAGTGAATTTAATTTCAGGGTGCTTGAGTATGGCGTAGCGCCATAAGCACCTAGATTACGTAAATGAAACTAATGAATTAGGTTCAAGAGAAAAGTACATTTAAAAAGATCACACGCCCTTTCTCCCGTTTCCGGATACGTGGAAACAAAATGGGAAATAAATTCGTTAATTATTAACACGCATAGAGATGCATTATAATAATATAAACAGTGTAATAAAAACGCAGAAGAAAAATAGAGCAAATCTGCGACAAACAGGGGAATGAATGGGCTGAAAATGAAAGAAATGGAGAACTAAAGTGCACAGGAGAAATAGAATGGATCAGAAACGTCATTAAAAGAGGAAACGGAAGTGTTAAAGAGTGTGCCAGGAGGAATGAGGAAAAAGAATACGGTCAGGGGGAGAAAGAGGGGAAGAAAGTTGTGGAGAGGAAGGAGAAAGCGATGTTCCAGAAGGTTAGGACAGAGAGAGGGAGAGAGCGGGGAGGAGGGATGGGAAGAGATTGGGCTGGAGGAAAAGGAAGTTTTTTTTTGGGAGTTTGAGGGAGATATTGGTTCGGAGAGCTAAATGGCCGAGTTGGGATGAGAAAAGGAATGCGGGGGAAGGAGAGGGAGAAGGAGATGGGAGAAGGGTTAAGAGGAGGAGGAGGTGACTGAGAGGCTTGCGAAAGCAGACGAAGGGAAAAGGGGGGGAGGGACATGAAAGCAGGGACGAAGCAGGGGGGATGGGTTAGATTATCGGATGGGGGTAGGCTGGGATGAGGTGGTCGGTGTTGCGATGGAGGAATGGAAGCGTCAAGGGATAAAAGGCTAAGGTGGGGAGAAATAGCGAAGAGGAAGGGCAAAAGGAAAAGAGGGAGAAGGGGCTGGAGAGGAGTTTGCGGGCGTAAAAAGGAGGAGAGGGTGGAGGAGAGAGAGAGAGGGAGAAAGGGAGTTAGGATGGTCCAGGGACCAGGTGTTATCCGAGCACCGGTTTTTTTATCCTCAATCCACCCGGTATCCTACCCGGACTCTCCCCCCCCCATCGCTCCACCCAACCCAGCTTCCCTACCCTCCCTCCACTGCCACGAACACATCTTCCCCTCCAATCTCCCTCCCTCGCATTTAAACGCCCTCCCGGCAACCCCAGTCGATCGGTTCTCCTAGGCACCTCACACGCCCATAGATGCAACCGCGACTCTCGCGGTCATTCTCCTCTATCCATTTATCTATCTATGTCCTCTTCCTTCTCCCTCATTCTCCCTCTTCCTCCGCATCCCTCCAACTTCCGAGTGAAACGCTGCCCCTTACCCTTTTTTTTGTGGGAGAGGAAAGGATGCTCCATGACCGGACGACGGTCGTTCATTCAATCGTCCACTTCCCCCTTCCATCATTTAGCCCTCTCCCTTAATTACAGCATTTTCCACGATTTCTTATTTTCCTGCTTGTTTTCCCCGCTTCATATATTTTTTTTCCCTGCAGGGAGCTCTTCTTTTGCGAATCGGAATGCTCCTCTCACTTGGTTTGCCGATATTTGCTCAAACTCGGCGGTGCAGTAATTTTGTTTAATAATCACCTTCGCGCGAAACTAAATCTCTTTCTAAAGTGGTTCATTTTGCGAATAAATCCGGGAGGTGTGAAAGAATCTGAGTAATTAATGACGTATTATTTGTAAAAATGGAAAAGTTACTGAGTTATAATTCACTTCCTTCTCCCTAGATTGTTATTTATGGTCCATTTGAAAATATTTATATGACCACATCCTCCGTTCCCTGCTTAATTACAACCGTAGGAATATTTCATCTTGTCAGCTTAAAAATATGTCCAATTTAATTGATATTAAATGAATTTTACTCAACCATAAATATCTGCAGACGCGTATAAAACGTCCTGGCTATGCATAGGAAATAAGTCTGAATGCGGTGGAGTTTGATAAATATAATAAAAGGGTAAAAACTGACAAAAAAACCGTCTATGTCAATGGGGGAAACAATATTTTAGTACTTGTTTGGAGGAACTGTTAACCCTTAAAATAGTATCAAATTCGCCGATATATAGTATTCCCTTTATTGTACCTTCAATGACTTAATGGGTGAAATTATTAAGATAGAAAGATAATTCCCTGAAAAATAATTTTTCCATATCCGTGGTCGCTAAGCTCATTTTACCCGATATATCTACTACATCGGTGAAGGAAGAAGTGCATTCATAGAGAAGTAATGTCATCGCGCTGACTCGTATGTAATATCGCCCAAACGATATGACCATGTTGCGCTTTACTTTAAGGCAGCTGCCCAGACATGCATATTGTGTATAAAAAATAACTACCATTCCTTAATGAAAGATTTGCTATGTTTTGTGTGTCATTCATACTAAGTATATCTAGCACTTTTTTCTTGCACAAAAACAATCACACACGATGTTAATTTTTTCCTAAATAATTTAAAGAGTATAAACTAAAAAAATATTTTCTACTGTTTCAGACTTCATTTCGTTGGGTTATTTAATATCCATACTAAAAAGAAAGACTTGCACTTTTCCACAGATTTTATTGTATGGTACAACGCTTTTCAACGACTTGCGGCATCAACACCTTCGGCACCCCTCCTTTGGTACATCACATTGATACCTGATGATGCCACAAGTCGGTGAAACGCGTTGTACCATATAATAAAATCTGTGGAAAAGTGCAAGTGTTTCTTTTTAGTTTGGATAAAAAATTATTGTACGTCAAAGTCCGTATATCGTCGATAGCCAAGTGATTGAGGATACATGTTACAGTTTCAAACAGTGACTGCGACTCGTTTAATTGTGTCCACAGCATGTAATTCATCGTTTATTTTTTTTACTAAAATTTTTATGGAGACCTATTGGAAGAATGGTAAAGGTTTCATGCTGATCTTAAAGTTAATTTACTTCTTAACATGATATGATATGTCTATGATAAATACATCCTTTTATAATCCTAGCTGCAATTACTGGTTTCACTCAGTAAAAAAAGTTTTTTCTTGGAATTGGACACAAGAAATGCCTAGGTAAAAATATATCTTAACCCCGAAAATGTAAAGTAATGCGTGAAAAATGTTAAAAAGAAGATTTTTCACATTACCTTTTGATTAAAAGTTCACATAGACAAAAAATGGTATTTTAGACAACTTATATGACTCCAAAAACGTTTCTCCAAGAACTAGTTAATCCCATCAACAAATCAATCAATCAATTCAAGCAATTATTAATTCAAAATTATAGAAAACATAATTTTGGATGAAGAGGTTTAATGTTTAATGGAACAGCATAGCTAAAGTCGATAAAGCGCTGGACTACTGAACGGGGGTCACGGATTCGATTCCCGGTGACGCCTCTAAGTACCCTCAACTAACAACGTCTTTCTGGAAAACCACTGGTGGTACGGGGAAAGTACCTGGTCCTCCTAACCCTCTAATGTGCATTCAACAAATCGTTGTGTACTAGGTGATTTTCAATCCCAAATACAAATCCAACCTTCAGGGCATTACTGTACTCTACTTAGAGCTACGTTATACACGTATTTTCATAAAATTTTAATTGATTCTATATTTTTCATATGTCACAGGATAGATTGACAAAATGCCATAACACAACGTAAGTGGTCAATTTACTTAATGAACAAACGCATAAAGTATAAGTCGAAAGCATAAATACTATATACACACTGGAATTTTCTCTACAAGTTGACTTTAGACGGTAACAGTTTTGGTACATTTCCTGCAAAAAAATTAACATAATAGAGGCTGTGGCTAACTGTAAAATGGATGCCCTTATTGATAATTCATTATTTTTCTCAAAAAAATTACCGAGGATCTCAACGGCTAAGGTATCAGTTCAGCTGTGGTCCATTTTAGTAACAAAAATCGTTTTAGTCGATTATTAGATAATTCCAAAAACACAGATTTAATGTATATTTATTTTTACACCTGGGAGTTAAATCTTCAAAATGTTACTGTTCAGTTAAAAATTATTATCAGTCTGGAAAAACGACAAACCCCTATTTCCAAAATTATGCCTAGGATATATTCTATGGTAGTTAAAATACCTGTAGGGGCTGATTTTCCATCGTGGTAGTAACATATCTAAGTGTGGATGAACCATGAGTATGTTCAGCAATGACATAATTAAAATAATAAAGTGAAAACATTTAACCAAAACGTACTTGGTTTACGGAGAATTTTGCTTTTTTTTAATATTAAGAGCTAATCTCGTTAGTTATAATGTTCTTTATTGAGTTTTTACGATTACCCTAAAAATGTTCACATAATTTGTGCATCGTTAACCTAGTTATATGATTATCAGCCTTCATTCTTTCCTTCGTGCCACATTGTGGGCTTTCCGGGCTTCGTGGGAATGTAGATTAAGTTATATTTGGGAATCTTTGAAGATAAGTATATTAGCAAATTTCACTTCCAATTTGGTTGGCAGTATTGAAGAAGCCAAAATCCATGGAGAGTTTTAGGACCCCAGGAAAAAGAGAAAGAATTTGGCAACGCGATTAAAACGGATGTATTAAAATATTGCTTTCGTGAGAAAAATGATCATGACTTGAAATTAATATTCATTTGTCATTATTAAGGTAAAATGAAAGATGACGAAAATTGGAGTGCTATATATTTTATGGTGAACCTAAAAAATGCGTCAAAGAAAAGACTACTGTTTTACTAGTATATTTTACGTCAACCTTTAAGCAATATACGGTTTTTAGCACATTTCTAGGTTAAGTGTGGCATCTCATTCCCCTGCATAAAATTCCTAAGTAATTCGTACTTGTACTTAAACATGAATATTTCGTTCGATTTGACAATGTGATATTTCATCCAGTTTTCATAGTATATTTTACAAAATGTCTCAATGAAAACATTTGCTTCATAATCAAGGCATTGAGAAAATGTATCATATTCAGACAATACGAATCAACCTAGATTAATTTAGGCACAAGTAACTGGTACCCCTTTTACATTTTTCTTAACTTTTCCGCCACTTCGTATGGTATATGTGTGCTACCTTTGTTACTTTACTGTTACTGATGATATTTTAGTTGAATCTGATAATTTTGACGAGTGATTTCGTTAATGTTGACAAAGTGGGCCATAAAATATAATGATTTATGATAGGCAGAAAACACGATGCATTCAAACAAAATTTTAAATACTCATTTCACCCAAGATGTCTGATTTCTTGCATGTCATTCATAGATATTTTTAAATTAAATTCTTTCATTTTAATGGAATTTTTGTTACCCACCCGATAAGATGAAAAAGACTTGGGGAGTTACGGAAACAAAAGGAATAGATTTAGCAGTTTACTTTTTATCGTAAGCACATTTGATTTAAAATAACAATTGGAAAATACATAAATATAATCTATCAGTTTCAAAATTCAATGCCCAGTCGAGAAAATAAAGAAACGGGTCAGGGAGGAATTTCTGTTAGTTTTCCACTTTACTTTTAATCTTCCCATATGGCAATTAAACAGAGATACCTGATAGATATATATCATTATGGTGATTCTAAGCGTATATATTTAAACCCACTCAACATATTCCACCATTAAATATCTAAATGAGCGTAATTTTGGTTCGCTATGATAACCCAAATTAAGTTAAATTATCAATCAGTTCGACTGCATGCAGAAGCCCTCTTCAAATAGAACAACAAAACTTGCGGTATAATAATATGATTTAAATCTTAACGGCTAAATGTTCACCACTCCTTCTGGACGCACGGTAAACATGATCCATTACACGACGTAATGGTTCAACTTTTAAACACTGACGAAAATGATCTCATATGAGTTTTGACACTGCGCCTGCGGAAGGGATGATTAAAAAAAAACAAAAACCACAGCTTTAGCAGGAAGAGGGATGGCAGAAGCCATACTTAAGCACACGGCGATTATAACTCCCATCGGCTTTAAAGCGAAGTCAGCCCGAAATCCCTTGACTGCGCTCTGGTGGGAAAAAAATTCCAACAGACACGCACTCCCGAGCCGTGGTGGCTAGTGGATCGTTCTACCATGTATGTACATCGCGGTAACTGTGATTTTGGCCCGTAAAACGATGAGAGGAGCACCCACCGGTTAAACCCACACCCATGCACAAACGCACACAGACACACACTCACGGGAGCCATTTTCACGGCGCAACGTTGCCAAATGGGGAGGGGTGGAGGGAAGGCGGAGGAAGAAGGTAAGAGGAGAGGTGGTGGCTCTACGGCAATGCCTGCGGTCGCCAACAATGAACACTTCTGATCGCTCTCCTTAAAACCCATTCCGGTATCGAGGAGAAGAGTGATTGGAAACTGCTGAGCGTTGCGGTTTTCGCGGAAAGGAAAGTGAATATATTATTGGAGTGCGCGTCCCTCACTTTTCAGGCGCCATTTACTCCATTTGATCGGTGACGGTCAGTGATGGGAGGGAAATAATGGCCCGCGGGAGGAAGGAAGAAGAAAAAAGAACGGTATATCTGACCCACTCCCAACCATTTCGCCCAATAATAATAATAATAATAACTCCATACTCGAAAACCTCCTGGTGGTATCCCGCGGGCTCGCCAGTGTGTCAGGAATTTTACCTCCGAGTCCCAAAAACGTTAAAAGCTTTGACCAAACAGATGCGCGAGATGAAAACGGCAGTCGTTAATTCCGTCCTAAGCCTCCCCTTGTTCCATAAAATCGAACAAACATAGAGCGTAATGGAGCGAGGGCGTTTGTAACCACTCCTCTCCATTCCCCCACCACCGGCACCAACCGCTACCATCTCCCACGTCATCCCCCGCTCCCATCCCCATTCCCCTCCGCCAAACCCCTCCCCCGGCACCACAGATCCGCTCCTCCTCTCCGTTCCACCCACATGCCCCGTCTCCTCCCGCCCCCAACCCCCTTCCCCACCGGTACCGCACTCCTCTTCATCCCCTGCCACCACCCCAAAATCCCTCGCCCCCTCTTCCAAACCTTCCCCACCCCTCTTCGTCGCGGCAGCGGTCGGCTGAAGGTACGGACACGAGTGTCGCAGCGGATGAAAGGGGCGAGTGAAAAGGGAGAGAGAGAGAGAAGCAGGAGTGGTCTCGAGAAAAAAACGGAACGCGATGCGAAAATGGGAGGGAAAGATGGGAGAGGATAAGAGGCGGTCGTGAAGAATAATGGAGGAACACATCGACGAGGAATGGTTGTGACGAAATGATTTGAGCATTTACAGCACGGGTGGACGTACTCTTTGCGGAGCAGGGCAGGGAAGCAAATTTTGCCTCATTTGGTCCACCCGCCCGGAACCTCTGGAACGTGATTAACATCAAAAATACTTAACGTATTTACTCCTCATTATTTAAACCCTAATATTGGTTTACGGCAGTCTCAAATTCTTCTCTATTCGGTTTCAATCCTCTCACCACCTGGTAGCTTCTTTGCTTTACGTTGTCCTTAAATTGGCTTTCGTTCTTATCCCTTGGTCTACCTCTCAGGTAATCCTTTCAATTTTACAATTTTCCGTCTCTGAAATTCTAAGAGGGCCATAGGAATATTTTGACGAACTGCTTCCTTATTTGCAACCTCAAGGTCTGTGGACATTTCAGTCACCTCTTCTTGATAAACGCATTTTTCTTACGTTATTTATATTTTATCCAATTGTTTAATAAATTATTTTAATAAATCATAATAGAATTTACACTCTAAGGAACTATTATTTCATTTTATCTAAAACATTTCAACATTATTATCTTTTGAACTGGCTTTTATGCATTTGAAAATGTCATGAAGGGTCGAATTTGATTCGTAGGGTAGCTCTTCCTGACTCTCTTTTTGAATAATGAGGGACAGCAAGGACGTGAAAAAAATTGAGCCTACGCTTACGCCTGATCCACACTTCAGAGAGCAGATGATTTTCTTTTCGACAGATTGATATGACTCTTTAGAGTGATTAGATATTCATGCTTTTAATTACTCACCCTTCTTAAGGTACTCCTTTCTCATTGATATGTCGTTAGAACAACCATTTTTTCCAGTAACTGTTTTTATTATTTTCGATGGTAAGCTTTTAGGCCATTATAAACTCAAGTATTATACTTTCCGGTGAAATTTGCATATAAAAGCTTAACTATGCGCGTACTCTGTAGCCAATGGCAACACCAGAAGTACAAAACTATGAGTACTGCCATAGATGCTGCTAACGATGGAGCAGTACTACGCAGAGATTCCTTGGAAATAAGATTTCAAAGCGAGTGACTACATGCAATTATGCAAATACACTTACTGATGGTTGGAAGACACCGCTGCACACTGATGCAAGTAAGAAGGGTATAGATTGAAAGCCTTATGTAAGGTAACCTATGGTCTATTTTGTCTATTAAAATGAATAAAAACCATATAAAAATTTACACATAAACAATTTTTAATGAATTTTCTCGATATTACATATTTTAATAACTTTTACAATTGAAGCATGTCTGAAATCGTTATTACCCACTCAGTCACAAAATCAATAAATCCAAATTACACGAGTCTCTACCTAATGAAAAACTTCCCGAAGAATGAACCTTTGGTGAAATTGAACAATTAATAAATTGATAAAATGTAAAACGGATTACTTAGAAATGTATATAAATTATCAGAAAAAATTTTTTGAAAAATTATTCTAACAGTCTAAACATATTTCAAAAGCTAAGACAGGTAAAGTAACCAGGAAATTAGCGAAACAGGATCGCCTTATTTCTTCAAAATTCTAACATTTTAGTATTAAAGATATGAGGCAGGAAAATTACATGAAAGTCGTCTGGGAAATTCTGTAATATACTTATCAAAACAATTCAAGTATTAGGCCGTTAATAATTATAGAGTTTTAATAAAAGCGAACACTAAGCACTCACTACCTTCCAACTGCTCATACTCATATGCTCCTACGTGAATGTGCGAACTCTAGAATTTAAAGGAAATTAACGACTGCAAAAAATCAAATAATAAGCGAATAACGATATTACTTTGTTTCATATTACTATAAATAATGATTGGATGGCAGGAAGATAACGATTTAGAATAATTCAAAGCAGGTAATAAGGGGTACTTGGGTAAATAAATTGAGGACAGGCGTTAAAATTTTAACTGAAAATAATAAGGAATGGGAAATTGGATGTCATGGGACCGGAGAAAAAACAGAAATGGAAGAGTCAAAAAGGTCGAAGGAACATTAAGGAAATATGTAAAATTAGTACTTGTACACGAACGTCGGTAAATGACAAAAGGAGCCTAGTCTTACATAATACATTTTATAATCCACTTTATAATATGATAAGATATGACGCTACCTGGTGGAATCCATTTTTTCAGTAAATATATTGGCTAAATTAAACTATAGAATATGTAGAATTTCCTGATTTAAATCTCAACGATTCAATTGTAATTGATATCCTTCTAATAGTTGGTTTATTTTGCTACAGTTACAGTGATTTAATATCAATAATACCGACTTAATTCTTATCCGTTGGCCCAGAGATGATATGAGGTACATAATTCCACACGATTGAAACATAATTTTACACGAAAACATTTACCGCGTGCATTGTAAAATAACGACAATTGTGGTGCTTCCAGTCAGGCTTTGTCGACACCTGCGTGGCAATGCACGGTTTTTGATTGGCAGAGGGAGCGAATAAAGCACAAAAGATAAGACGGAGATGAGGAAGCAAGGAGAAAATGAAAAAAGGTGATGGAGAGAGAGTGATGGCGGAGGATGTCGGTCGCCCGGGAGATAAAGTTGGAGGGAAGATGAAAGGGGAGAGAGTCAGGCAAGCGAGCGAACTTGCGGGAGAATGAGAGAGCGGCCAGGAAAGATACGACAACTTTGACCGCACGGTGGCGCGTTCACCTGTGTTTTGCGAGCGAATGAAAGGTCAAGCCCTGATCCGGAGCCTGATAGATTCGTTGGCTATGGATTACAGGGAGTTATTCCCTTCTCTCCTCTCCACCACCTTTGCCATTTACGCTCCCCCTTTCGACCACCCTATCCCCCGGCGCGACCTCCCCCACGCCCCGTGCCGGAATCCCACCGACAACCCCCCGAGAGAAGCCCCACCCTCTCGACCACTCCCATCCCATCTCAGCCATCCCTTTCCTTCTCATCTCTCTTCAAGCTCTCCTCCTACAAACCTCCCTCCCGTGCAACCCCCGACCTCCCCCAGGCCCTTCCCCCCGATTCCTTCTCGACGTCCCTCAGCCCATTTCAGCTAGCTCTTCCTCCGGGCAAATCCCAATCTGAAATTCATCCCCCTCTCCCACCAATCTACCCCAGGAAGAATGAAAAAAAAATTGTCCGTAACGATGCCGCCTGAGGGGACGTGACGAGAGGGAAGGGGGGGGGAGAGAGGAGAGGGTGTTCAAGGAGGGGAGAGGAAGGGGGACGTATGCTAAACAGGATTCAAGTGGCGTAGTCATCCCCGCTTAGGAGAGACCGACGGGTGAGCGGGGTCGGCTGAGGCAGGCGTCTTCTAAGGGGGAGCTGAAAACCTACCCGCAGGAGTTATGACGCTGTTTGGTGGGTACTTGGGATACTGTGCAGGAAGCTGGCCGAAATAAGCAGGAATCCACTGTCATTTGATTTCACGGCATATATTCTTATTTTTCCAATGCATCACGACCTGTTTTGATATGAATTCCAATCCACTAACGAAGCGAAGCAAATGAGTTGGACGGAGAGGAAGGAAAACAGCAAAGCTTTAAATAGAGTAAAGGAGAGAGGAAATTTCTGAGGGAAATCAGAAAACGTCGAAGAAAGTAAGTGGAGGAAATAATTGACGGTAGTGGGATGTTGAAGGCCGTGATAGGAAAGAGAATGCTGGGTAAGCAAAATGGAGGAACGAAGAGACAGAAGTTGAAGAAAGACATAAAGAAAGAAATAATAGGAAGCAAACAAGTGGATGTACTCGCGATACGTGTGGAGGACAATAGATGTTAAGTTCTGTTCAAAAATCTACTTAATTAGTGGAATAGGCTTTAATGCCACTGGATGAAACGAAGTTAATTGATTTCAAATTCCAGAATTTCGATGAGAACAACATGAAATACTTCTGTCCCGTTGGAGACGGGAATCGAGATGGTGCGGTAGCTGTCGTACTGACTTCCAATTCAGTGGACCCGGGTTCGAATCCCGACGGCGTCGAATATTTTTCAGAGGTATGATGAGCACTTTTGAGTGAGAACGCCCTCCCTCGTCCTGTCCATCCCTAATGGCGCAAATGACCTTAGCTGTCGGTCGCCTCCCCTAAATACTACTACAACTCTGTTACAGACTACGATGTAACATTCTTGACAAGTTCATTCAAATACTTATTCAAGATGTTTTCAGACTTAAGTTCGTCTTTCATGCTTCAGTATAATTTTCTTCCATGCCTATGAACGTTCTTGTGAGGCTGTTGTAGTCGTTCACCATGTTTTAAAAATGGTTGTGTGTGCAATATACACAAAAATGCAGCATTTCAGTTCAGCTGCGCAAATATTTAAGTTGATTCCTTGTCCTCCGTGACTAATAGAGCGATCAGTACATGTTGTTGACAAGTTTTAAGTTCTTTGAAGTTTTATGAAGAATTATTTTTTACTGTTTAATATTACATCTTTACCCGCGATAGGAAATATTTTTGTCAACACTTAAGTTTCATAATCACGGTATCAATGGTGAAAGCAATGAGTGAAAATTGAAAAGCCATTTTTTTTCACCTCAACGAACACGAATATGTTTACGTTCAGATATTGAACTCGGTGTAGGAGGAAAAACCAGAAAGCATAAAAATTTAATAATCTACGTGAAAAAAAAGAAGTTTTAAATTTTGGTTCAACGTAGTGTCAGAAAATTAACGTGCGTAAAATGTGTGGAATTTTGAAAATTCTGTGAACATCATGCACATAACGGAAATAAAATAATTCGAGATGAAAAGTTAATGCAGATGCATGCGCTTATGTCTATCGACTTGACGCAAAAAGAAATTATTGACGAATGATGCGATGCTAATATTGTTGGCTTAATGGAAATTTTGGATGGGAATCCAAAACATTCCACCGGAGCTTACAGCTGCTGCGTTCCTTCATCCCTCTACGTATGTTGTACCAGCTTGAACCCAGAACTATGTGCCTATGCGGTTTACCGTTGATTCGCGCGTTAGATGCAGGACACTGTCTAGACGCTATCTTTACGATTGCGATATGAAAAACAACACATATTTATTTGCCTTTTCACCACACACAAATACATGGAATAATTACTGACTAAGACTCTCATCCTCGCTGAAAACGTTATACCTTCTTAAAAATATCTTTCTGGATACATTTCCAATGCAGCTGGTAACTATCAAGAAGACTTTTTACATGATGAATCTGTGACTACTAAAACCTGCAATCCGTGAATGACAAGGAACGTCAACTATTAGGGAGCAGTTATTCTTATGCTGCCGTCTTAATTTTTTTTTGTTTTATTTTTGCGTCCAGCGTAGTCCGCCATTAATGTGCTTGATTTTAACGGAGTGTTCACTTAAAAAATATAAGGACGCAACACACTCTCAGCTTCCTCCGTACTGGAACACTAACAGAATTCAAGGTAATGATCATTAGGTGACAGAAAGCATTGCAGGACGCGCCAGAGGCATTTTGGTGACCACCGGACGTACTCGTTATTCGTTCCTTTCAATCATAGTCCACACTCCCTCGCACTTATGGTGGGTGATTTTATGCAACCCGCCATGGTCTCGAGTATTGCGCCCTGCGGAGTGGCACGGGGTAAATGAGAAGTTTTTAAAAGAGAAAAGCTATAAAATAAAAAACGAGTATTTCTGGAACGGGGAGGGAGAGAATGGAATGTAATGTTCCTAAGTTTGGAGCAAAGTTAAGGTAAGTGGAGGAGGAGGAGGCGGGGGGGGTGGAAGAGGAGGAGTGCCTGGAAAGAGTGGTAGAGGGAGAGAATGGGATATTCGGATCCGAGTCTCTGCACGGCAGCAACACTAGCAAATGACTTGCCTTAATCGTCGCATTAAAACACTCCCCCATTAAAAATATCGTCGCCACCACTCTCTCCCTATACTCTCTCTCCCCCCCCCTCCCTGCCTTCCTCTCTCCGTCCCTCCCCATTCTCGTCTCGTGCTCACCCTCCCTCTCCGAACGATCTCACCCATCCAATTTCCCCCAACCCTTCGCGCCGAGCACCTCTCTCTCTCTTTCCACCAGCAATCCCTACCCCGCCCATCCCCCCCCTTATCCCCTTCAACTGCCTACCTCCACGCCCCTTCCGCAGTCATGTACAGCGGAATGTTTCAACAAAAATCCCGTCTCCATTGTTCCACATCCTATTAACAACTGTTTCGCTGGTGTCCTCGCCTCTTAAGGTCATCCGAGAAACACTTTAATACTATCTGCTGGAAAAGTGAATCTCCAATCGGTTACACTTGGAACCTCTTCACGTAATTAAGTACTTTCATTGATTGAAACAACCGATTCCGATGGGTTTTCTACCATCTAAGAAATAAACAGTTGCCGAGTTACTTTGATTATCCAGTTTCCCCGACCGAATTACATTGAAGCATCGAAGATTCATCCCGCATGCCGGATATTTCCTCGGAGTGTAAATCGAAAATCAACTCTGATAAAAACTAACGATAAAAGGTTTTTAACTCAGCATTACACAAGTGATTTTAAAATTTTGTAGATGCCTAAACATGTTTTTTTTTAAGTTAAAACCCGAGACTCGCTAAATTCCTTTAATATAATATCCTCACAAACTATCCGTATCTAAAACATATGCCGAATCATTATGCTAGTTATCAAATGTTGTAACATGCCTTTAAGGTCGTGTATAATGAAAAATATCGCACCAATTTTCGAGTTCCATTCCCGCACGACAGCTTGCGATACATTTGTACGATGAATGATCAAAAGAATACCATTGATTTTTTATTATTATTTACTATGTCAACATTTATTTTTTCCATATATTGTAATCTTAATATGTCAGTAATATTGTACAAATATTTCTGATTTGACTCTAGTAAGCCGTCATCGGAAGCAGTTTCTAGTTGAAACCTATTTCACGCCTGCTTCTGATACAACAAGGTGTATCTTCCAATTGGGAAATATTATAAAATTACATAAGGGCTAAAAAGGAACTATATAATGATAATGGGCCTATAAAAAGAATGAAAAACGCATAGCGTGCAAACAAGTCCCATGTGTTATTTTTCTGTTACCAACGTGTGGGTGGCACCCAATGAAAATAACTATATTTCTGAAAGGTCTCATTACGTTATTCGACAGTCTTCTGTAAAAATGGCAAAAGCCGTGGTACGTTTGACTTTCGTAAGAATAGAGACTAGAGGCTCAGATTCGTCTTTTTTGTTAAATAGATATTATATTCCCTCTTCAAAAATTTAAACTCGTAATGTTTCTGTTGTGCTAGAATAAGATAAATCTCGGTTGACGATTTTTTCAGGCGAGTCGGAATTCTTGATCTAACTCAATGAAAGTAGTACCATATATAACATAAAAACTTGGCTAATAATGAAGCCTAAAATTAGAATATTCCACAATTAACTATGAAAATAAAAAACTTATAAATTTTCATTGAAGTCTCGAATAATCAACGAAGTTGTCGATCATCCAACAGAAAAGTGTGAGTTTATCGTCTGCTAAAATGTGTTTTGCCAAATGCAATTTGCGAGCAAATTAAAGCAACCATGAATTCTTGAGCACCTAGTTCTTAAACACTATTCTATTATTCACATTTGGTTTCACTCCTATTGCGATTTATTTTAGCACACCAGTCCAACAGTCATGAATGCCGATGCTTACATACTGACCAAGCCAAACAATACTCTCCCGACAAATCCCCGTAAAACAGCTCATTATCTCCGATGTTTCCACGAATATATTTCATACCAGAAAGGTAAAATAAGCTTCCGCCCATTAATTAAAAATCTGTTAGCAAAGTGTAATTGGTAATTAGGGAGGCATTTGTATGAGGTTGTGGTTATTTTAGTGGTCAACGTTCAACGATTTAAAAGATCTATAGGTATGCTTGTGAATATCATTGCAATATCGCATTATTCTGTTAGAGCTGCGTCTTCAATCTAAATGGCCAATCCACTTCAAAGAGAAAAAGTTACCAACTCATACTCATTATGCATGCTGAGACTATAATAATGAAAGTCGTTTTAAGGCAATTTAAACTATACCAAAACTAGAAGTCATTTTAAACAAAGCCATTATATTAATATGAAATGTTTCAACATACTATCTTATTATTTCGTCAACTCAATCATATAGATCAATGAAAACTTAGGAAGTTTCCTACATGAATATCTGCCATCAAAGGGAAGGAATGAGTTAGCGTACTGCATAAAGTGGGATAATATAAACCACGTTTTAAGTAAGTGAAATCGAAACAAAATGAGGTATTGATGAGGTGCTGTTTGAACTCTTGTTAAGCTGGTGTAAAAATATCGAGGAGTTCCCTATAAGAACAAAGGAGACCAATGACAAGAGATATACTTCGACCAACGGGAGACTTTTCGGGAGGTAAATATGTTCAGGACACTCCCCTATTCTTTTACTTTCCACTTCATTTTACTCTAAGCTTACCTTATCTCAATGCTCTCGGAACCTTTCCCTAATCCACGGATCCTTAAGATTGCTGACTGGCCGACAAGCCATGGACATTCGACTCTACCTCACCTTTCCGCCCCATTGGCACGTGCTATCCGGTATAAAGCCCTAGGCTGAAAGAGACAAGGTCGACAGATGAGCATCGTTGATGCAGAAGCACTCCCCTCTGCCTTTTTGGAAGAGGTAGAACAAGAAATATATTGGACCTCTGAATGGATTTTGGTGAGCCGGTCAATTTTGTGCTACATAATACGAAGGGTGCGTATTCACACATTTTTTATTATACTTAGCTGTGATTGCTGTTAATGAATTGAAGGTTTTTGATTTCATATCACCTTTCCTTTTGATCTTTATATCATCATTTGATAAATAATTTTAACAAATTACAGCGTTATTAAATTGGTCAAAGTAGGCAAATGTAAAGTAGTCAAAAAATATCAGACAAGTCATCAGGAATTTAACATTCTGTACGAGTTTTACGATGCAATACTTTTCGTAAAATCAATAGTACGCTAGTCTGATTTCGTTTTGACAAGAAGATAACAATATCATTTTGAATTGGCAGAATAAATATTGCAACTCAATAGTATTGCAATTGAAATAATATTGCATCGCAAAATATCCCAGTTAGTCCACAACTTACTATAATCTATAAAGAGCATTTCTTCTGACTAGATGCAAAAATAATGGTATTTAATGTACCATAGAGTAAACGCAATTTATTAATTATCAACGTATTTAAAGCAACTATTTATCTTCAGTGATGTTTTGATGACATCAATGTTTCAGCGGAAGCACTTTATTATTTGTGAGTAACGATTCATGCATAGAAAAAAATAAATTTATCTCTCCAACTAAATATGACGAAATAGTATGATAACAATAACGTCTAATGATTATACCCTTCTTGCTAACTATCATATTTGGTCGCAAAATTGGCTGTTAAAAACTTTCAAAGATATGTTTTTCTCGGATTTTATAAGCGCAGTCATATTGAAATTTACAATGAATTTGTTCAATTTTATTAATGTAGCAAATAGCTTCTGGTTCATTTCAGTAATCAGTCGAAATGACAGAAAGAAAACAATCGATATTGAATTCCGAAGTCCCGCATAAATTACACACGTTTCAGAGAACAGGAGACGTTTCCAATATTTTGGGCAAATGACCACCTTGTTTTGGTACAAAAATTTCATTTCCCCAGTTTTATTACTTCCTCAAGGAATTCAGTTAATTTAAAATCATCTCACACTCGAAAAACACTAACATATTCTAATAGTTGACTAGAGTAGAGCTCTCCTAGTAGAGTGGCATGTGAAACACACATTTGTGGAAGGAGAGCCAGTTTTAGAGCCTTATGTTTTTAAGAATGCTGTTTCACCCAGAAAATACAGCTCGGATTCAGTTCCAAATTGTTCTGAAGGATTAACTCCACTTGAACCCGGAACCCTGACGCCCGTAGCGGAACGATTTGACCACTAGGAAACCTAATCCCTTTATTTTAATGTATGGAATATTTTGATCGCTACGATTGAAGATTCTTTCTTTGCAATATAAACAACCTGGTTTAAAATGATTGTTTTCTCTAACTAATAGTTTAATAAACTTTTTGGCGCTTCGTGTATCACCCTGTTAAGTGTGAGATTTCAGGTGAGCACTGTACTCAGCTACTAATTAAGGAATAAATTAAATAAAGGAATACCAATCGTTGCGGAATGAGGGATGTGTGGTAAATAAAGCAACAAAGTCCACATCGAGCTATTGTATCCCTTAGACCATGGGGTTGAGCTCCGGGTCGTCAGGTCTGCAACCTGCGTTTTACCGTCTTGTTACGAAGACGATCCCATGCATATAAGATCAAGTCGAGGTTATCTTTCGACATAGGGGTGTGACTCCAATAGAAAGAAGGTAGAATTGATTCATCAAACACTACTTTTTACACTCATTGATCACTTGTCCATATATTAGCTGAATTTAAGAAACAAACTAGCAATATTCCTGAAATTATAACCTTTTTTATGTCATAATGCAACAAAGTCTGCTCGCTGACTTTTTTTAATGACAATAGGATGATATCAAAATCACTTTAAATAAAGTTTGTCAAATTTGACATATTTCCACCCAATCCGACAACAATAAATATAATAATAATAATTAGTAATTACTGTCTAATATCATATTCTTCGATTAGAAAGAATAAACCTATAAATACGAGGGTCATCCGGAAAGTAGTACCCGTTCGTGCCGCATGAAGTGCTGACGACGCGAGTAGCCAATGGACGAGGTCAGATAGCTTCAGTGGCTTGTCTGCCTTCTCTGAGCCAAGTTGCGTGACGCTAGCATTGCCTGTGTTGTTTCTGTGATTGTTTACAATGTTTAAAACAATTGAGAACGCCGCCAGTTGTGAAGTGAGGGCAGTGATTAAATTCCTCAATGCAAGAAACGTTCGCCCATGTGATATTCATCGCCAATTAAAGGAGGTGTATGGAGACAATGTAATGGACGAGTCGTCTGTTCGGCGGTGGTGTCGCAACTTCAACATGGGGAGGGGGAACACACACGACGATGAGCGTTCGGGGAGACCGTCTGTCATTACAGACCAACTGGTGAGCTCAGTTGACGAATTCGTGAGGAACGATCGGCGCGTCACAATTGATGACATCTGTGAGCATTTTCCCAATGTTTCTCGAACAATTGTTCATGAAATTGTTAAACACCATCTGCATTATGCAAAAATTTGTGCAAGATGGGTCCCTCGCATGCTTACAGATGAGCACAAAACCAAGCGTATGGCTGCAGCACTGACGTTTTTGGGACGTTATTCTGATGAAGGAGACTCTTTTTTGACTCGCATAATTACTGGTGACGAAACATGGTTTTGTTATGCATCACCTGAGAGTAAACGACAGTCAATGGAGTGGCATCATGCTCATTCACCAAACAAACCAAAAAAATTCAAGACAGTTCTGTCCACCAGGAAACTCATGGCAACCATTTTCTGGGATCGACGAGGTGTATTGCTTATTGATTTTATGGCCCGTGGAGACACTATTAATGCCAATGCGTATTGTGAAACATTAAAGAAATTACGGCGGGCAATACAAAATCGGCGGCGAGGTCTATTGTCTACTGGTGTCATTCTCGTTCATGACAATGCCAGGCCTCATGCAGCGGGGTTAACACAAAACCTTTGCAGCAATTCAAATGGGAAACTTTCGACCATCCACCGTATAGCCCGGACTTGGCCCCTTCAGATTTTCATCTCTTTACAAAGCTTAAAGACTTTTTGGCAGGAAAAAGATTTGACAGCGATGAAGAACTTAAAGAAGGAGTGACCCTGTATCTCAATGAGCTGGCGGCGAAGGACTATGCAGCAGGAATACAGAAACTTGTCACACGTTATGACATATGCCTTAATTTGCTTGGAGATTATGTTGAGAAGTAGTTTAAAGTATCCTCTTTCAAATAAAATTTTATATGTTTGTTAATATTTACTTTTATGTCTTTATTTCACGAACGGGTACTACTTTCCGGATGACCCTCGTATTAAATAATAATTTTAAAAACTATAAAATGTGAATTTCCGAATGTTGCTAGCGGTTATGAAATATAAGGCCTAAAATAAAAACAGAGGAAAGAACAGAAAAGTATTACTTCTACTGCTTGTCTGACGTCCAGATTTTATAATGATCACCACCATGTAAAAGGGAGGAAATATCGACAATATTATTAGTACTTTAGAACAGGGGTACTGCATTGAATTGAATGTAGTCCCCAGGAGATTTCACATCGGATAGCCACGGTAAAATCTACTTCACTTCCGCCTCTTGATAGGTGTGTGCATTTCAGGGTCACTAAAACAAATACTCCTTCGATAGCTTGAATAAGAATCGGCCAGGAAAGACCGAGATGACATAATTCGCATGTGAAGACGCATTCCCACGGATATATTACATCGCACCTTTGCCCGCGACACGTGAATCATTCTTCCGTACTATGAGGAGCGTTTGCGCCAGCCGATTTTCTACTACATACTACGGCCACAGCTCCTCCACCTCTCTCTCTACTATTACTCCACTCCACTACTACGTGTGAATGCTCGCCACCGAACTTCATTCTTTCCTTCCCTCGAACCGCTAATACTTCCACTCTCGAATACTTCCACGCACGCCCATCCTGCCCCCACCTCGCCCCCCCCCTGCACCTCGAGGAACTCCTCCCTTTGTGCCATTTGTCCCCCTCCCTCCTCTCCTCCTGCCGCACTCTCTCTCTCTCTCTTCTTCTCACTCCTCCTCCCGCCCTCCCTTCCTCAACCTTTCGCTCCCCTACCTCCCAAACCCCTCGTCATTCCCTCCCCGCCGCACCTCGCTCCCAATCCTCACCCCAGACATCAACCCCTCCTCTCCGCCGCCCCCCCCCCAGCCACCCCTTGCCCCCACCTCGCAGCCGAACGCGAGCCTTCTTCCAAAATGGCCGCCCGTGAAGAACACCCCCCTCTCCCCCCCCGTGCCCCCCTCCCCACCAATGCCTCTCGACTTTCCACTTTCTCCGCCACTCTCCTCCTCCGCCTCCCCCCACGCCTCTCCTGCTTGGAAGAGGACATGGCATGTGGTGGGGCATGGTTGTGGGTTTTCCCCAAAAAAGGGGGAATAAGGGAGGTAAAATACATGTGACCAATTTAACGTTACTATTCATATCCTGTGAGGTTGTACTTTAACGTAACAGAGGCGTAACTATCAGGCTATTACAAAGGCTGCATTTAATTTATTTTCGATTGGGAAAAAATTAGGAAATCCTACAGATACATTCCTGAATATTTATTTACCTTTCCAAGCGATGAGCTTGAATTCAGTGCTCATAAGGTTAAAGCAAATGTCTATATAATTAGGAAATCAGATACATGCTCACTTCCATTTTCACTTCCACATAATCCACTAGTCTTCTTTATTTTTCTCTACCATTTGTCTTATTGATATTTGTAAACTGTTAGAAAACATTTATAATGTACAATAATGTAAACTCAACTAGAAATAATCTCCAAAACGTTCCGATATTGTTCTTTGCATTACTTCTTGAGGTCCTTGTCCGTAAAAGGGAGTACATACTGTAGACAGTTGCACTCTTTAGTAAATGTCCAACAACTGGCATATACAGAGTTAAATACACAGTCTAATAAATTTTAAAAATGTGTATATATAATCTCCTATGATTCTCTATACCGTAAAACCTTTGGAATAGTTCATATTGACGCAATATTAGTAGAATCGTAGGATAGCAGTGCATAATATATTGCATAGTACATAATGAATAATAAAACTCCGTGTGTTGGGCTGAGTTCTCTTCCATTCTCACAATTTATGTTGAAGGTTATGGGGTTTGGGGGTAACGTGATAACATCTCTCTAATTTGACTTAGTTTTCGATAAAAGATTGATTAAGCAATTTTGGATACACATTCTTTTCGCGGAATTTTGATAATTCATATAAAAAACACATGATCGAGCATATGAATTACTAAATAAATACTTCGTGAATAATGACAGTAAAAGTTGTGAGAAGCGAATATAATTCAAGCATTGGGGGCAAACCTGTGGGGAAAAACCTTAACAAATTCTTCCGATTTAACGCGTTCCTCTATTTTCCTCCATTCTATCTCCCATTCCTTCAAACTCGTATTCTTCCAATCGCACCCGCCGCCAAACTTTCTTCCCTTTCACTTTCCAGCTCCTTCTTTCTCTCACCCACCCCTCCCCTTTCCTCCTCTTTGCCCCTTCTCCATCTCCCCCATCTAGTTTACCTCACTCTCGAGCGCCAAAGAACCCCGCTCGCGGTTACCAAGGCAACGCCTCAATCCCACCCACCAGTGTTCGACGCCATCTCAAACCTTTTTCCTCCACCCACACTCGAAGTCTTACTTTCTCGCCCCTTCCCCCTCACCACCACCAAATCTTCCACCGACGGCGGATGGTGGACAGATACCCACTTGCTGTCAACCTCGTATTACCCTCTTTGACCTCCCATCTTATTGCTACCGGCAAAAAATAACCAGAAATGGGAACGGAAAAAATATGCTTCCAAAGGCAGATGACGGAAAGGACTAATTGTGAGACAGTTTTCTTTATTCCAGTCACCTTTTACCGCTAACAGAAGCGTGCCGCAGGGAAGTGAGGTTGGCCCACTTCTCTTTCTCGTTTAGGTGAATTCGAAACCAATTATGATAGACGTATGACCAAAAAAATTCAGATAAATCATTGAGGATACGGTCATCGACTAATACTAAGTAACAAATCAGACTGCGAGATTATTTCTAACAATTTCAGAAACATAAGCGCTTGGTGCTTGGAGGGGTTCCTTTATGAAATCTGAAAAAAATATGCACCAGAGAAATTGTGAGAAAATAAACATCTACATAAAACCCCGCAAGCCACTGCCAGGGTGTATGGCGAGGGGTGTTAGGTCACTAACCGTAAAAGAGAATAAAATCACTTGTAATACAAACATACTCATCCAACCTACACTCGCAGAAGCGTATTTATTCGTGCGGAAACCTTTTCAACTTATACGCATGCAAATACCTATGCTATCACCTAACATACACATTTGACAACAAAAGACTCGAGATTATAGAAGCATATACATTGGAGTAAAACTAATTATTCCTAGCACCCTGTGGGTGGCAAGTGGGATTTTTGCTATCTCTGAAACCATAGTTACTATCCCGTAAAAAAAACTTCAAATACTCAGTCTACTAACTCCAAAGGATAAATGATTATGGCGAACCAGGTAAAATACCTAGGAATTATAATATCTTCAGGTCTACCATGATGAAAACCTATCAGGAACATCTTCGGAGCAACATTAAGGAAACATGGCTACACCAAACGTTTAATGGAGAAATATAACCATGAAATGTGGAAGTGATATCATCCCACCTAACTTACTAACTCGCACGATACACCTTGAATACGAGCCTAGTGTATAGAACCCAACGCCGAATGACTTGATTTAGGGATGAAACAAGGTAAAAAGTATAGCTGCACTCTGCATGAATCTACATCTACACGAGTACCAAAGGGTACAGGCACCAGGTAAATAGGGTAAGGGATAAGGAAAGGAAAGGGTGTTTCAAGGATTAGGGAAAAGGACATTCACTCTAAATCCTTGAAATGATATTCATGGTGGTGCACACATATACACACATGTTAGCGAAAAACTTATTTTTTTTTAAATTGTTGATTTTTATCCACTATAAATATTTTCGGGTACATAATATAGTAGGAAAAAAAATGAATCACCTTTTGTAAAATAGGCCAGTGCCATATTAAGATAGACATATTAATGAATAATCCCCAACTTCGAACAAAAAGCTATTAAAAATGTTATTGGAAGACCTTAATTGGGAGACGTTGCAAGTACTGAAATTTCATGCGTGACTTAAACTTATAAAAAAATATATATATATAATTTTAAATTTACCAAGACATTGAAGAAATAATTTTATCGCCACATTACCTTGATTTTTGAGTTCAGAGTCATTAGTTAAGAAAATTAATTTTATAACCGATGTATGTAAATAACCATTCTGTCCTCATACAAAATCGAGACTATTATAGGATGAAGCATGATTTAAGATAAATAAGTCAACCATTAGTCTATTGACTGCTGACCTAAAACTCCTGCCACACACCCTAATGGCGTGTAAGAACACCTACCGGGTAAAATTCTCTATAGACTAGATGCTCCCCAAGATGCAAGTATCAGAAACATATAGTAGGAGAGAATTGAAAAACTGTATCAAGGACCTTCTCCTCGAAAAGATGGTCAAAATATTGTTAAAACAGGGTAAATGAATACTACCTTGATCAACAAGTTCCCGGAATTTATTCAGAAAATTAAAAATACAAGTTAATTCATCTAAATCTATATTGTCCCCTTCAAAGTAATCCCCATCGACTGCAACACACTTATGCCAGCGCTTGATCCAATCCTCGAAACATTTTTTATATTCGGTTTTCGGTATGTCCATCAGTGCTTCCTGCGATTTTTCCATTACTTCCTCTCGGCTGCTAAAACGCGTTCCCCGTAATGGTTTTTTAACTCGATTGAACAGAAAGAAGTCACAGGGAGCCAAATCAGGTGAATTCGGTGGCTGTTGGATGGTATTTGTTGCATTTTTCGTCAAAAAATTACGAATAATGATAGCACTGTGCGACGATTTCTGCTCTCTTTCGGCGAATTGCTTCACGCAAACGTCTCATAACGCCCAAATAATACTCTTTGTTTACTGTCTGGCCTTCTGGCAAAAATTCATGATGCACTACACCGTTGTAATCCATGAAAACCGTCAGCATTGCCTTCTTTTTTGATTGAAAACGACGTGGTTTTTTTGGTCTCGGCTCATTTGGTGAACGCCATTCACTTGCCTGATGTCTGGATTGTGTGTCGTACTCATAAACCCACGTCTCGTCTCCAGTAATGTCCCTCTTGATGAATGTGGGATCGGATTCAGCCTCGCAAATCATGTCTTTTGCGACGTCAACACGGTCTCTTTTTTGCATGAAATTGAGGTCTTTTGGCACCAACTTTGCTGCTACACGACGGAAACCCAAATCATTAACCACAATGTCTTGGGCGGATCCATAGGCAATGTTCAAGTCCTCCGCTATTTCTCTGATGGTTAATTTGCGGTTATTGACCAACATTTCTTTTACTTTATCAATTTTTTCACCGACTTTCGATGTCGATGGTCTGCCACTGCGTTTATCATCTTCGATTGGCTCACGACCACTTCTGAACCGCTCGTGCCACTGGTAAACGACCGTTTTTTTTAGAGAATCGTTGCCGAAACACTTTTCCAACATTTCCAACGTCCGTGCGCCATTAAATCCGTTTTTTACGCAAAATTTAATACAAGTTCGTTGTTGCAAATTTAAATCCATTTCTGCAATTGTAAAAAATCGCCAACACACACAGAGATAGATGTACTCTTGGCTACGTAACTTTTGCAAATGTCAAGTTATGACACTAAGATTTAAAGGGAATATCAACAACAGATGTACCAATTTAACAAAAAAACAGAACTCAAATCGGAACGATGGGAGCGCCACACGGTGATTATTCCGGGAACTTTTTGTTCAAGGTAGTAGGTCTCTCTCGTTCAGGAATAGGTATAGTAGAAAATGAATACTACGGAGTAACCGCAGACCTGAAGAAAAACAAGTTGTCCGAAGGAAACAACATTTAAGTATCAAATAATTCAAATTTTCAAAGCGCTCGGAGGTAAGTGGGACGTGTGTATGGAATAATGGGAGGTTCTTTGAGAACCACCGAGGGAACAATATGTTGGCTAAGCAATAGGGAATGTGGGGGGGGGGGAGACATACCAGGGATAAAGGCATTTGTAACCAGAAAGGGAATTGTTGTAAAAGTTGCAGTCAACGTTTTACAAATTTGGACTGAAGTACTAATGAAATGAAAACTTTCTCGGAAATCTCTTACTGCGCAACATCACCGTCTTCATCGAGAGAAGATTCCCCGCCAGGACATTCATTGCATTCTTAAGGATTCGCGACCATTTTTACGTCTCGTCGTTTCATCTAGGGTGTTCCTCACAAAGAAGCTTGCTGCATATAATGACTCGCTCCCGCTATATCGTCATTCCTTTTTCAATTGGACATGAACATGAACTTTCTTCATTTTTTACAAGAGTTACTTCGCTATCTTTTCGTTGTTCTCAAACGTCATAGAAATGTAGCAATAGTATTTTTTAATGCCAATTCGGCACCCGATCCAACTTCGTAATAATTCCATATACTAGCAGAATATTCTAAATGAGGCCTAACTAGCGAAAAATGACATTTTTCTATGGCATTTTCATCACATTTACCCCTCTAACAAATCCTAATTATTTGCTAGCTTTTGCAAATTTCCCTGGATGCGTTTCACCCAGGAGAGGTCGTGACTGAGGGTAACGCCTAAGTATTTAATCGGGTCTACACATTCCATTTCGGTGTTCCTGATGTAGTAGACGCCAGGAAGGGAATTTCTCTTTGTCCAAAAAGTCATCACTGAGCGAATTTTTCAGTTGAATTCTAACTGCCAAGTGTCGTGCGAGCCTTGTATAGCATTAAGGTGACCTGATAAAGCTGCTGTGTCCTCAGGATTTCGGAAATCACGGTAAACCTTAAACCACTACATCGTCGGCAAATAAACGTATCTTACTAGTGACTATGGAGTCAATGTCATTAACGTCAAGTAGGAATAAAAGAGGTGCGATAACACTTCCCTGGGGAACACCTGAAGTAACTTCTACTGCATTTGAGCTGACTCCATCTATTACTACTCTATATACCCCACCATTCAAAATGTGTTTAATTCAACTCCGGATATTTTTATCCATGCCATAGGCAGGCTTTTAACTTTGCGAGTAGTTTACTATGAGGTACTTCGTCGAAGGTTTTCTTAAAATCTAGAAAAATCGCGTCCACTGGAACATTGCCTTCTTCCACAAGAAGAATATCGTGAACAAAAAGCACAAGTTGTGTCTCGCAAGGATCTACCTATTTGGAAACCGTGCTGATTTTTCGTTAATAACTCCTAATTATCGAGGTGTCTCAGGATCGAACAAACAACTACACGAGTATGTTCCATAAATTTTCACGAAATGGATGTGAGGGAAATAGATCTGTGATTGCTCGGTTCCTTCTTGTCTCCGTTTTTAAATATTGGTGTTACATTAGCTGTTATTACATTGCATTAGTCTGGGAACCTTGCTATCGGCTAGCGACTTCTTAATAGTGATTTCCAGATATGCAAGTTACAATATTACTGGAGCATGTGACAAGGGTCGTTTTCTATATAGGCTATAGTAAGATTAAACTCATTCTATTTGATTAAATTCACCCACCAAATAATGTACAGATAAAAAATTCATTTTTCACCAAAGAACCAAAACTCTAATATTGTGACATTAGAAGTGTTTGCAATATGATACTCTGACCCTGTAGCGAATGCCGCATTATTCTGCTCATTGAAGAAGCTTTACAGCTTCAAACGGTATCACTAGCATTGAAGTGTGAGTTTCTGGAAAATATTTTAGCTGATACAGTCTCTGGAGATATTGTTCATTTACCACTAACACTGTCGTGTCTCCTGCTTCATTCTGTCACTTTTCATTACTACTGAACAACTTCCAGCGTGGATATAAGTCTCTCCTCGGACCCGGGGAACGAATTCGTTCGCCCGCCCATTGTTGGTTTTCGTTTATGAGTCTCCGTCGAGAAACCGCCATGATCCAGGGAGCGAAGGAAGAAGGAGACAGAGTAAGGGCGACCGATATAGGAACACATGCGGCAAGGCTCGAAATACGACAGCGTGGAAAGGTTCCACATTTTTTCACCGATTCGAAAAACAAGTGAATATTGAAACCCTCCCAAGTCGCAGTTGATGACATACGCACTCTCCCCTCCGTTTCCAACCACTTTTTCTCCTCTCTCCCTCTTTCTCATACCTGAATTTCTGTCCTTCTCATCTCCTTACATTTCAATCTGTTACTTTATTCCTTTTTTACTCTCTTTTGCACTCACACGCGCGGCGTTAACCGACCTAACCTGTTTCTATCCGTCTACACCTCGCTCTCGTCACACGCGAGCTATCATACTTGATTCATCAATGTTAATCCCTTTATTTTTCCATTTCCAAAAATAATTTTTGCAAGAAATGGGGCCGTAAAATTTTAAATAGGTACTTAAGATAGGTTTACCGGAAAATACGTTTATTTTTTACGACTAACTTCATTCGCTACGGTCTCTTCACTGCCTGCACTTTTTAAATTCCAACGCATTAATAAGGAACCACGATGGTACAACAGAGATACCTGAGTTGCAAAATGGTGACAAAGAATGATTCACTAAAAATTTGAAAACATCTTCAAAAGTGATCAAAATATCTAATGAAGACTTAAGATGGTAAACACAGAAAGTAGAAAGTCAAAGAAAAAGTAAAAACATTACGTTTTACGTACTGCGTACCTTTAGAAGCACACATGAATATACAATCAACACTCGACAGTCATTTTGTTCAAATGTCAAGAAGATGCGAGGAAAACGTCGGTTTATTTAAAGATTGAATATAGGAAAATCGTTACAATCAACGTAATACTATAGAGACAAATACAATAAATAATTAGAACTAAAATTTTGGTACACAAAACAAAATCTCTCACACACTAAATAGTTCATGAACATTATTGTCCAAAAGAGGAATAGAAAAATCGCTTTGAAATATAAAACCTAGGAAAGTCCCAGATTTGGAAAAATTCCCCGATAGAATACCAAAGGAAATTGTGGAACACATCACACTTTATTTAAAAACAGCTTTTTTACAATTCGATAGAAGAAGAGTCAACACCTCGCGATTGGAAGCTAGCTCATGTAACCCCACTCTATAAAGGCGACTGCAAGGAGGACACCAGTATTTACAGACCGAATTCCTTAACATCGATATCCCGCATATTTAACAAAATATGATTGTTAGCCAATTGATCGTCTTTCTCGAAACTAGGAACAAGATATGCCTTAGTCAGCATAGGGTTATTTTGCGAAATACATTTGGGTCATTTTAGTCATGATAACCTGAATTCGTGGGAAAGGGATATCAAGTGGATGTTCTATTTTTAGATTTCAAGAAAGCATTCAACAAGGTTTTTCACAAAAAATACATAAAATAAGCTAAATTAATATGGTATTGGCGATAAAATAACTGGATTATGGAATTCTTATCTAACTATAAACCAAAAGTTGTCGTCCACAGGATGAATTCATTCGAGGCCAGTGTAATATCAGAGGTGCCGCAGGGAAATGTCATAGGCCCCCTGCTCTTCTTGTTATACATTAACGACCTAAGTTACCACGCGTGATAATCTCTAACGAGTCAACCAGATAGTGATGTAACGTAAGAAAACAGGATTTGAATTAAATATAACAAAATGGAAGGCACAGTTTTTGAAATAAAAGAAAAAATAAACAAGAGGTAAATTATAAAATATATTGGATCGAATTACGAATTTAAGAAAATGTCGAATACTTATGAGTTCCACTGACATCAAAACTTTCATACGGTACATACATTAGAAGAATATTTGGGTTAGGCGGGTCAGCCTACAGTAAGCTAGGCTTCATAAGACGGGTTGAAGAGAAGTAATGAAACGTGACATAGACGTGTTACCTCGCTTTGGTTAGGCTATGCTTAGAAAACGTGGTCATGGGAGAAAATGTCTATTAAAAATTGGATTAGATTCAAAGAAATTCAGCTATCTGTGATAAACATTGCTATGAAAGGAAACCGAGCGCCACGCGCATGCTGGAGATATTAGGATGGTATTCACGAAGACAGCATCTAAGAGAGTTTTTAGAAAGGTATAGGACACTTAAAATTCCTTGCAACACAGAGGGAAATATTATGCCACCAAATTTTATTGGTACATTCAGAAACCGAAATAACGTAATAGAGAAAGATACTATCACAGACAGATTTAAGCATTCGTTCGTCTCTTGCACGATATACAATCAAAACAACTCTATCCGAGAAGTTTTAAAAAATTATATTAATTTAACTGATAAAATGTGATGAATTAGTTAAAAAACAATTATTGCATGATTTATATGGGTATGAATGTGCGCAAGTGTGTTTGTGTATTAGCTAACATGTATTCCAGTGAATGTAACAGCTAATAATTCTGCATATGGTTGGTGCCCTAACACTTACCGCCACACGTCCTTGCAATTGATTTCGGGGTGGTATGTAGATGTAATTGTAACTGAATAAAAATTTCAACGCATGAGATGAGATGAGAGCGGCTCTCTCATTTCAACCCCTAAGGCAAAAATTCATCCAATTATTTTAAGGGTTACTAAATCCTAAGCTTGCTCCCGCGCCGATCTGAAAGTCTAATAAAATTATAAATCGGGCTTCGCGTTCAAGCTGAATAGCTTCTTCCCATATACTCCGCGGCAGAGGTTAGTAACTTTTTTATGACTCGGGCTATCCCTTCAAGTTTCCAAGTGATGGGGAGCCGCATATCTATTAATTAGCCAACCACGTTCATAAAGGTAGCGTTGTTCTATAAATCCAAGACATTATCATGCAACAATCTTCGGACCTGGTTGAATCCTTTCACAAAATTCGAACCGAATATTTCGTAAGGCTAAACCTCCCGGGCTCTTTTCTAGTACATAATAGACAAAGAGAGCACGTGTAAGAAACAGTATAAGAAAGAAACGGATCAAGGGGTAAAGTAAGAACAGAATATTGCATTGAGATGAGAAATTTTACAAAAATATGAAGGGAGACGCTATGAAATGACGAAGTAGAGGGCCGTTGTTAAGGAAAAATATACAAATAACATCGGATGATAATGAATTTTTCTCATTCTGAAAATGCGTGCAGAAATAATTTTGTTTCGCAAATATTTTCCTAGTGTGGTGCAATGTTGGCTTGATTTCCCATGACAAGAATCTCTGCCATTCTGCACCTTTTTGTCCTTTTTATTTCAGACTCTTCTCCATTTCATTCAAGTTCTCGAAATCCACTCCAGTCGTTTCCGGGACCGCCACGTGCCGTTCACCGCCATTTCTTGGTTGGACCCTCTCCACACTCACTGACGCTCATCCACCTCCCACCGTCCCCTAGCCCCAACCATTCGTGACCCACTCTTTCCTCTCTACCAACCTCTCAATCCCGCTGCTACAGAGTCGTATTCTCCCCGGAAATATTCTCGGATGTCATCCACAGTTTTTCGCGGACCCACCAACCATCTTTTGTCGACAACCGTCTACGACGCCAAAAAAATAAAGAAAACGTATATATGAAAATGCCATACCTCCGCTTTTCCCACACGTACCCCCCTCTCTCTCTCCTCTCGCTGGGGCACCTTCGCATCCCTCTACCCGGGATCTAATCCTTTTTCGAGTCACCCCTCCTCATCTTCCTCCTCAATTCCTTCACCCCCTCGCAAAAAAGTTTCCCTGCGCACCAGATAAACCCGCACGCTCCTAACCTCGCCCATTCACGGGGGTAAGAAAGAGAGAGGGAGGGTGGAAGAAAGAGAGAGTTCGACCATACCCGAAAAACCTTCCCCAAAACTACTGCCTCTGACACTGGAGGCCTTATCTCTCTTACAATGCCATCTCTTACGTAACTGAGACGGAATCAGTCCTCTCTCCGTCTCTTCCCCTCCGCTCGATGCCCCTGCTTTCCTCCCCGTGCTGCCCTCCCTCTCCCCTCTTCCGCCGCTAGCCCCCGCCCCTGCATCACTCCCGGACAATGTCACACACACCACCCCCTCTTCCTCCCCTCGTGTCCACCCCACTTCCTCCTTCCCCAATTCCACACCAGCATCCATCCCCGCTCACATACACATCCTCCCCCCTCCAACCCAAACCCGCCCATTCACCCTCAACTCCCACCCTTCTCTTTTCCCGATCCCGGAAAAAAGCAAAAAACACATACTTCTCCCACTCCTCCCCTCCCCCCCTATCCCACTTTCTTTCGTATTTTTTATCCCTGGTGTACCCTTGAGCCAATCTTCTCTTCCGCTCTCAGTCCCTCAACCCCCTCTCCCGTCCCCACTTTCCCTCTCTCTCTCTCTCTCCTCCCCTCCTCCTGCTTTTCCACAACACCCTACTCCACAACCTATAGCATTCCATTCTTCTCCTCCCTGCCGTTCTTTATATTTTTATTTCACTCTTCTCATAGTTATCTCCCCGTGCGATTGTTAACGGGAGTAGATCGCCGACGCTACGGGGAGAGTGGCGGGGAAGGAAAAAAGAACGTTTGAAGTAATTCTCCCGTTCGCCTCCTCGGCCTGAAGGGCGCATCCTAATGATTACCACGGAAATGGCTCCATGGATATTTTCATGTCTGGCATATCTTTTCGTTCACAAAACATTTAATGAGAGAATTTTTACGCTACATTTACTCTCCGAAAACATTCGTTTTAATAAAGAATAGATCATGAGTTTTGCCTTGTCGTTAAACTTCATCTCTCAGGTCAATACGCCAAATGTGTACACACATGTAAAACGCATATTTGTATTTCATTTACAGAATGCAATTTTTAGATTGTTAAAATCATTCAACTTCTCACATCAATTGTCAAATCGTTACATGATTATACAAGTTACCACTGTAGTTGATGTCATCTTATAACCTGTAAGGGTATACAGAATTTTCACACTCATCGAATATTTCTAGCTTTGTTTTTGTTAATCTATTAGAGGAGCTGTATCCTTTTGTAAAAAAATAATTTATGATTTATCAGTTTATATATTAAGTTACGAAACAGATCGGCAAAAATGCTAAAACAACTTTCATTTGTAAATTCTAAGAACTAAATTTAACGGAAGGAATTTTATTCGAACATTTCAAGATTTAAATTTGTTAATAACAAACTCATGCATAACTGCTATTTATTTTCAAATATCGTGTTATACTTTCTATGCCTTTCATCTTTGGTTTACGGCAATTCATTTAGCTGCTTAATTTAGGTAAATAAAATTATGCTTAAAAAGAAAAACTTAATGGCAAAATACTGTACCATATTTGGTGTAATGGCATTTATTTGGATGAAATACTTGACTGACTGCATCTATCGAGAAACCAAACTTAGGTAAACATACACTTTGAATATGAGTTTACATTTTCATCTGATAGGATTGGAAATTAATGCTCTTCTGCACAATAGTTGCGATTGTGAGTAGGTTTGCAATGGAAAAAGCATCAGAATATCAGAACAAATAGCCATATTTCTGTTACTAAGAAAACTAGATATTTTGGTGCTAGACATTTTGATAACATAATTTCTTTACCCCATGTTTTGCATGAGTAATTACAATCCAATTGCAATGATGTTTCATCGTTTTTTCCTGTGACTGAAAGGCATGTGTTTGTGGCTGTTAAAATAGAATCATCTTCTACCGATACGTTTGCCATGATATGCCTTTCAAAGTTGTGGCCACACCCATAGTGAATAATTATTTCAAGGTCCTCGGACATCACATCTATTTTAAATTAGTGGCATCACATCTAGTTTAAACCAATATAACCTCTCTCGCCATCTATCACTGGGACATTTAGTATATCTTATAATAAAGCAATAATTTACAATCCAAATTTCAAAGTATTTTCCTAAATGTGAAAACGAACAAATAATACGAAACACCGGTTCACCATTTCGAAAGGATCACATTGTTCATTTAGTCTTTTTCCTAATTTTCAAAACAAGTTTTCAGTTTCGTGAAATAATGCACGGCAATGGTCACGTAAAAACACTGAATCTATCGAAATGTATTCTTTCCTCTCGATATACCCAGCCATAACCTCTCTTCAATTCTCCTTAACCCTACAGAGGCGACTGCGAAACGACACCAGTGTTTTAGATTTCTCTCGGATAAATTCATTTTGTCCGTCTGCATCTCCCCTTCCTGCCACTTTTCTATTCATTCCGTCTGGCTTCCTTGCCACACCTCTTCTTCCTTCCTCGTTCGATCTCCTTCCCCGTATGCATCCCTCCACACCACCTCCACTCCTCTCAAATGTGCTCTCCTTTCCCTCTCCCCTTCCCTCACCCCAAACCCTCCCCCAGCATCCTTCGCAAGCCTCCCCCTCCATCTTCTTCCCCTCACACTCCCGGTGGTCCACCCTTATCCTCCACCATCTCCCCTCCTCCTCCCTCTCATCCTTTCCTTCGCTGCTCACTCCCCCTCTAACCCCCCCCCGCAGAACTCGCAGATCTTTACCTCCCGCCCCCCTCACCCCGTCCCCTCCCATCCACCCGGCACCGCACCCCTCTCCGCCCTACGCCCTCGTCGTTCCCCTCTCCCCCCGCCCCGCCCCCGCATCCCTATATAAGAGACGCTACAATGGGCCGCTAGCCTCACTCTGCCTTTAGACCGCCTCCAGGATCCAACGACCTCCTGCTGCATCCAACGCGTCCTGACCCCTCTCTCTCTCTCTCTACTCCTTCCTTCGCCCTACTCCTACTGCTTAAACCCTCCCACTCTCTCTCTCTTCCATTCCTTCGTCCCCCCTACCGCCAACCCGAACCATTGGACATCCTCCCCACCCCTCCGTCATCCCCCGATCCGCCCCTCACGTTCCCTCTCCTTCCATACCTTACCATGACGCAACCCTTCGCGAATTACTCCACCAACGCCGCTTCTCCTTCGTACACCACAACCCGATCTCCACCGTATCCCTCCAACCCAACCGCTTACTTGCCCAAGGTACGGGCTTGCAAGCCCAACCCAGCATCACAAAACACCAAAACTTTCCGGGAACCCATTCGCCATTCCAACTTCGTCAAATTGCTCACCTTTCCCTCCATCCCTTTCCCATTCAATTTCCCATCCGCCATCTCTCCTCTCCCTTCTGGAACGCACGACACCATGATTTCCCTCTAATTCAATTGAAACCATTCCTTCTAATCCTTTCCTGATTCCTATACCTCACGGTTCTTTGGAGAAACGCGAGCTACCGTTTTTGAGACGAAGGGACCAGAGGCGTGAACGCCCTGAGGCGATCTACTGGATCATCTTCCAGCCTCCTCCAGTGGACTCCGGAGAGGGTGAAGAACACGGAGTCGAGGCGTGGAAGGAGGAAGGCGAGAAGTTATTCATGAAAAGGTAAGTGGCAGAGAATGTTCGTTGACGAAACCAAATCATTACGTCCCTAGTTCATCAATTATTTCGTTAACCTCGAGAGGTGCTCATTCTGATTCACCGCCAAGAGGAATTTCTCGCTGGAAGACGGGGAAAAACAGTTTCTCTAGGGGGCAACGAAGTTACTCGATCGAAACGGAGAATCGGTTTTCCTAGAAGAATCCCTCCAAATACATGAGTGCAAGAGAACTTGTGTCTACGATTCCTTCCGCACACAAATGACTTCTCGCATGTTTTCACCGAAGGACATTAGTGAACGAAATGGAAGAATAGGACTTTGTACATTTTTACTGAGGGCACATTCAGACTCTAGTACCTACATCAATATTTCTGAGACACTGAACGCTAAACTATTTTTTCCAAACGGACGCTGAAAATACGTCACATTAATTAAACCCTGAAGTAATTCTTTGAAGACTCCGAGGAGTTATTTGCGTAATTTTTTTCAATTCCGGAAATTTGTTTCTCTCTCCTATTTTGTTTTCTTTTTTTTCCATATCATGAAGGATGTGCACTTGGATGTGAGATATGTTCGAGTGTTCCCGCGTTCACGAACAAACGAGAGAATCCGCGTGCCAAGCGACGGGAGTGATTTCCGAACGTTGAAGAGATGAAGATGATGATGGGTAGGGACACTTGTACGCAAACGTTTTTTTCCTCAATGGATCGTGCTATTGAAACGTGCGTTGAGAGAGCCAACAAGTGTGGCCGGTGTGTGGGGGTGAAGTAGGGTGGGGGTGGCGAGGAGGTTACGTGCGGAACGAATCGGGGCGCTTGGTGCACAAGGGGGAGAAGGGTTTGGCCGTGTGGAGGAGGTGGGGGAGGTGGTAGAGACGAGATGGAGGAGTGGTTTGAGTGAGGGCGGTGCCTTTCGTTCAACCGGCGGATTGAGGCGATAGAATTCGGGTTTCACTCTCAAAATTTGTGAGCAGTATCTATGTACGCAACCAAACTCTTTCAATACACTTTGAGGCATACACACATCCACTGTCGCCCGATATGCGCAGTATATTTCATCCCTCTGATCTTTCCTGGCATGTACCACTTGGAAAAAAACATTTGTTTCTTCAGTGCCTAGGGAATAATTCGCATTTTTTTCAACCTCGGGATTAGCAAAATAGAAGAGAGAACCATTCCAAGAGGGAGATTCATCTTCTTGAAGAATAATTTATTGTTCTATAGAGCCCTTCTACGTGCATTGGAGACACAGAGCAGCCTAATACATTTGGTAGCTTCAAAAAGGTTTAGAGGGCAAAAGAGGATTGATTATTACTAGAATATTACGCCAATGACGTGCCGACTAGACTTGAAAAATTTTATTCACAAACTTAAGGGATTAGTTAATTTTTGCATATATTTTACAATATTATTTCGACTATCTCACATATTGCGTAAAAGTTATGCTCAAATATCATGATGTACATTTAGATACTGTGCGATGTTGTCGATTACAAGAAAGCATTGTTGTCGATAAAGAAAAACTTTACCAAAGGAAAATGTCAATTAACTATTTTAAACACCACATTGCAACCGATTCGTGGAACTACCCTTTTACGTATATTCCGATTCACAATTTTAGGGTGTCTTTGAAGGTATAATGCTAAATGAACTGCGAAAATATCACATACTTCATGCACAAAGATACCTTTGTTAATTCAAAGAAAAGTATTAAGTCTATTCATCTAATTCATTTAGAGCATCTGTAATATTCCCAAAACTGATTTACCAGCCTGAACAGATTCAAGTTTCAGAACAGTGTTAGGATTCAAATAACTTTATATATCGTCAAAGATACATAGATATAACAAACAGAATGCATATGCCACAAACTCAAGATTCTGGATTGTATGAGTTTAGTTAGTTAAGGAACCTACGTTCTACTTATTAGGTGGCATATGTGTCTACTGCGCAGTTACAGGTCCACTAATCGAGAATGCAGTTCACTCCCGCTTTTTAAGTTTTAAAATATGAAGAATGAAACTGAATTATTAAATACGTAGTTCCTTAATGATTAAAATATCATGCACAAGAATCATGTTTCACAATCGATTTCATCCAGATGATTAGGTTTTAATTGGTTAGAGATTGCTATGGGAATGATAGTGTTCAAAACAAAGAAGGAGGAATTTTTCCGAAAATTGACAAGATAAAGACATGTAGTTAGACTTAGTTCCGGTGTTATGCTGATAATCAGGAAAACATCTTCATGCATGACTTTCCGCTACATGACGTTTAGTAATGAAAGGTTATGTGCAGATGTGTTTGGAAAATTTAAATAAGCCAAGCAAGAATGTTCAATACATAAAAGGCGCATAAGAAATACTTTCTGATGATCACCATTGAGGCTAAATAGATTCATATTTGAATCTCACCTGTGTTCTACACAACGAAAAGATTAATCGCTCTCCAACGGATAACCTTTTCCGAAGGAATCATCACTTATGCCACGGGAGGAACACTTATTTATGGTCTTCGAATGCCTTGAATCTTTTTCGATTGTGTTTGCAACAGGTTGGCAAGAAAAGAAGCCCTTTTCTTATTCGGCTCCTGGCGGGGGTAAGAGGCTACGCTGGAAAACATTTTATTTTTACATCCAACCTCTCCCTCTCTCACTCAATCCTTCCCTCTTCCCCGAACTCCCTGTCCCTTCCCTTTATCCCCGTTTTCCCTCCACATCGCTCTATCCCTTCCCTCTGCCCTCGACCCCACACCCACCCGAGAGAATAAAAGGAATGGAAAGTTATTGACTCGCCGACTTTGCATGGGCAATTGAATTTAGAGGAGGATGCCGGATAAAACGGCCGTTTGGGAAAAAAAAGGGACGGGGGGGGGTAGCTTATTAAAAAGCAAAATCGCATCCATTAATCAATTGGTTGGTATCAAAGGATAAATTCGGTCGCACCTAAAAATAGTGCCGAGGAGAGAGAAGGACGATTTATTAGGAAACTGAGGAGGTAGAATGCGCGTATTGTTCGAGGGGACAACGACTTGGGATTGGAAGTTGGGACCTAATGTAAAAAAAGGTGACGTGAAGTCTTAGCTCTACCGAAATCTTTCATTTTCGAACATTTTTTTTGCCGCAACGAAGGTTAAGTTTGGATTTCCTCTATCACAGGTTGTCTCCGTCAATCATCCAAAATGGCACTTTCAGTGAGAGCATGCAGTTTGCCAAAATGTGAGAATTCCATATAACGATGAAGCGAGAAGTAGTGAACAAGTTCTACTCTCGAGACCGAACAACGGTGTGTGCAAAGTTTACTTAGCTAATTAGATTTCCATTTCATAATGTCTTTGCACTAATCTATGATCTTTGCCATTTTGTTAATTCTCAAAATATACCTATATAAACGATTCAATTATAAATATCAATTTTGCTTTAATTTAACTATTCACGACCGCAAATAATAAATGATTGATTTTAACATCCAAACCTTGACACATGACTGCGTGTTTTCTTCAGAACCTAGGTAAATGTGGTTGTGCGGATGTTTTAAAATGGCAAAATATTCAGAACATGTAAAACAATTGATTCACAAGCCATTGCGTGTCTACGTAACAATAAAATAAAAGCTTGGTTCAATAGAGAAAGCTGTTAACTCTCATCGCAGTAAGCCTTACTGCGAGAGAAAACTCACGTTCAGGTCAGTAATGTCGAGAGGTGGGGAACATCAGTTCATTTACCTATGCCGTTTGTGGTTTCCAAGATTAACCGGGTGCCCAGAGGATCACAAGGCATGGGTTTATCCGAATAACCCGAGATGCGACCGGATTTCAGCGGTGGGGTCTCCGCGATAGTAGTCAACCCACTCGATGGCCATTCCGTCAGATTATTCTTTCAGCCAAATCCTTTAAACGAGAAACACAAAAAATATCTCACATTTAATATCGCTATTATTAAGATCATGAAGGCGCCATATATATAATGAGATATTCCAAAGACCGTTAACGACACGTGTTTAATGGTATAATATAAATGTATGGGAAGGAATCTAATATCCTTTTTGACAAATTATAATTACATTCTACGCATCAAATAAAATAATAAATGACGCTTTATTTGTTCATATTCATTTTTATAGATTTAAATTGATTTCAGTTTGAAATAAACGTAATAATACGACTGAAAGAATGCGTTCCTTTTCTACTCTTCAACTGAAATTTTGAAGAACACGCGGCAACTCAAATATGAATTATTCTAAAAGTTAATACTGATGGATAATTTTACGAAATGCATGAAATGAAAATTTTCTCTACTAGATAACCACGCCATCGCAGTTATTATTGAAATCTAGAGGTAAACTCAACCGATTGCGGGAGGATATTAAAAAATATCTACCGATTCCTCCCACTTCGCTGGAGCATGACATCCCGTGGTTATCCAATACCAATATTTCCAGAGGGGGCTTAAATCGCGGTGCAATCCAAACACATTGCATTACGGAGATGCATTCATAAAGATAATCAATTTTTTTGAAATGAGGAAAACGTGAACACGCAGCAAGAATTTTAAGGAGAGCTTCGTTTATTCTCTATCCCCATGCATGAGTACAGTCTACTCTCGACGGAGTCGCCTTTCTAAACTTATGAGAGAAAGCTATCCCTCTGAGAGCTACCCTTTCATACATTCGTGGAATACACAACGGCCGGTTTTTCAGCTTGTCCAATATCTGAGCATTCGCCCACTTGAAACGGATCGTTGCAATTCGTTATCGACCATGCTGGAAATGGCGTCCGCTCGACTTCGCAAAGGAGAGGGGAGGAAAGGCTAAAGAGAGAGTGAGATGACACAAACACACACACATACATATGTACACACACAAACATATATATATATATATGCATACACACACATACATACACACAAATGATGATGAATAATTCTCCTTTCGTTGAAAAATTTGTTTGCGCCACCAAAGTATATAAAAAAATTGTGAGTGCCTTTATATGTGTTTCCACCTTTTATATACCGTCGCCACGCCTGTGACTAACCACACATAGACACATATATGCGTAGATGGATGAGAAAGAGGAGATTAGGAAAACTGGAAGGAGCAAACCACGCTTCCGACATACTCCCCCTCCCCTTCCGTGCCTACTCCAATTCCCTTCTCTCTTACCCCATCCCCCTTCCTTCTAGCTCCTTCCTCCTCACCGCCCTCATCTTCTCCCGATGCTGAAACGCCTGCTTTCTCCTACTTCCCGTATGCCCACACTCACTCGCAAGCGAACGCGAGCATATGCTTCCCTCAAGCGGCCAAAACCACACCCATCTCCCCCACCCATCTTTGCTCTCCCCCCATCCGCCATCCCTACTCTTTATCGCCCGATGCTCTCTCTTCCCCTTCGCGTGCCTCGTCACGCCGCTACATCCGTTTCGCTGTTCCCTCCTCCTCTCCTCCCCACCTCCTCCCTCTCATTGCTACGGCAGAAGGAAACCCAGCGTCCTCTTCTTGCCCCTCCGCGAACCACGTCCGCCCTTGTGTCGCTTTCCAGGGATGGCATACGCACCCGCACACAAGCAAATTCGCATCCTCCCATTCCAGGGATAAAAATATATAATTATATGTATATATACATATGTATATATATTCAGGGAGGGGCTAATCTTCGAAATCGCTTACTTCGCGGCGAACGGAAGGAAAGAGTGGGGAGAATTATATGGAGAGAGGGAGAGAGATATGGGCGGGTGGGAATGTGGTTGTGGGGCTTGAGAATGGGGATGGTGGTGGTCGGGTAGGCTGGAGGCCGGGGTGGTCGGACGGTAGTGGTGGTGGGGGGAGAGGAGGGTTTAGCGAGTCGGGTGGTCGGGTGGTTTAGGGTGCGCGGGTTAGCCGTTGGGGGAGGGTGGGATGGGAGATATAGGGATGAACGACGAAAGTAGCTTTGCGAGTGATCTGCCCACAAAACTCTCTCAAAACACCCTCGCAAGCATTTATGTACACTTCTTTTTTTTTACCCCTCCATTTTAGCCCTCGGTGATTTTTTTCCCTCCGTCCTTCACCGTCCATTTTGATTTTCCCAGTGGGTCCAGTGCGGAGAAAAATAAATTGCGTTGTACTCAAGTTGGCAAACAATATGTTTTCAAGGCATCCTATTTTAAGACTTCGAGTGATTGAGGGACGAAAATTGGTGCCTTCTTATAATGCAACAATTTCAGAGAGTAAAAATCATTCGCCTTGACCGGGATTCGAACCCGGATCCCTCGATATCCGGCCGAGTGCTTTAACCAATTAAGCTACCGAGACGTCCTGTTACACTCTGAAATTTTGGGGGCTTTAAAGGAACAAGATGTTATGACGAAGAATGACTTTAATTATGTCCTGTTCCATGTAATAAGAAGAAAATATTTCATTTAAATAATAGATAATGTTCAGCCTAAAATAAAATTCATTTGTTCAAATGGTCTGAAACTTATGCTATACTTTCTCCATTAAACATAAGAGTTTCAGGTTTAACTTTGTGAAATTCCTTCATGATGAGGGGAAAAAAACTTTGCACTTCCACATAGAGATTAAATATTTCACGATCATGGTACGACACCTGATGATGATGCGCAGCATCGAAGACGATCATCTTTATGTTGAAGTGCAAAATTTCTTTGTTTACCCTCATTACACTCTCCATTTTTGATTGGTATTTCCTCAAAAATCTTTTCAAGGATAAATATTTCAGATTCGATCATCTTTTGGAATTAACTACTTTCTGGAATCATTTTTACAAAACTAATAAAGTTCAGTCTTTAAAAAAAAGTACGTAACTCTATTGATAAATGTACATCATTTTCATTAATTGCCACTGTAACCACCGAAATTTTGTATCGTAATAAAAATGTCAACATCTCTTTAATTAAATTAATAATAACATATTTCTCAATGCCATGGCTAAATTATTTTGGCTCGATAAGTCCATCTGTTAAGGAATTATTCGTTTTTTTTATGAGAAACTTCATAGTTCTAAATTTTATATGATACGGCATATGTCTTTCGCAACGCAAGTAGCGTTCGATTTAAGATTCGGTCAAAATTTTGAGCTCACTCCCGCACGGCTGAATTCATGTGCAAGGCGGTGAGAAATTTCCCTAATTCTTCCAAAACATTGGGCATTCAAACGACCGCTGCCTCCATACCAACCTAAATCCGTTCACCATCAGAAAAAAAAGAACTTATCACATGACGTTTCCTCGTCATTTCACGCTATTTACCTACCCATTTTTGTTCTCCCCGCCATTGTCCGATCAGCTATTTATTCCTCACTAACTCTCCCCCAACCTCCCGCACTTGTTCCTTCTCCCGTAGCAAAAACCCCTTGACTCTAATATGACATATAATTCGAAACTTCAAGGCAGACATTTTCTCTCTTCATTCTCTTCAGCCTCGAAACCCTCCCGTTCTCCCCCTTCTTCCGACAAAACGTTACCACAGCTCCTCAGCCCCCCTCTCCTCGCATTAAAAATATTTTTATACTCCCTATTGCGGCAAAAAAAAATAAATAAATAAATGCTCCGACTCTATCTCTTGGGCCTACTTCCTCACTCCTCTCCGCCGATCTCTCTTCCCATTTCACCCCACGGAACGGTAGAGAGTGAGATCATCCGTGTGTAGGAGGGTGAGTGAGGAGAACAGATCGAAGAGAGGGATGAGGGGAGAGAGAGAAAGAGATATAATAGAGGGGAGAGTGAGGGTGTGCGGAGGAGGGGGCGTGAGGGAGAAGAAAGGGAGACATGTCGGGAGACGGAGATGGGAAGTTCGCGCCAGACTGCTGCCGCCGTGATGCCATTGCGTGCGCGCTGCACGGATAAAAAAAATGAGAAAGAAACTTGACGGCTTCGTCGAGGTTTTTGGTCGTGCCCCACGCCGGGAGATGGAATTATTTCTCCAAATCTCTCCTCTCCGTCCTCGCCTCTCGCTGGCGGCGCGCCGCCACCTCCCTTTCACTCCTCCGCCCCTCCTTCCTCCGTCGCTCGCGCTCCCTCTCTCCCCATTCATCCCCCTATCCCTCGCACGCTCCATCTCTCTCCCGCCTTTCGCCCCTTTCCTCCGTCGGGCCCGCGTGCGAGCGGGGGATGTGGAGGGCCGCCGTCGATGGGGCGTCTGGGTTGCGGACCCCGCCCGCCTTCTTCCAGCGCGCTGCCCTCCCTCTCGCCCACACCACGTCCGCCCTTCCCTCCCCAAAAGCCTTCGGTACCCACCCCTTCCTCGTTCTGCTTTTCTTCCTCCGATCCCCTTCCGTTCCCCCGCTCTGTCCCCTCCTTCCCCGCGGTACATGCACTCCCACCCCGCGATTCCCCTGCCTCGGGCGGAACGTGACAATTAAACCGCTCCGGGAGATTCCCGAGGTGTGCGCGCTTATTCCTGAGCGAAAGTGAAAGGATTTCAAGATGGAGGGAGGAAGGGAAGCATGGGGCTCACGCGGGCGGACCGAAGTGCGGAAGGGGGCGTGGAAAGATTGTGGAAGGCAATCGCAAACGCGCGAACTTTAACGCGGAAAGGGAAGGATTGGATAATTGGGGAGGAGAGAATGAAATTATTTAAGAACAGAGGGAGACTCGGAGGGAGGTTTTCGGGGGTGTGAGATCGTTTCCTCAAAATATTCTCGTTTCCAACCCTTCAACAGATGCGATTTTCGATAATAGCCTTTCACCGAAACGGGAGGGATGAAAAAACTATTCTCCTAATACGCACGATGAATTTGAATACTTATGATTAACCGGTGTCTGTCATGGTGTGAGTGACCTTTAAAAGATATAGGTACCTTGAACAGAACGGATTAATATTTTCCCACTAGAGTCATGTACTATCCAAATAAAATTAAAGGGGTCGAAATGCCTAAATGGAATAAAATCATATATCCATCCATTAAATCAAAGGAAACAAACAAAGTATGATGTGCCATGAAGTATTCTCAGCAAATGGTCCCGGTTGCGCCGGGGTAACGCCCTGTCCCGTCACCGGCTAACTAGGAAGTTAGAGGTTTGATTCCCGTCTACGTGGAATTTTCTCCACCTAAGGCTTGAGCATTTGTGATTTTTCTTTTTATTAACTCATTTTATTAGGATAATCCGATGAAAGAAGCCAAAAAAATAGCTCTTTTTGGATTAGTACGAGATAAATGATTGGGATGGATGCAAACATGAGGTGAAAATACAACAGTCGAGGCACAAAACATTTCGAAATTTCTTCATATTTTCCGCATTCACAAATGAGCACTGCACAAAAAGGTAAAAATGAAAATTGCCCGTCCAAATACGGGAAAGTAAGCAAAATAAGGAGAGAGAAAAAGGAGGGAGAAAGGGAAAGAGAACGAGATGCCGGCGGAGAGTTGGGCGTGACGTGGAGGAGGGCAGAAGGGAAAGAGGCGGCGGCCCCTTGACAATAGTTGTCAGGGAGAACAATTAGGAGCAGATGAGGAGGGAAAGAGAGCTGGAGACAGAGAGAGAGAGAGAGAGTGAGACATGAAAGCGTGGAAATTGGGTAGGAGGAAGCAGAAAAGGGCTAAAGGAGAAAACATTGACCGGGAGTGGGGGCGGCGAGATAGGTGGCTGGCTTGCCTGGAAACTATTGGGTGCCAATTGGATTTGGGTGAGTGAGAGAGAGAGAAAAACGGAGAGGAGACGATGCAGAGGGAGAGAGAGAGAGATTGGAAGAAGATTAATGAGGGGAAGAAGAGGGGTTTGGGAAATATTGGCGAGGTGGAATGAAATGGCAGTGGGTGCGAGTGTGAGAAATGAGTTTAGGTGGGGTGAAGGAAAACTTCCGTAGCATAGGGTTTTCGGATTTTAGAGGTATGCGCGGACGAAGGGGACGACGCAAAAGTGGGAAGCATTGAGATATCGAGGGAGACGGAAAGAAGGATTAACTCGGGAGGTGGTGAGGAAAGGGAAGAGTGGTGGAGCTAGGTAGGCATTATGAAGCAATTGGAATGCCGGAGGAGGAGGAGGGGAGGAAATTACAAAGTATGGAGTTGCAACAGACAAAAATATTTCTCTAAAAGGATAAGATAAGGGTATTGAAACCGGAAAAATTCCTCCAAGAGATGGGTTAAACCATAAAGGAAAGAGAATGAAGCTCGGCCTGGGATGGGGATGGTTGGGGACTGGAGCGGAGACGTGTAGGGGAAGGATAATGGTTTGCGGTTATTCGAGCAGAGAGAAGGAGAGTAGATGACAGCACGTGAGTAGGGCACTAGTAAGGAAGCACGAGGTGAATAGGACAATGGAATACGGATGCACATTTACTGATAGCTAAAACTCAAGGGGAGCAGTTATGGTTTTCACTCCGAATAAATCTCCCGGGCTCTTATGTGAGCTAAAGGAGTTACACATATTTTTACGATCATTCCCTTAGCTCCTGTTGAGAGCATTAGCAAAGAGAAATTTTCTGGCACCCGACGCAACGTGAGCAATATGCTTCCGTCGGAGATTAAACGAACTTTCAGTTAAAATTCACTCGCCCATGGTATAACAGCAAAGCGTAAAACGCGTGAAGGAGAGAGAGAGAGAGAGAGAGAGAGAGAGGGAGATTCAATCTTTTACTCCGAGGCCTTTTCAACGACGTGGTTCCTCCTCCGCAGAGAGGAGAGCATTTAGAGGGAAAGACACGGGAATGGACGCGGCGGAGACGGAAATATGGCACGGGGCTTGGAGCGAGCAAGCCTAGAGAATACTATAATCCGAGGCGTATGAGTTGAAGGAGCGATGGCGTGGAGGTGAAAAAAAGGAGAGGAAGAAAGAAGCGTGTGGTGCACGCAGATGTGGAGTGAAAATGTGGAGGGGAGTACGAGGGGGCGGGTAGGGTGGGGAACGTAGGACCCCTATGCCGCTGGCGTCCGACAGGGCTGGCTCCGTATCGATCTTAGCTTTGCTGGCGGAGGTTGGAAAGGAGCGAAGGGAGGGGAGGGAGGGAGGGAGGGGCGGCGAGGGCGCAGGGGAGGAATGCGAAGGGGGCGGGTGAAACGAGGGGACGAAAGGGGTTAAAAAGAATGAAAGAAAAAGAAGGGAGGTGAGCGCAACGAACAGGGATGGGCGGAGTAACCAAGGAAAATAGAGGGGATGCGTGGAAAGGCGGGACAAACAGATCGACGACGGGACAAAAGGGCAAAAGGGAATTTCACAAAAGGCACAATGAAAAGGACGAAAGAGAAATGAGAAAGTTTAAAAATTGAAGGAGAAGGGAATAAGGGAAATATTTACCAAGGGGTATTGTGTGAAATTGTAAAAGTAAGCTCACGTTAATGACGTAAAAATTTATCTACTCTGGCAAACTTTGCAAAAAGTAGGCGATCTAACTTTTCGGCATTCAATGTGATTAACCGTGATGAACGAAAACCGGAAAATGGAAAATTAAAGCCATTAAGGACACACTGATACACACACTTATATCGCTTTAATAATTCCCATGACTCAATGAGTGAGGATGCTTTTAACACCACAAAATACTGGAAGAGAATACATCGCTAGATGACACCATTTACATCATTACACTTTTTTTAGGAATAAAACAGGAAAAATACGAGTCGTTCCATTCATGGGGTTAAAGAATGGGGTGGAAATATATGAAAGGCATAATTATATGGGATATTATCAAAAAATATATCAACTGCTGAATATGAGTTTATCAGCTTGTATTCACCTGTTTGCAGGTAAAAATATTTTTAATTAATAAATAATAATATGTTTTCTTAGCCTCGAATTATTTCCTTTGTTATTTCGGAAAATTAGCGATTTTACCTGAAAATTAAATGTTACTTGCTGCTGAGTGCTATTAAATAATAAATAAATGGTACACATGTAATACCCATGATATCATATGGTTTTTATGTGTTTTCATGGGAGGTAAAACATTTATTGCCAATTATAAAATAATAGCAGATTTTACTGAATTTATACGTCCATACAAGGTGTTTGTGAAATGAAATAAACGAGCCGGAAAACTTTAAAGCCACCTCGTTACGTTGAAACTTTTAAGGGAGAGAAAATGCAGGCACGCCGCAAAAATGTACCAATTGGAATAGATATGGGTTGCGGGGATGTGTGACAAATTTCTAAAAAGTTTGAAGGCACAGAAATCGAAAAAAATAACTCTCTCCAAGGCACACAGGTGTGATTGTTTTTCGCAATCGCTAGCGTAAAAAGTGAGAGAAGCGAGAAGGGAGGGAGGTGAGACTTTTGAGGTCTGGACGGAAGAGACGAGTTAAAGTAAGGGAATAGGAGCTATGGAAAGAGAGATAAAGGGATAAGGGGTGCGGAGGACGGAGAGGAGAGAGGAGGGTTGAGTGCCGGTGAAACTAATGTAAATTAATTCCGTCCGGCGTAGATGTGACGAAAGGAAAACGCCACTCTAATTTCACCTCGAGGCAGACGACACAGGAGCGCTGGTTGGGGAGGAGAGATGAAGAAGGGGGGGGGGGGAGAAGAGATGGGAACGTGAGGGTGAGAGTAGGGAGATGGTTATATTTTCCCCAGCCCCTCCCCTTCCCCCTTTCTACACCCCCCGTGCCCTCACGCCCATCAACCCTCCCGCGTCTTCCCAGCCTCTGCCGAATCCTCTCCTGCCTTCGTGTCTTCTCCTCGCACCTCCCTTGAAGTATCAGTTCCTTCGACACGCGGAGGATAGCAGGAGGGAGAATTATGAGCGGATAAGAGAGGAAAGGAATAATGAATTTTCTGCGTACCTGTATTTCTTCGAATTTCTCTGAGTTTGGAAAAGCAGCCGACTGGATAACATTTTTTTTGCGGCGGAAAAAATTATGAAAGCCTCGGTGGAGTGCTTTTACATTTTTCATAATTCCGGATTGTTACATAATAAGCTGAGAAGACAGGAAAAATTTTGTCCCCCATCTCTCTGAAATCATTTTCACGTCTTTCGGAACTTACTGCTAACCACGTTTTGGCCATGGTATTTCCTTCCCCGTAATTAAGTGACCGCAGGGGAAATGTAAAAATTTCCCCAAATCAAAAGCTTAATTTGGTCTTAAAATATTCTTTCGAAGACCGACTGCGGAAAGTATATATTTTATAACCGAACAATAAGCTATTGAATTCAAACATCATCACATCTTTCGGCTAATTAATTAAATACCAGCTTCCGGGACGCTGCTCTGTGTTAGTATCGTCAAAATTACGTAGAAATTCGTCTTAATATGGTGTTATTGAATTTATTTGGTACAAGCTAATTGGCTTTCCTCATATAATCTTGCTATCATCAAAGCAATTTTCATCGAATATTTTAATGAATCTACCGAAAGAATGTAAAATTTAATGATCAACTTTCAACCGGAAGAATCTAAATGATAGTTACAATTTAAATGTATATTTTTTTATGTTTAACAGAACAGAGGCACCTCATATTTGATATTTTTGCTTCTATTTGAATTCAGCGAAAATAAGCGAAAAAACAGTGCATTGTGGTTTCAAAAGTCTCCAGGGTTGGACTCACTAAAAAATATAGCATGCAAGCAAAGCATTAACAATTTTAATATGAGGTTTAATTAATAATAATAATAATGTTGAATTGAATTGAATTCACACTGACATTTCTATACGAATTATTTTAAATGAATGTAGAAAATGTTAGTGCAGAACGTTTCCTTAAATAGTAATGGTTGAAAGAAAATTTTAAAGAATACATTAGTGGATATTAATGTAAGTCGAATTTTATTACCCAAAAGTCAACTGTATCAATGAGGCAGTATTTTTGTTTTAAGGCAAATAACTAAAATTCAAGCAAGATTTATGGTTTTGGAATTTACTTGAAGTTATTATACGGGAATGTACGATAATTGATATGGTTTAGATAACTCATTAAGATTACGGCCTAATATTATCGCCGAGGCCATTCAAATCGTGTGGCAGGGTTTCTCGAAGAGTAGTAAAAAGGAATTTAATTGATATGAAAAAAATTAGTATATGAATTTAATTGAGAATAAAACAATGAACCAAGGGGAATCAAGCAGACAGAACGCAATCTGCTGGCTGCAGCATTCGTGGAAGGGCCGCCGCCAAGCTCAATACTCGAGAATCATGCCCATACTTTGTTTGATCGTTTCTTTTTCCTTTCTCATGCGTATGTTTTGCTTCGTCACTCATAGAGAAGCCTGAAATTATCGAGGTAAATAAAGCGCAAAGGTTAGAAATAATAATGAAAAACGGAAGCAACGACCCTGAACGTGGGGACAACGTGAAGGGGCTGTTAAAAGGTATTTTGGGATGATTGTGAGGAATATATGAACATTTGAGAGTTAATAATTACTTTTTTTAAATTCTTCTTTCAAATTATATTTCTTAATGTGTATTAATTCGAAATAAATAATTCAAGTTTTTTCCTGATTTGATAATCTGATATGAGAAGTGTGACGAACCGTGTTCGTCACGGTATAGTTGGAGAATGATGGTTTTTGAATCACGCCTTGATGAAGATTTCTACCATTTTTCCCAAAAAAATGAAATCGCTCTCCATCGGATTCTTATCACAGAGACTTCATGCATGAAAAAATGATACCTGCACAGAGACAAAAAGCTCAAAGGCGACCAATAAAAATACTAACTTAGTGATTACTTCTAGTAAGTTCCTGAATTAAATAAATTGTGACAATATTCCTATTATAACATCAAGGCAATTTTGACAGGTAAGTTTTTTATATAATTTAACAGTTTTCTTGGTGTAATATTTGTTTTTTTCCTCCTTTAAATTTCATGACATGAATTCATAGTGGAACTTCACGAGATACATTTCCTTGGACTACGCGAAAAAAAATGCTGTAATTTTCCGGCCCAAAGATTAATAACATGTCGATAGGCTTGGTAAGATGATGGATATCATGCACAAAGAAAAGAATTATTTTATGACAAGGCTGTATACGAAACCACATCAACATGCTTGGACGTCATTCACCTCACTCACGAATTTGTTGGGGCTTGGAAAACACCAGTGCCCTTAAACACACTAACCTGACACTCTTATTCGGTAGGTGGAGGGAAGGGCTTAAGAGACAAAGAACCGTGAAAGAAGTGGGCGGGCCCGGAACATCAGGTGAGAGAAGGGTTTCCGAGAGTGATTCGAGGAAGAGGCTCGAAGAGTGAGTGGGGGTGCGGAAGAGGTGGGGGTGGAAGGGGGGGATCGGTGAGGGGTTAAAGGATTCTGAGGAAAAGAATGGTCGCTTTGAGGTCGACTGGGCAAAAGCAAGAATCATTCTGAACGAGAGCAACGGTCCAGAAATAGGTGCACTCAGTCAGTCCCCATAGCGGGCCCGCTCCCCGCCCTCCATCTCTCCCTCTCCCTACACACCTTATCTCTCCCGTACGTTTTCTCTCACCCCGCTACATCTACTTCCCCCCCCCCAATCCCCCGATGGTACCACCCACTCTCATTCTCTCTCTTTTCACCCTCTCACGGCCAACGGGCACTTCTTGGTTATCCGCGGGAGTTAAGAGCCCCCACGACTGACAGCATAGATTGCCGGTGATTTTTTATCTTCCGCTTTTTTTAATCCCTCCCATGTTTCCCCCAATCCCAAGTCGCATACAAAAAGAAAGAAGGGAACAGCGTGCACTGTTGCCCTTTCCGTCTGCCCAATAAATAGCGAGGGTTTAAGCGGTAATTCTTGGATCGAAGGGAAATAAAGACTCGACGATTTGAGGTCGGGCTAAAGAAAAGTGCGCGCGGAACAAATTTAACGGAGTAATATACTTTTAAGCAAAGCTGGAGGAAGAAATAAATACATTGTGATAGGTTCACTACCTAAATCCGGCCATCTAATTCGCTCACGAGTTTGGTATTTAATTTTTGAAGTTTGTAATTGATGAAAACGTGTTCAATTATTTTTACAGCATTCTTGGCCGAAGAAAATTCAAATGACTACCATTAACAGTAATTTGGAAGCATCATCGACATAAATACTTCCTAAAATTGAAATTCTGTACTCCTCTTCCCTAACTACGAAAACTCATTTGCATCTACTCGAAACTCGTTCACATTTATTGATTATCGAGAGTATCTGCTCAAGTTAATTCTTGTTTTTATTGCCGCTGGTCACTTTCTCCCTTTTTTAAACATCTTCAGGCTGTACGTTTCTATCGCGATCATCAAATTAAAACCCATTTTCTTCAGCTCCCTATCATTCAATTTCATCCCAATACATCCACACAAAATGAACCACGCCATTTTTTCCATGATTACGAATAACCACAGCGTTATCTTAAATTTTGTCCATTGCCTTCTAGACGTTGGAACCACCTCATTCTACCTCACTCAATGCTCAGCTATTTATATGCTTTAATGAGTTCATAGCACACGGTATGTTGGGTATTTTTCTGTGATTGTAATGGATGAACTTCTATATCATTCAATGGCACACGTTGGTATCGACACTTTTTTTTCCAAATCCGAGAATGTGATACTTATTGGTTCTCGGTCAAATGCATCTAAAAAGGAGTCTAACGGAAAAAAATAGTCTGCCCCTCTGTTCTTCTCAGATACAAATTGGGTCTAGTGTTGAAGTTTCTCTGATTTTTGTGTCACTCATCTACAGATAATTCTAGTGAAATACTTATGTATAACTATCGTCACCTGCATGTCCGAAGACGTGCACATTCATCTGCTCCCTTCCTTTTACGGAAAACGATTTACTCTCAGGTTTTTTTAAAATTTAAAATTGTATCTCTGAATTTTCCCGTGTAATATTAGAAAGTAATTGCAAAGTTTCTTTAAAATCTTCTCATCCTGATTTATATTCCTTCAAAGCAATAAACATCGATTCCCAGAGTTCTGGTTTACAGATCAGTATACACGTACATATATACCACTATGGTGTACTGGGACTTTGTCTCTAACCATGGCAATCTTCTTGTAACACACAAGGAAAAATCGAAAATCTTTCTTGAAATCAGATTATTATTCCCACACATCAATCTAAATCACGTGGCTGACATAACAAAAGTCTGTCTCAGCATCATGTCATCTTAATTCTCAAAATGTATAAGATCAATTTGTATCCTCAATTTCAGATAGTCACAAAAAGTTCCAAAGTTATTGAGCATATTAGGATTAAATCTAAATAATTTAATGATGGACATTGATTTAGTCTCGTATATTCCCCGCCTAAATATCCGAATTTGGAGACTGAAATATCTAACGTATTGCTTTGTCAGAGAGTTTCCTCTAGACTTTCGTCAATGATAATATTTAAAACTAGGTTGTGAGCTTCTTCTAACCAGAATAGTATGCTAGATACCATTATCCCCCAATTCCTTTATTGAAATAAACGTTGCTATCTTTTATCTCCACCTAATGCATAAGAGAGAAGGTCAATAGCCTCAAAGGTTTTCGACGGACCAGCTACAGCCATTCAGTTGCTCATCAAACTGTTGAGTGTCGTAGGTTTGTTAAATTATCGCACCTTAGGATAAACTCTACGTCTCTGAATGCTGCATACGACAATCTTACACTTAAACCTCTTCATTTTGCGGCTTTCCTCTGTTTTTACGACGTTCGCAACCCTGGGGACGTCTCAGGTCGTTTTAATTGCATGGCGTCACGGCATATATGTTGTATGTGTCCCATAAATAAAGTTCCATAAAAAAGAGGCATAACGGTGCATACATTTTATGAAAAATAATGAAATGATTTAAACCATAAAACGAGTCGATAAATTGATTGGACGATCACAAAATTTTAAACTAATTTTCTGCGAGAAATCAGAAAAAAAATATTGTCAAATCAAGTTTCTGAAGGATATACGTATGTGTATTACGAGGCCTTTGACAAAGAGGTTGAAAATAAGTTAGCATTGATACAAAGGATTCGAGCGCAAATGATAGATGAAAAGAAATTCCTATGGGCTAAATTGAACTGCTTCATTCCACCTCTTTCAGTAAACAGAGACTCGAGTCTATTTTTTTTTTGGTTGGAATCCGTTAAAATATTTTTCGCGGTTCCTATTAACTCAAACAAGAGATGAACTTTGTTCATTTCAGTGCAGGAAAATCCACTGACAGGGAACCCTAATAAATCTGGTTTTTAAATCAATATCTTGATATTTGTAGAACGTTTAACGACAGGTCTATGTAAAACCAAGTAGGAAGCCAAAATTCTCAAATAAAAGTAATTGCTATCGTATGGATATACTCGGTGGCTGAGCGCATATCTACAAAACAAAAAAGGCCTCCCGCAAGGGAGTGATTTTATACCACAAAGAACGAGAATTGATTGGGTGGACCTTTTTCGTCAACTATTACTTTCGGTCATTTTTTTTTCCTTCATCCACGATAGAATCGATTCAATTACTTGACGCCGACGCCGTATGGGTAACTGACCGAATATGCACAAAAGGAAAAAAAAATTCAATTTCCTATTTTCCGCGAAAAAATGTACTAAAAAAAACCCGGAATGCGAGGCACATAAACCTAATATTGGAAGAGGGAGTTCCACCATCCGTTAGCCGCCAGAACACCAAACCAGAATTGATCCGGGGAATGGAAAAAAAACGCGAGTTCAGTGCGTGAGATGGCCGAGTATCCTAAAAGAGAGGCGACAATTGACAAAGCAGAAGGGAGGAGCTGAGAGGATTGAAAAAGAGGGAAAGAGAGAGAGAGAGAGATAAATTTATTACACACGAGAGGACACGGGCGCGACAGAATCGGGAACGGATGAAGGAAAACTTTTTAAGGTTAAAAGGCTTCAATTCTCATCTTTCATCACGTGGAGATTTTCGTTTGAGAAGCCAGTGAACCCTCGTCAAATTCTCCTTATTACTCAATTTAAACTCTAATTTCTCCATTCTTTTCTCGATTTTTAGCCGATCTCTTAAGTTTTCGAGACTGATTTAGAGAATAATTTCTTGCTAAGCAACATAACTTTGCCCAGCAGTTGATTTCCTTGTGATGTATCTGCACTCCCTTGACTTCCTTCACCGTCCTCTACCTAAAACTTATCATTACCTAAACAGCCCAGTTTTTTTCCATTATGAAAGAGAGTATTATTATTCATTTTAACGCTTGGGAAATTAAATATATGATATTATAATCATCGTGTTGCAATTTACCCATTCTCGGAATAAAAATCAAATTGACTTAACAAAGAATAGAGTCCTTCCTCATAAATTTCCCGACACAATGCATCCTTTCTCCCATAACCCCACTATATTATTTCAATCTTAGTTCATACAATTGAAAAGGTTGCAAAGTATCAAATAATCTAATTTAATAATTTTGTAATACAAATTAATATTTTCTTTTTACCTCAATATTCTTGACTGTGGAATGCAAAAGATGAAATCGGCTGGTTTTCAATGGTCATGAATTTCAAAGTAGAGTGAGAAAGAAGTGGGATTAAGGAAAGGTCAAAAAGGGGAATGATAATTCACAGGGCTCGATCGCATGCTGGAGAAACCGGTGGCGATGGGGCACGCGGAAGCAGCTAGATGTCGTTAGCGCTTTCAATCTTATTTGAGCGGGACGAGATGACGAGTGGTAACCAGGGTATAGACGTGATATAAAGGAAGAAGAGGGCAAAGGAAAGGATTTGCAAAGGACAAAAGGTGTCTAAGGAAAAGGATCAAAGGATAGAGAGATGGAGAGAAAGAAAAAGAGGAAGTCACAACACCGATATAAAGGCAAACCAAATGCATTGTATGATTACGGGGAACCAAACATTTAACTTAACATTTTCATTACTTTTTGCACGACGTAAACCATCTATTATGATTTCAAGTTCATATTTTAAACCACCAATGCCCTTGAGGTATAATTTCTTTTCTCCACAAAAATGCACTGCCGTGTTTATATGCTACCTTCCTGACTCCCCAGAATATTAAACCCCAAAGCCCTCAGCAAGTGTAATAAACATTTGTCAAGCTGTATACGTACACACTCTATTAAAAATAGAGAATGAGAGTCTTGTTACGTTTAACTGATTCCAAAGATGACATCTGCTGCTTTCATTAGATTGCTTGTTAAAGTATAGGCCATAGTGCACCAGGAAGATAAGTCACCGCAAGTATTCCTACAACCGCGGAGCAAACACCACTTGATTGTATTTTCTCGGAACGACCAAGGCCTTAACGAAAAGGAAGAGGATAAAATGAAAATTGAATTAGAAGGTGGAATTTGAACATAAATTCCTCACGATAAGTAAATAACGGCAGGGATCAAGGTAACCCTCGGGAATGTTGAGGTCGGAGGTATTTTTTGCGGAAGAGGAAGGGGACGAAAACAATGGGAGAGTCGAAGGGACAGAGGGGGCGGGGCAAGGTTTAAAAAAGGGAGGTGTGAAGATAATGACTACGCAGGCTGGTCGTGATGATATCAGGATCGAGGGACTGGAAGGGGAGGCCGACGGACACGTCGAGGGATGGGAAGAGGGGTTCAGGGTGGACGGGGGCGGAACAGCGTGGAAGAGCAAGGAGAGAGAGAGAGAGAGAGGAGGCGGGACGCGCGGGGGATGTAAATAAATGGGCGGGCGGGGGAGATGGAGGGAGAGAGATGAGAGCGTGACGTGAGAGATATCGGAAGAGAGAGTCGAGGAGGGCGGAGCAGAAAGAAGAAAGCGAAGTCATGGTAAAGGAAAACGGAAAACGGGCCCGAAGGTTGAATGAAGAAGCGCAGGGGAAGTTAGAAGGAGAAAAAGGAGGGATGGCGAGAGAGAAAAGGTTCGAAGTGGAAGATCTGTGAGGGAAAGAGGAAAACTGAGGTGAGGAATGTGGAAGGATGCGATTGAAAATAGGGAGGAAGAGCGAGGAAGAGAGAGAGATAGGGCATACAGTGGTTGAAAGAGAACGTTTGTGGGAGCTACAGATTCCAATTTGAAAAAAACTAATCGAACGGACGATGGGCTATGGGGATAAGAGGTGGGATGTGTGCGACGGTGTGTTCCAATGTTTGTGTGTGTGTGTGTATGCCCTTGCGTTCGTGTTGGGAGGGGGGTGGGTACGGGGGCGAGAGTTGGGAGGAGGAAAGTGGGGTGGATCGCTGGGGACAAGGATTCGGGAAGGAGGTAGGTGTGGGCAGGACGGAGGATGAGGATGGGATCGGGAGGGAGGGAGGGAGAGTGCGGAGAGAGGCTGAGAGAGAGAGAGAGAGAGAGAAAGAGAGATGGCAGGAGGGAGAGAAGGTTGGGTAGGGGTGAATTGGAGGCCTCAGCTGTGATGGAGCAGTGGGTAATAAGGGCTCGGGGGAACGTCCGTTCGATCGAATTAGCACGGAAAGCTCCAACGAGGGAGTTTTAGGGAGAGTGGAATGGAGGGAGGGATGTTGTAAGTGGGGTGAAGTGGGACCAAGGGTGTGCGGGAGGGAGGGATGGTTCTCGTTTTTTTTTAAAGTAAGGTGGAAATGGAGGACAGAATTAGTGGGTGGGCGGGACTCGGGGAAGGATAACTTTTTATAATTTTTTATGGGTTGTGTTCCTTTCGTTCTCGAAGGAAGCTGAGTAATATAAACGGTTTAGAGAAATCTAGCTCTAGATTTTCGAATCGATAGGGTGGAAAGGCACACCAACCAGATTTTCGATTCATTTCCTTTATTAATCTCGACGTCACCCGTTCTCTCCACTATCTCTTGTGTTCTAAGAATTTTCTTTCCTTTCTCATTCTATAACACAGAAGTTCCTTGTTAATCTCATTTGGATTATTATCTCAATTAGTGAAATACGTTCATTTTTTTCCTCACCGTAAATAAAGGGATTTTATATATTAATACTCGAAAACAACGCATCATCCAGCTATCTAAAAAACCCCTCAGCTTATTTTTGGGAGTTTGGGTTTGTTAACCCATCGCATATAATTCTTTGAAAAAAGCCTACTTACAACCCTGTTCTTCGTTGATCACACTTAAGCATATTAAATAAAATATCAGCTGTTCTCTTCAATTGGATTATAATTGTCAAACTAAGATTATACGATAATTTTACACCACACTTGGTACATTTTATGTCATTATTCAAAAAAGCATGTATAGGGCACAAATATTATAATTAAATAACGTAAAAAATGACAGTTCGGATGTTCATTTAGAACGGAAAACGAGTACACAAAGCGAAATTGCGAAATTCGGAAACACATATAAGTGGCAAAATGTTTAGTAATTCATCTACACCATTCATGTTTAAAATCATACCCAGTCTGACAATTTTACTAGCAATATACAAGTGAGATGAAGACATAAAAGGAAGATTAACACAATAGTGGCAGCATATTCTAAGGCAGTTATTTTGCTATTGAATAAATCACACTTATGATTATACAAAGGGAAAATGTTCCCTTTTTTATTTAAAAAATAGGTAGGTAAATAGGCAGGTAAAAGGGATGCTAACAAACGACAATGTTAGAGAACCCTAATGAAATTAATTTTCGGTATGGATCGACACAGAGACATTCCTCTACAAATTAATTATTGATAATGCTCAGAGCATTATTGGCCGAAAATATTGTAATCAGCATGAATGCAGTCCCGGTGTTGTCGAAGTGAGCATAACGAGCTTAACTCCTGACTCATCGCTGATGGCCCACCTCTGGGTGACGCTCTCATTTGGTCGTGTGCGTGCATGCTATTACCGTTGGGCGGTAAGTGACAAGACGAGGTGCATGACCGGAGCATCACGGTCGCTTATCCTCCTTTCCTCGGAGACAGAGAGAAATTTATGTAGAAGAGGGCGTCTTGTTGAGGGCATACGACCAAAGGATAGAACAGGAGTACGGATGGATGACCAGACACGTCGAATGAGAAGCACATGAGCATGTTTAATAAATACGCCAAGGGGATAAATGAGGGTAGCAAAGATAGGGATTAATTAGGTAGTATAATTGCACCTTAATAAATCCGAAAATAAAAATGTCTTTTATAATTTTATCAGTATTTCATCAATATTTTGCAGGCTTAGAAGACAAATCATTCCGCTGTTTAGAAGATTAATGAAACTCTATTCGTTTGATTCGTCTTTTGTTCCCAAAATACTCAAGTTTGCGGAACCAAAATTCACTTTTTAGCCGTCGGTCAATCCTCTTGCGTGGTTACCTTGGCTTTCTCTTTTCCAATTTCGTCAGTTGTCTCAAATGGCATGGAGTATTTAATACGAAGGAGGTACGATGGACAATTATCCAGTGGTTGTAAAAGTCACTTTCTAAATTTCATTCATTGGAAACGAGACTTTCTATATTAATAATAAACTTTCCAACATTAATGTGCTATGGATCAAACGACCTCTCACCTTATTTCTGTCGAAAGTAACTTGATAATAGTTATGGTTGTTACGGAAGGCGATTGATAGTTGACGTCACTGGTGGCATTAGGGCTAGATGGGTAATTTGGTTGAGGAAGAATTCAGGGGTTAGAGAAGAAGGGTGGAGAGAAATCCGTAGTCTGGCGGCCAAAGAGTCAAGTTTAACGTCCGATCCGACGGGCAATCATCTTGAAGTGATCTTTGCATTACATCTCAAATAGGGATTGGGATATCACTGAAAAATTCTGCCACCTCCGTGATTTGAACCTGCACCCTCGGGGGAAGGGAGGAGTCAGTACACTATCTATCACACCAGACCTAATCCGAGGTCATTTGGCCTGATAAAAAGTAGCTATTACTAGCAGAAGAATATAATCGAAAGTTATGCACGTGCAAGCTCTACCCAAATGTGAGTTTAGAGTATTGACTGTTAAAAAGTTTAATAAGCATACTTATCTTTTACCCTCTATTTACAGTAAAAATAGATATTTTTTTCCTCAAAAAGTGTTGATGATTGTTATTTAAACATCTGTAAAACATAAAAATGAAATTTTCAAAGCGATAATTAACTGTGGGCCTAATGAAAATTATAGAGCGAGCATGTATGTTTACACTTGACTGTAAACAAATTGTTATACTGCATTTGTAATAATCCCTCACGTCTAAAAGAATCTAATTTCCTGCTGGTAACAACAATTTCCTAAGGAAAAGATTGGCTCAACAAGAGGAACCCATTAAAGTCATGTAAATATTCCAAAAGCTTAAATTCAATGATTCTGTGTACAAATTCCAAATTCAAAAGCGCCACATTTCAATCCTCATGCACAAATCTTCCATACACCTATGCATTGCAAAGCTAATCCTATGCTTTGCATGTTTCCTTCCCTCTTAACTCCAGCGCACTACTTCGTATTGTCCATTTCAAAGTCCGAGAGGGTTTCCAAAGGGGAGTGATCGACTGGAAATCAACGAATTTCGTCCGTTTATGGACGGGCTCCACGATGAATAAATCTGCCTCGAAAATATAAGTCCCCCGCCGAGAGTCAACTCCCCAAGTCTAAATAATGCATGTAATTTACCCCGGTGGGAAAATAATGGAAAACGGGAAGGGAAAGGAGGGAAGGGAAGACCCTGTACGTCCTTTATATCCCTTTTTCAACGTTTATATGAAGCCTAGCTCTTTGCACATCAAATATGTATAAAATGGAGGGGGCGTAAATAACTTCCCAAAAATATATGAAAAATGCAAAGCTTCCTCCAAAGAATTGATGGGCGAAAGGACTCCGTTCGAGAACTGGGGTAATCCCACGTCGTGAATAACGGTTATGTACGGGGTGAATCTCGTAACATAAGAGCCTGGGGAAGGGGGCGGGAAACACTGGCAAGGCTTGTTCAAGTGACGATGTCTGTAATTTTTCTCTGTCGAAGTTGACGCTACATGCCATAAGTAACCAAAAAAAAAACCTTACTTTTGTGAACAAAACAGCCTTTGAGCAAGTAAATAGTTCTTACCGCAGAAACGTTCCTGGATAGTGAAGACGAGGCTTTTGCTCAGATTTTTCTCACTGATTTAAGGCTACAACTAATAGTTAAATGATTAAATGAGAACTCTGTTTTCCGAACGTTTTTTCAAGTAAAGGTGTAAGCAAACAAAAAGTTTTGTTTATTGAAAGCAATGAAAGATTCAGAATATATATTTCACTTGTTTGTTTTAATGTATATCACTCGAGGCGCCATCATGTTTCTTTTGTTTTAGAAAGAAATAGTCCACATGGTATGATTTTTCTAGGTCCGGTGTCACAGAAGCGTCATTGTTCGATTGTGTTCTTGCCAGCTTTTTCTTTCCGAAGTATATTAACTCCAAGCAACATCTCTTTGCCTTTATTATACCCTATATTAGCTCCTTCCCCAACAAAGGAAACAAGTATAACTACTAAATAACCCAAACTCTTATTATGTACTTTAATAAACCTTATTACACGTGTAATCGCTACTAGCTCGCAATAGCTTCCCTTACTCTCTTTAAAATTTTAAATATCATTCCATTCATAATTATATTTCCAAAATCTTAAGCTTAAAATCTGATTAAAATTTATTAATTTACATTTAACCGATCAATAATAATGCAATACTAAATTTAAGTTGAAATATTAATCTTTATTCAACGATTAGGAAGCCCTTCCATTTTAAATTGATGTCCGGGCTGGAGGATGACTGTGGAAATGTTTATTGAGCATACATATTTCCTATGAGACTCAATTCCCTTCAGTGCCTTTCATTGACCCGCACTCGGAAACTTAGTTCACTTCTCTCCAATCCTCTAAATATTTTCGCATATGGCAGCGAGGGAAATTCGCTAGCAAACAATCCTGATTTTATTTGTTTATTCCATCGTCCGTCCGACCTTTCATTTCTATCTCCGCACATTTCCAGGTCGAATAATTACATATGCTCTAACATAGGATCTACAATAGTTCGTCGCAAAGTAAAATTTCGCCTATTATACAAAATTAGCCTACAAATATTTTGAATCCTTCTACAACGAGATAACCAAATGCGTACCCACACTCATGTTTTCGTTATTTACAACGCTTAATCTTTGTTTCGTCTTAAAAAAAAAAGATTATGTCCTACTGAGAGCACATAATACGAAAATTCAACGTTAATTAATTGCAACAAAAAAATACAACTCCTTTCGTACTACTTCCTATATGTATGTCTCCTGCTAAATAACGCTTTCAAGTTCTTCTGTTTCAAACGCCAAAACATTTTAATGTTCCCGAGTCCTCAATCCGCAGGCAGTTGATGTAGCTCTCAAACCCACAATTCTTCCAGTCTCAAGTAGTTAGAATTGATCCCGGAATAATCCCGTCAAATGAGTTACGTGGCCAAAGTAAGCACAGAGCCGCCGTAGACGCAAAGTGAAGAGGTGGGAGAGGGGATTTTAAGACTCTTCCTACAACTTTTTTTTCCCACGTTCTAACAAACCCCTCCCACCCCTCCTCCCATTCAGCTCCCTCATTTGTCAAAGTGCGTAGTGGGAGGAAGCGGAAGGCACCCGCAAAAATAGGATCCCAATTGCAATTAACGAGCACTCGACAGATTACTCACTCAAAATTGCCGACAATTGTCCAACCACACCCCTCCCACACACACACACACACACTATCCTATTTGTGTCTGAATCTGGTAGGCATTTTAACATTTTCATCTGCCTTTCTCCGCGGCACTTGAACGCAAAAACTTCTCAGCGGCCAGATTGTCAAACGCGTACGACACTCGTAATTATTCAGTCCATTAGCTCGGCGGAGTGGAAACGCTTCACTAAGGCGGATAAAAAAAAGTATTCATTCCTTTCGTTGATGATTCCCCGGGCGGGCTATTCTAACGAACGCAAACTCTACCAAGGCATTTGAGACGGAGAAGAGGAGCATCTCCACCTCCAAATAAAAAAGTTTAAGTTAAAAATAGTGTACCTTCATTCAAATCGTTGGGAAAACAAGTGGTTGACACATTTGCCGATTTAAATTTTTCGTTTTATTTTTCGGCATGCATTTCAAGGCAGGAAACTGTCGGGGGATTTCTCGAGAAGCAGCAACTACATCCTGAGAACTGAAAAACTTGCGTCGACTTTTCGAGCTTTTAGCTTTTTTCTTTCACTTCAGAAACGGAGAGAATTGCGTTAAGATTATAATACCTTAAGCAACAATGCGAAATTTCTGTCTTAGGAACTTCCGCAATCAAGAGAGCGATAAAAAACAAAATCCCTCAAGCCTTCGCTTTAGGCTTGGAAAAAAAATGATTCATGGACAGAGTCCAGGCTCGAAGTAAGTGAGTTAAAGGTCAATAATTATTGCTTTGGTATGTGACTTTCGGGAAATCACTTAGGTATGAACTCAGCTATCCAGTTGGAACAATTCCTAAGTCGTGAGATTTTTACTCACTCCGTTAGTATTCAGAAACAAAACTACCTGCTTGACTTATGGATGATTTTCTCCCAAATTTAATAATAGAGGAGAATAACAAGACCTTTGAAAATGGAAAATAATGCTAGGCAAACAGATTTGAAAGGGACGGTAAAGGTAGATTGGTGTGTATGATAATGGCATAAGTCTACACTACGACACTGAAGATTCACGAAAGTATCCGATTAAACAAGCATAGGTTCCTTTTGGTATGTGATAGAGAAAAACTGAATCAGTACCATGGAAAATACTAATAAATATTTTGTATATTTTATTACGTTAAAAACTTCATTAATATTTGACTACAAAGCAGATTACTAATTATGTCCAAGAAAAACAAAAACTTATTCCATCAGTAAAACAGAAACAAGATCGAAAGGAAAACATTAAAATTTACTTAAAAATTAATTCCTATACCCTACACTTAATCGAATCCGAAAAAATTATGAAGGTACTACTTTTCATCTCGAAAATGGTCATATTTATAATACCCTTCACTTTGACCTTTTCATAGAAATAGAAATGAACTGAGTCTTCAAGGACACAGTAGAAACAAAGTATAATATCTGTCCTAAAATGCCTTTGGTGGCGACTAAAGAGAGTGATTATTTTTATAACAGTGCAATATAAGCGAATTACAGAGGTGACAGTTTATAATTCATGGAAAGTTTCATCCCCACGCGCAATGTGTCGGCTGAATGCAGTTATATAACGAATTATTCATTTTTTAAGTCACAAAAATAATTTTTGTTCACCAGTGCTCTGTTCATACTTTCCATCCGTGAAGCTTAGCATTTTCAAACAGGAATTTTCGATTGGCGAAAATTAAAATTCAGCTTCGAATTCATGCTCGATCAACAGAAATAGAAATTGCCCTCTGGCAACGCCATATTTGTTTGCCGCATATCAATTTAAATAAACAGACGAAATGAACAATACTCTGACGCATAAAGATACGACAAAAGCAAATATTGAACTCAAAAATTAAACATATTCCGTTAAAATACTGTGATTACGTCGTAAATTACTCCTCAATGAATTTCCTCTTGATATGGTGCCTCCATGCAAGTCGATTTGGATTCGTCAAAAAGCTAAAGAAGGAAAAGATGGAACCAGAATGAAATAAGTAAATGGACAGATAAATACCAATAAGTGAGCAGGAGAACGGAGAGAAAAAAGAAAAGATCGGACGGGAGAGATAACGAGAGGCATTTATCTCGACGAAGTAGTGGAAAAGGGAAGCGGAGAATAAAATATAAATCACGTACACCGTGGCGAACGAGGGTTTCGTTTGGGGATAGAATGTATCCTTGGGAAACTAAGACATAAACTAAAGACCACACACAAGATGGATAGAAAAATCGGCTGAAGAGATTACTAATAGATGAGTAGGCACATGGAGGGAAACGAAAGGGAGTACAGAGAAGGAAGTAGAAATAGAAGGGAGAAACGACGAAAGAGATCTCACTGGTGAGAAATGTGTAGTGGGATATAGATAGTGGGAGAGAGAGAAAGAGATGGAGTAAAAAGGGAGTATGGTGTGTGTGTGTGTGGTGGAAAGGCTGTAGGGGGCACGAATTTAAGCTGTCTCCCGTGTCCAGACGAATATTGATCCCGACAACACTCCGGGACGCTGAGTTTAGCGCGCTCTCCCCATTACACCATCCCTTACGCCCCCGCTCTCGCTGTCTCTCTCTCTCCATCTCTCTCTTCCCTCCCAAACCCTTACCCTTCCAACTCCTCCACCACCCTCCATAACCCACCGAACTCCCTCCCACCCTTATAACCTCCCCCCAACCTCCCGATCCCCCCTCCCTCCGGACCATTCCCCTTTTCTCCTCCTCTCTCCTCCTCCGGCCTTTGCACACACCCTCTTCACCTCTGCCTTACCCTTTTACCCTTATAACCTCGCCTAAGGAAGGGAGGGAGGGCATGGGGAAACAAGAGCGAGCGGGGGTGTGGGGAGGAAGAACGGGGGGGGTGGATCAGGGGGGAGGAGGGGGGAGTGGAGACGCGAGAAGGGAAGAGAAGCGGGCAGCTAGGGCCCTACCAAGCGGGCAGCAGCAGGTCCTTCGCTACAACGTACTTGCATGATCTGGTCGTCGTGGTTTCGCCAAGGAGATGGTGAGTAGGCAGGACGTGCAGGATGGGATGGAAGGAAGGAGAAGAATGAGGAGAGAAATGGGGGTGAAGGAGTGAGAAAGGGAGAATGGATGAAATGATAGTGAAGAGTGAAAATAGAGGGAGAGAGAAAAAGGATAAAGGGGCATATAAGATAGTTCGTACTTACGAGGGACATAATAATAATCGTTTCCTCATTCAATTCCCATGTCGTCGAACTTACGTCACGGGGTCCGGGAGTGTGGGCTACTGACCGGAGAGGCATACATTATCCCATATGATTATACAGAGTTACATGTTTATTGAATTAATTGGTTTCAAATCCTGGAGGCAATTAATATTTTTCAGTGGTATCCCGATCCCTACTTGAGATGCTTTGTAGAGAGAACTTTGAGTGGGTACGACGTCCGTCGGATGGGACGTTAAACTGCGGGCCCCTTGGCGCTTTTCGACAAGAGTAGGTTAACGCCGATGCCGGGTTTCTCTCCACCCATCCTTTCCCAACCGTCACTAATGGCATAAATGACCTTAGCTGTTGGTCGCCCCTCATAAAAAACAACAACTCGGTTTGGTAATCCCGAGATTTGGTAACAAGAGCCTGTGTGCGAAAAGAAGGACTGTGCTGGGAGAGGAAGAGTTGTGCGGGGGCAGAGAAAGAGAGAGAGGGGGGGGTAGGTTGTGGGAAAAAGTGACCGGAGTAAGATCAGGAAAGGGAGAGGAATACATAAAGCGAGGGGGCGAGGAGGGTTGGTGTGTTATTATGAGGGAGAGAGAGAGAGTCGGAGGTGGGGGGAGTGATATGAAGGGAGTTTGGTGTCGTAGGGGAATGAACGAGGAAAAATGTCACATGGTGTGTGTGTGTCAATGGGAGAGGGAGAGAGGGAGGATGGATTGGCGACATACGTCACGCCGAACCAGTGCGTGCGGGTGGCGTGCTAGCTGGAGTGCGTATTTATGTGCGTGTTTGCATTTCAAGAGAAATGGGTGTGAGTGAAGTAGGGAGAGAGAGTGGGGAAAAGGGAGAAGAGAGAGACGGGGGGAGGGACGGAGGCCGTCTCCCAAAATTGACTCGGAAGGCGGGAGGGAGAGAAAGCGGAGAATTCGTGTATTAATCCGTCAAAGCTCTGTAAATATACTACTCGAAGCATATGATTCCGCAATATCAAAGACGAAATTGTTCGATGTGTTTAGGGGAAATTGCTCGGCACGCAGGAAAGCGAATTCATTAAACCATGATGTTTAAAGTAACCATGCCAAGGGAATGATTTCCAAACAGATAGTGCAGATAAAAATTTTGTTCCGTCATAGTGTTAGTTAGCTTTCTTCGAACATGGTGTTATCGTGGTAAAGACTTATTAGTAAAAAGCTCTTAATTTTTGCCTTAATTTTTTAAAAATAAAATTCCATGATACTACACAGTAATAAATAACAGAAAAGAACTAACTAAATAATTTTGGAAAAGCAGATATATATCTAATCCTCAAACCATAGGTGCAATGCGTTTTTTAAATCATATGTAGTCAATCATAATCCGGTATACACTTAAAAAAAATCATCCGATGAATTTCATATGTTTACAATTAACATTCGGTGATATTCAGAGATTTATATTTTAACTATCACGAAAATGGTAAAAAAAAATATTTTGCATGCCTACCTAGAAAAACCTGTTAGAAGCATTCTAAAATATAGAGATGAGGGAAAGAAGTTTCCGTAAAATAAAATTAGGAAATTGAAGGGAAAACCCTTGAAAGAAGGGAAAGGTTATTTGCAAGAAGGCTGCGCCAAAAGCAATAACATGTACGAAGGGAGTCAGTCATTAAGAGATATCATAATGATCTTCATGAGCAAAATTGATTACGTAAACGTATGCATAAAAGTATACGATATCCTAGAAGTTACATGGATTGAAAATAGATTCTCAAAGTTAGTAGTTATGTAGGATGTACGCCAAGTCAATATTTTGAAGCATGACGTATCAAAATTAATATATCAGCGATCACACATAAATAATAAAAAGTGATGCAAAGGCTCTCAAAATAATTTAATTTATCCTCACGTATATTTCATATCCCCCAGCCGGATGCATGTTTTTAGAACCCATCACCATAAAAATTTATGGACTCGTGAAAATGTTTCCCACATTTTAAATTTAAAAAGTGTTACGGAAATCATTATTAAGATTAATTATCCGATATTCACGGCTTCAATTATCGCTTAGCCAATAAAATGATACATTACTCTTAAAAAAATATCATGTGATAAAAAATATTGATAAAAACGCATCAGTTCAAGTATTACTCTTCTGAACGATACTCAATTTCATTGATTTATTTAAGGAACAGAAATATGTTCACATATATGTGAATGTATATCGATATAGTACGAGAATCGAATCTCGTAGAATCTAATTTCGTCATTTTAATACTTCTTGAAATTCGTTGAAGCCGCAACATTTGTTAAATATTTATTATGTATTGTTAACATTAAATTTTGTTTCCTATAGGAAGGTGGTATGCTGGCGAAATTTTGTCACTCACTACGGAGTACAACTGATATCGAGGGTAATATTTTTTAACGACTAAAATTAGAAGTTCTTCGCCATGTTTTAAGTACCTTACATTGGAAAAACTATTTGGTCAAATAATTATAACTAGAAAAAGGGAAATAGTAAAATATTAAAGTCATTATCGATTGATCGACGCATCAAAAATCTTTCTGCAAAAGAATTTCCAAGTATTCAAGTGCCACAGCTTCGGGCAATTGAAAATTGGAAATGGAAGAGATTAAAAGGAAACTAATGATAAAATTAGATGTAAAGCAAGCACCGTAGAAAATTAATGAAAAATTATTCAAAAAGATAACCAGGATTTGGCGAATTTCTGAGGATTGTTTTTCATTCACTCAAATGAACTCCAAAGGATGGGAGTTAAACTGTGACAGTACATAAAAAATATTTTTCATCTATATTATTCCTATAATAATCAAACGTTTTCCTTGTAAAATTAGTACACTTAAGCCGATGGATGTGCCTCACTAGAGTCCCGAGAGATTTGAGGAAACAGATTAAATAAGTTAATAGTCTCAGAACTCTTACCTGTATATGCTAGGGAGGTTGAGGAACACTATTTTATTAAAAATTACTTTACTTTATTACTATTTTTACATAGAGAATGCTTTTTTTAATCAATATCCATAGGAGATAAGGCATTATAGCTGAACCTATAAACCTTTACCTTTAATTGACTTTTACATATAAAAATGATGTTGCAGACACTTAAAACGACTTGGAATGGAGCGAAAGGTCACGATTATGATATGCAACCGTCTTTGAATATAATCTATGTACTTTTTTACTTACAAATTACATTAACACTACAAATGTATGTAATAAACATAAAGAATATTTTTACAATATTTTTTAAATTAACGTAAACCCAATCTATTATTATTAATTTACATTTTTCAACAAAATAAATTAATTTAAAAAGGCTTTGGAGCAAATGAGTAATGTCAACAGTTAATGCGCCGCAACTGACAACTGTCATCCGATGAGATGCCATCACTTTTATTTCGCAACCGATCTTTCTCAATTTGCCTAGACAGTGAAGAACCGTGCACAATCGGGGAAATAAAAGGATGTTCTTAGCTACACCAGTGTTAAAACGTTTATTTCATCCTACGTCCATACTACTTTCCACATTTCTCAGATTAATATTAAAGTATGTGTGGGGGTTGAACAAATGCTTATTATACTATTTCTTAAGGCAAAAAATAGCACAACGCGTAGAAAATCTACTTTTCCATTTGCATAAGTTAATTCATCTCAATTATGCAAATTCGGTCATAAAAATTCTGCCCTCGACCACCTACTTCGTGCCAGCGTAAAGGTAAAATTATCTCTTTGTCTCGCCATTTCGAGTTTGGAGAGCACCTAGGGTGGACACTTGGAAAAGAAAATAATGATAAATCAGACGCTGGGAAGAGAGGGATAGTCTCGGCTTGACTTCCTGATTCCAGGGGTATCTCTCTCCACTCCGCTCCCCCGGAACTCTCTCCTCGAACACAAACTCTCTTCTCTCCGGTAACTACATTCCTCCTTTCCCCGTCTTTTAACACACCCACCCTTCAGAATAGTTCTTGACAAATCAAACCCTTTTACCTTTAAACCTCTTTTTCTCCCATTAAAAGTGATCCCATCCTCGGGGATAGCGGAGTCCAATTGTGAGCAAAGAAGAAATGGAATATTTTTATGGAAATGAAACGACGACGAATGAGAGGAGTAAATTACGGTGCTGGGTTCCTCGACGGCCAGGGTGAGACCAAAGGTCAAGGGAAAGAAATGAGGAGGGAAGAGAAAAATATTTAAAAAGACATGGAGAGGAGGAGAATAAAAGTCACACATGTATGAGCGAATGGGCAGCTGAGAAGATGGAGGCGGAAACCGTGAAAGAAAGAAGGGAGAGAGAGAGACCGAAAAAGAATTGGGGGGCCCCGGAGAGACGAGTTTTGCAAGAGGGTAAATTTTAAGGGGATGATGGTCGTGAGGGAGAAAGGAAGGGAAGAGGAAAGAAGAGGACGACAAAAAGGAAAAAAAGTTCTCGCAGGAGAGAGAAAATAAAATATAAAAGAAGCTAAAATAGAGAATAGAGGAGAGATATAGCCTCTTTCCTAGGTCACTGAAGAAGGAAACTGATAGGAAAGCATTGAAGTAAATGGCGGGTTGATAATTGGATCTTGAAAGCTATTAAGGGAGCGAATAACGAGACGGACTTTATACGTCCCAACTCGCGCTTTGTCAGGCACGGATGGAGCAGAAGAATCGGCCTAGAAGGAAGATGAGCGGGAGAGAGAGAACCGAAGGGGGGGTGGGGGTTAGATGGAAAAATAAACGGCTTCAATTGGGGGGCTGGGAGATCTCATTCTTTTCCGTCGAAGGGGGAGGGTAGGGGAAACCAGGATGTGATCCGTAAGTGTTAGGCGCCGCCTTCGGGGAAAGAAGAGGAAGAAGGACCGGCGGAGATTAAGGAACACGCTGCGGGCGGGAATGCGCCTCCTCGCGGGAGGAGCGGGATCCACCTGCCCCTCTCCCGGCCCACCGTGGAGCGGCTAGGAGATGGAGCCCAGCAATTATGCACTTTACCGGCAAAAGTATTTAATCGCCCCAATTTAACACCTTAATGACTCCAAGAGAGTAATCTTATGAAATCTCACGGCCCAGTCTAGGAGATTATCATCCTCAGAGGGGCATCCTCATCCTTCGACCAGGGAGATCCGAGGATTGATTTGCACCATGCCTCGGAAACATGAGGTGTGGCCGGGGATGGAGGCTGATACAGTGACCTTCAGTTTTTTGGACCGATTTTTGAATTTTCGGCAATGAGAGAAGGCAAAAACAAAATTTATACGACTCACGGGCGAAATCATAGAACAGCGCCGATGGTGCATTTTACCTAATATTCATCATTTTTGCAAAGAGGAAAAAAACAACGCCAAAGCACATAAAAGCAAATACCTATTAATCATTGCCTTTTGATAACAACAACATTAGTTACATAGAAAACCGCTTCCTTTCATGATTACCGATGGGACACTAGAGTTCAAGAAGTCACTTTGATAGCATGAGGCTCATTCGTTTGCAAACCACTCTGCTATACGTAGAAGTAAAATATTTCTCTTAAAATAAATTAATGAAAAACTAAAGAGAAGTAGAAAGAAAAATGTTTCGAGGGTTTGCATCTCCTTCCCTCCTTGAATAATCCCCCTCTCATCCTTCTTTTCTCCCCTCCTTCGCCCCGGGACTACACCCTTCCTGCCAAGACCTGCCATCCCTCTCAAGCCCGCTTGTCCCCTCTCGGAACACTGCGATTACCTCTTCCCGCCTTTTCTTTTTTCCTCCTCTCCACCTTCTTCCTTAAACATTCGAATTAACACAGAGTGGTAATTCCGCGCGCCGAAAAAAAACGTCTCCGCGTAGCGGGCGAACACAGGAATAACACGGAGGCGGATCAAATTGGATTATTGTGGATTTTTTCCTCGAGGAAGAGGCGAACAATGCGGCAGCGCGGTGGGAATAAAAGGGAGGATCAGGGAAAAGTCATGGGGGTGGGCGGAGGAGAGGTTTAGGGACTGGAGGAGGTGGAGGGTTGTGGGGTTTAGGCAGAGGGGAGGAGGAGGATGGTGTGGGGCGGGAAGAATTGGGGTGGTGGAGAGTCTCCCTCTCTCTTCCAAGGAGCCAAAAAGGCGATGGGGAGATGGGAATAAGATGAAAGAAGAAATAGAGAGGACTGGGGATGAGGAGAGAGATTTGGACATGGGGGAGGGAAGGAGACATGGAGGCGAATGGAAATTTTCGAAATGCGAGATGTTTTGCCTCGGATGTGCTTTTTTTTCGCTTCCCTGCCCGCCTCCCCGCTTATGCGTCTCTCTAGCCGCCTTCCTCCTCTTCCATCGTCCCTCTCTTTCCGTATGACTCAAAAGAGGGACGCAACTAGAGCAACGTCTCGGGAAAGAAATTATGCAATGAAAACAAGTGCCGGAATTCATTTTCGAATACAAGCGGCAGTTTCCTAGATGGACTTGCCTTCGACCTCCCAAAGTCACCAGAGGGTGAGAGAGGGACTAACGGAGGTCACAAGTTGGAGTGGGTATCTTACCACGTTTTCTCCTCGCTTCCTCTTACCAACCCAAATCTATGGGTTTCCAAGGTGATGGTAATGTGCTGGCCAACGTTGTCATAGTACCTGGGCACGCAATACCTACATATGTTTCACCAAATCCCCCCGAGACTACTGGTTAATAATATTAATCATATTTCTTTGTTATATAATCGTATTTTGGGTGAAGTACCATTGAAAAAACGCAACGAATGACCATGAATTTGAGTCATAATATCAATCATTTTCAAACAATTTACTGTCGTTTAACATAGGAGAGACAGGTATAAAGAAAAAATAAGGATATAATGCTAAATGGACGCGCAATTGATGTGTGATTTATGTAGTCATTTATGAGCTCTTCAAAGACGCTAAAGAAATTAAATCAGCGGCAGCATATATTCTGAAAACAAATGAATCAAGTAAATAAAAACTATTCAGCAAATTTTGAATCAGACATCAATTTTTTTTTCCTTAGACGCCGACTCTCCCGGACCATGAACCCTGGAGATCGGTCGTTAGGTTACCAAAATACGCTTTCCGTCAATTTCATAAACATAAAAAATATTATGTTAACCACCATCTAATTAGGTTTCTATGAGGGACACTAAAAATATCTAGGTACTACATAAATATATGCGTCATAAAATTAAATTGGGCAAGAGAAATCAATTAAGTTACCTCTCTTGGATGAAGGAACGTGATCAGAGAATGCTCATTGTGGAACCCATGCTGTTCCCCGTATGCTCATGCGAACGAAACTGGAGGCATTTAGTATACACGTCTACTACTTTAGACACTTATGGAACTTGTAACGAGTTTTTTGTGCACATGGGCTCCATTATCATTCTTATAATAACCTGAATATCTATCTGACATTATGTTCCTACAACCCTCGGACCCTTTTTCGTAATAATTAGGGGTTAGGGTGCCCTTGCTGGCGGCACCCCCGCACGGTGCTCTCTCCTCGTCCCCGTGGATTTTCGCACGACGGAGTTACACGTAAAATGCAGATGAGACACCTGTCCATCTCCGCCATTCTTGGACTCCCCCCTCGAGCATTCTAACCTTGCTTTTCCCCTCCCTCCCTTTGCGACCCCCTCTCGCGCCACTTCCTTTCCACCGCTCGAGAGGGAGCTTATCTGATGAGATCGCACAGTGCCTTTTTCCCTTCAACGTCCCCCGCGATACCACCCACGTCCTCCGCCAGAACCGCTCCCTTTTCCCCGTCGTTGCCTTCCTTGAGAGCGGTACAACAATAGGAAGACGTTCGTCGCAGATATTTAAAGAAGCTGAAAGAAAAAGAGTTTCACGCCCTCCTTATGGCCTTTAAGGCTACCTTCCCCCCTTTCTCTTATCTAAGTCCCTTCACCCTACGCCCTCCGCTTCCGACACCACCAGCGCTTGGAACGTGTCGGCCTCAGTCACATAAATTGCCGACCCCATATAATATACCGCCCTTCGTTCCCAAAGTCATTTGTAAAACAAAATTATCTTATGCACTTTTTTGACGATACGGCTAGCCGGACTAAAAAAATGTCAATTAAAGCGTTGACATGAGTATGTGCTCCGTGAAATCACCTTTGAAGGAATCTCTAATGATGGGTGAACAATTTTCAAAGAGGGAGGAAACAAGAAAATTATCAAACGAACCAGTTTGTGAGAAGAATGACTTCTAATGTCACGGATCTCAATTTCAAATCGTCAATAGTTGATGCGAGATTGTACGAATAGTATTCTTGATGATGTTCACCTTTTCCAAAGAAGTTCAGCCGTTTTGTCATTTAAAATTCTTCATGATGAATAATGTGGTTTATGGTTTTATTTTGTAACGTATTTATTTCAGTTTATGTATTCACTCTGAGGCGTTTGAAACCAACCATTCTTCAATTTAGAAATCCATTCGTAATATATCAAACTGTTCTAAATGGAAGAAAGACGAAATGACGTAGTAAGCATCACCTCATCTTGGAGAACAAGAAAACCAGCTACCCATTTTTACCGGCGAGAATTGAGGACGCCGAAAAAAACTATTTTAGATAGCATGAAGTCTATCGGATGGATCCCTTGGGCCTCCTTGAGATTTTCACTGCTTTCTTATTCCACCAGGCAACAAAAATGCGGATTGATGACACCTGAGACCCGACTTTTTAGGATAGTGTAACGTGTGCTTTCACCCAAGGTACAGCCGGGAAGTTAATCCGGACGGAATTCTTCCTAGGGAGTAGGCATGACGAATTGAGGGTGCACTGAGATGCGATAAAGAAAAGCCACGAGCGTAGAAACCGGAGAATGGCATTTCGAAGGCAACGACAGCGACATCCCGGAAAATAAGTGTTCTCGAGTTTATTTTTTATTTTTTCAGTTCAGGAATCGTATCAATTTGAAACAACATCACCAGTTAAAGACAACCCAGAGTAATAATAAGGCAAATAATTTAGCAGAAAATCGATTGAAGTGTTTCAGGATCACATCACTAAGATTAGTTGTAATTATTGAAGAAAAACGATATTAAATGCCAAACGGTAAATGATTTTGGATCGTATATGAAGGAAAATGAATCCGATTTATAGTTTTAACAACATTTCCTGCAGCAGGAAAAGGCAAAGGAGAAACGACTCCTCCAAGGGAACCCTAGCCGTAAGAACAACTATAAGCCATGTAGAAACGACGGACGAGTTCCATTTTCCCTCTTTCAGTTACGGGGTTTTTTAACTTTTGAACTAAATATCTACAGTTTAGACAACCTGGAAAAGAGAAACATTTTACAAAAATAATCCATTTAAGGCCTTGATTTTTACTGCACTCCACTATCAAATTAGTTTTATTCGAAAGGAACACGATATTCAATGAGAAGAGTTAAACCACTAGTTTAGGTCAGGTCTGTAGGAGAATGAATCCCTACCTCTGACTTTCCTATCCGTGACAAGCAAGCTATATTTTCCAAATCACCTGTACAGCTTTAAGTTCCATAAGGAGCACTCTCCTCCGTAAGATATTATGGCTACTCGTCGGTTACATGGTGATGAGGAATGAGAAGCGGAGCGGCGTGGTAACGTGGATGGACACGAGCTCCGGTAAAAATGGACTCCGTGCAGGGGGCTGTGGAGGGGTGAGGACCGGGATGAAGGGGACAAGAGAAAGAGTGGAGCAAGGCCAAAAGGGGAATAAGGAGAGGAAGGACTACTCAGATGAGCTCCAGGAGGTCGGAAGAGACGACGGATGGGGGTGCGGAATGGAGTAGGGGGAGTGGTCGACGTGGAGGGGTTCAAAGTTTGGTGCGCGTGGAAAAGACGTTGGCTCACGCAGCGCAGTCACTCGTCCCATCCGGCGGAAAGGAAAAAAAACGGGAGTGGTCTCCTTCTTCCCCTTCCTACCTCCCATATTTCCCTTCTCTCTCTCTCGCTTGTTTCGTGCCCCTCTCTCCTTTTGCGAGCGACTCCATCCTCACCCCTTCCTACTCTCGGGATATTCATCTCTTCTACCTATCTCCGCTCAAGCCTCCTCCACCCATGCCATTCCTCCCACCATTTTCGAAATTTTCCATGCCACCCTCGATACCCCCAATCTTCTCCATTATCCTTTTCTCCACAGCATAAAACTCTCATATTCAAACCCAAGAGACGAAGAAAAAGTATAACTTCATGCACACACATCACGCACAATTATTTTTCATTTTATTTTATAATTATCCATGCATATACAAAAAATATATTTACACACGTATTTTTGTATGTGTGTAAATGTATGGATTCTATTCCACCATTCGCAGAAAAGAGGAAGTACGAGGAGTAGGTGGACGGAAAATTTGTGTTCCATATTTCAAGTTGTCACACCTGCGCCCGACCGAGTGTGTGCGCATTTCTGCATATATATATATATATATACCTAACCTCCAGCAGAGGAGGTTATATATATATATATATATATATATATATATATATATATATATATATATATATATATATATATATATATATTCTGTTCCATATACATATATATATATACATATATATATATATATATATACATATATATATATATTCTGTTCTGTTCCTAATTCCTCTTGAGAAAGGTGGTTGCACCACCGAAAATTCGAGAACTAGTGAGTCCCTCTTTGGTATGTTCTGGTTTCTGTGTTTACTATGACTATTTAGTGAATTATATATATATATATATATGCGGGTCGCGGTGGTCTAGGGGGTAGAGCGTTGGACTACTGACCGGAAGGTCACGGGTTCGATTCCCGGGCAAGGCACTTTGGGCACCTGCAGCTCCACCCAAGCTAGTTGATTTTTCGGGTACCAGGTCTTCCTGGGAAACCATAACCGGCACAGGGAAAGGAACTGGCCCCCCTACCCTGATGTGTGAATTTTCACACGCCGTCGGGCTTGGTACATGGGTGAGCTCTACCATCACCTACTAAACCGACCTTCGGGTTGATTACTGTGTTTTTTTTTATATATATATATATATATATATATGCATAAATATGCATATACTACCTTGAACAAAAAGTTCCCGGAATAACCACCGTGTGGCGCTCCCATCGTTCCGACTTAGTATGCAGTATATATATATATATATATATATATATATATATATATATATATATATGCATAAATATGCACACACTCGGTCGGGCACAGGCATACATATTTGTTTGTATATACATATGTATATACAAATACATGCCTGCCTTAGGATTAACATAAACATTTAAATGAAAAACGAAGAGCACACAAATGAGATAGAAACTAACACCAGTATTAACTTTTCGGTGAGCTGAACACCAACCTTCTTCATTGGAAGAACAATATAGATATACCTATATATGTGTACATGTGTTTTTTTGCGTATGCATGCAAACGAAATCATATTTAAAAGTCGTTTAAATGAAAGTGGAGAATAAAGACACGTGATTCTCTCGAACGTTTTGAGGCCAAAAGGCGGCCATTTGTCAGGAGAATACACAAATACATACGCAGAGTCGCACACACATAGATGGGCACGCATCGCGAACAAAAAAGAGACCAACCCAATCTCTAACCTTGAGCGACGCACGACGCGCGCTGGCATAGGAGAATGAGCAGAAGAGGGTTTTTTGGGAAGGAGGACAGGAGATCGCTCGAAGGATGGGACTTAGATGAGAGAACGGAGAGGTGGAGGGTCGGGAGGAAAGTGGCTGACATGGCGGGAAACGGGAGGGGTTGGTGAGGAGATGGAGGAGGAAGAAGATGACGGAGGTAGTGGGGCGGCAGCATGGGAGATGGAAGAAGGAGATACGGAGAAGGCGGAGGTGGCAGAGATAGAGGTGCGGAGAGAAGTCCTATTGAGAGGGAGGGATCCGGTATAGAGGGAGAGCTCGCAACTGAAGGCATATGGATGGAAGAGAAAGGGTTGAAAACGGAGCTTCAGCGAGCGGAAGAATGCATAAGAATTGAACAATATGAATAGCGAAACGGTAAGGAGAATTGGAGACGGTTAGAGAAAGGGGTCGATAGACCCCTAGTGATGAAGAGATAAGGATGGAAAAACGAAGGGTGGCAAAATTGAATACCGCAGATAAAAGGCGACTTGATAAGAGAAAATGTGAAGAAAGTGTACAAGTAGTTTCAGGAATACTGCATAACTGCGCTAGCTGTTCGATTATACGAATTTAAATGTTAACCAAACGAAATTTTAATTTTGATCTTTAAGGTTTGAGAGACCGGGTAAATCTTAGCCGCTTCTTGATAAGATTGTTGCAAAATTCGCGTGCAATTTCAGATAATCCTCGACAAAGAGTTTTTTTGAGTACCTGATCGGGAGCAACATTGAGGTTTTTACATTTTATAAGCGAGAGTGTTACACTCGAAAAATGACATTTACCCATTACCATGAAGCTGAAAGAACAGTGCTACGTGTGAAAAATGTAAGGAATGAGATCGACACACCAATTGGGCATAAAAAGAAATAGAAACGTTCAAAACTGAAGCACCAACTGTGAGGAAAAATAAATATTTTTTAGCATTCCGCACAGGAGCACGCCGTCAAAAAATACGCTGAAAATGCGAGAAGATTGCTCGTAAAACATGGGATTCTTCCACCAACTCACCGTCCATTCAAACACAAGGACCGGGAAAAAACATTAGCGACAAAGAGCCAAAAAAGTGAAACGTGCGACCACGCGGGACATGGACAAGAGTTTCCCCGGGAGCATTCCGCGGATTTACGGCCGCCGAGTAAACGAGCCCACCAACAAGGAAAAAAAAGTCTCCGAAAATAAAAGGAAGGAACGAAATCGAGTAGACGGGGGGAGGTGGGGGTGGAGCTAAAATTTTTCTGTTTGAAGGCGCTGTGTTAAAGTGATTCGGCGCATTCCGACGTCCGCATTCACTCTCCTTGCAAGGAGAGCAAAATGAAGCAAAACCCAACAACGATGTGGAAAAAGGAGCGCGTTTCTCTCTTCTTGGCTCACTTTTTATTCCTCTTTTATTTACGAGGGAAGGGGGGGGGAGGGAAGAGAGAGAGAGAGCGTTGAGCATTTGCTTTTGCAGCAGATAAGTGGTGCGCACAGCGAGTGAGGCGTTTGGACGCACGTAAGAAAGGATGGAGGGAAGGAGTGACTCGAGGAGCCTGGGTGCGGCATGAATGGCAAAAGCACGAAAGGATAAGGGGAGAGCATAAAAGAGAACAGAGGGGCAAGGGGGCGGTAGTGTGCACATACGAGGTGTGAGACGTATCGAAACGGAGAGACCGCGAGTGGGGAGATAGGGTGGGTGTGGGAAGGAAAACGCAGTGAAAATCCACGAGAGGGCGCATGCATGTGCCGCTCCACGGTTTGCGCTGCGTCCGCGTGTGGTTGAGTTTGGCTGAGAGTGAGCGCGAGATACGGAGGAGGAGAAGGGGGAAGTAAGTGAGTGCGAAGCGGAGAGAGTTTGTCGAAATGTGGTCGAAGAAGGGGTTGGGGGAAAGGGGAGACCAAAGGAGCTGGGGGGGGGGGGTTGGGAAGTGGTGGAGTGGCGAGAGCGGGACGACAGGAGTGATTGTGGAGGGAGCGCGATTGCAGGGAGATGTTGAGAGATCGTATGGGATAAGTGCTATGGGATGGAAATGGAAGATGAAAGGGATTCGGTGGACGATATAATTGCAGGTGGGTGGTGGGGAGACCTAGTTCCCTCCCTCTCTTTCTCTCCTTTTCCCCTCCTTTTATCCTCCTCCCGGCGCCCCATCCTCTCTTTCCCCCTTCACGACCACCCTGTCCTTCTCCCCGTCGTCCTTCCCCTTTTACTCCCCCCCATTCCGACACCAGCTCTCCTCCCACCTTCTGGGGGTGGCATATGCCAGGCCGGGGGAGTCGTAGGTATGGGAGGGTCGGAAAAAGAGGCATTGCTTGGCACTGACGGGATGAGATGCCGGGGAGGGAAAATTTGCAGAAAGAAACGACTCAAAAAATGCTGGAATTAAATAAAAAAATATCACTTTTTCGCCAACTTCAGCCCTGAAATGACGACATGAAAAGCGAATGGTGTTAAAAGGCAGGAAACGCATCATTAGACGTCATATAGTGCATGGAAGTGAGCACTACCGCTTAAAAACCTTTACTCCCATTATACTAGAGAATGATTATGAAACCTCAGATAGCTTCTGCGTGTAACTCTCCTCTTCAACTGAAAGGTTCTCGTGCGCCAATTTATCCGGCTCCCATCTGAACAGGCGTTACAAACTTTCTGTTCCAGTTTTTCGTTTTCGTTTAGAGAACCTAGCGTTGAGTATTATTAGGTGCTTTTTATTTCATCTTTACTGCGCTAATTTCTTAGAGATGTAGCCAATCGAATGATTATAAATAACATTGGAGACGCTGGAGGTACCTTTTGCTTCGAAGGCACTCTGGTTATAAAAATGAAGGTGAATGAATCATTGAAATGACGAGCACATCTCCCAATCTCGGAATAAAAGTTTTTTTCCGTTATCTTTTTTTTTAAAAACGCCGTTAAGAAACCTCGTATTGACAAATCGCACGAAGAAGAAATAAGTTTGTGACAATCAATTTTGTATTGGTGCCCTAAAATGTCGTCGTACTTCGCGCAAACCGAACGGTGGAAAGTAAAGAAAAAGCTTTTACTGCCAAATGATCCACCACATCTGTCTTAAGGAAAATAATTTATTATAATCCTACTGTTGCACTAAGAACTAAAAATAATTAAAATTAAGCAGCTTTTGTTAGTCCCAAACAATACGCATAAGCGCGTTGCGCTTAAAAGATTTCTCAACTCGAAGCATCAAATGTCCATCTACCGTTAACTTAAGTATATATATTAAAACATTATGTGAAACTAACACTAAAGAATATTCAAAGCAGCTTCGAAATAGTTACAAAAGTCAGGAAAAGATCACTTTTGCAAAGTTTACACGCATAAACTCTTCCTTGATAATGTAATCTATGTGTCACATCTATTAGAGAATTCTAAATCAAAGCCGTTTCTATGATTTGGATAAGGTGGCTATGATGTAGATAAGGTGGCTGAGCACCGCCGTATCGATTCTTTTGATTTTTAACAGCGCGAGGTTAACTACGTATAATCAATTTCCAATTAGGGTGTGAAGTTAAGTAACTAAATCACAGAAAACTATTTAGAATCAAACGAACGGGAATGCAAATATTGTCCGTCATCCTCCTTCTCCTGCAGAAGTTGGTCATTTCAAAAGATATAATCCTAAAACTGATAGCCCTATAGATTTTTTTGTATATTTTCGTTCTTGTGACAAGTATAATTTGTGCATTTATTTTTATTGATTATCACATCCCTAAGTTGTCCATTGCATTTATGAAGGGATTGGTTTTAGGATATGTAGGTTCGCATGTACGTATACAAACAAATATACACGCACACTTAAATGCTTGAAGTATAGCTAAAGATTTTAGCCATGAGACTGAACATTTCGGCGCTTGCGAATTAATTCCTCTTTTCCTTTGTCAAAAGGCATGCGACCAAAACTTTTTATTCAATTACCAATCTTTTCCTAAACGGCTCTGGGCAGCGCCAATCCTTATCACTCATAATCCCTAATCCATTAGGCTCTTAAAACGTCGCAAATCCTATCTAGCAGCAAAGGCGCCCTCCGTAAGGGTGCCTTATCTCCACTCCACCCTAGCCAAATTAGGATTTCAGACTCTACTACCCACATTTTGCTGCTCCCTCTCTCGTGACCGCGGAGGCGTGTTTAATATCAACGTTATCGGAGCAGTCAGTCCTACAGCTGCTCCCAACATATCTATCTCGTCTCCTCCTCCTTCCATCCCTTCTCCTCGGCCTTCTCTCCACTCTTTCCCCTCCGTCGCCTCTCCCTTTCCTCCGTCTCTCTTCTCCACACCCGCGAAGGAGAGTCGGTTGGGGGGAGGGGGGTGTGTTTCTGTGCCTCCCTTACCCAGTGCTTTCCTTCAGTCTCCTCCTCTCCTTCCTTCCCCACCTCCCGCTTTTCCCTCCTCCCGTATCATCACTGTAGACGACTTCCTGCCAACCATACCTGTCACTTAGTCAAACCAATTCCATATCGTGGCTCAACCCGAGATTATATTTTTTACCCTTCGGAATGCCTCCGTGAACCGAAAACTTTTCCGAGACCATCCATCGGTGAAACGACAAAAAGAGAAGTTTCCTAATGCTATAAAGTCCTCTTAAATGAAGTCCTGAGACTGTTCCTACTCGTATCCATTCTATGAGTAATCTTCACTCGGATTACGTACTTTATGAGACTTGGTCAATTGCTCTATTCAATCCCCAAATCTAAAATATAAAGTGAACATGCCCATTGTTGTCATGATCAGGTGGAGGCATATATTTTCAGAAATGAGGGAAACTCACATTTTAAGCGAGTAAAATAAAGCATTAACCGCATAAAACATGAAGAGAATTAGATTATAAAATATCCGAAAAATGATCATAAACATGAAATCATTTGGAAAATATTCACTAAGGACACAAAAGGAAACTTGGATGGATGAATTTCAAATCATGTTAAACTCAATTATTTGTCCGTTTTAAGTCCCCTCCCAGTAATTTAAATTAGCTTTACGTTTCCACCAATCATTCATGATTTCAACAAGAAAATCGTTAACGAAACACCAAGGGATATTATGTAAATGTTCTCGATACATTAATGAAAATAACAAAACGCGCATTTTCCAATGTGCGTCAGTGGTTACATAATTGAATATATGGACTGATAATTTGAAATGCCCCTATGCTCTCAAAAATTGAGGTTAGCGCTCCCCTTTTACAAAGGGGAAAACGAATTTCGAAGGACTCAATAATTCATTGACGGAATTTATTTACGAAGCGTCTTCCTTGATAGCAATTCTGGTGATTGATGGATTTTTGGAACAGGAGAGCCGGAGGTAGAGGAAAAGATACGACTGGAAAACGCACGTACGAACACCCAAGACAAAAAAAATCACCCTCCTGTTTTACACTGCATAAATTTGGATGCCCTCATCTGCGATTCGTTCAGCTATTTTTTTTACCGAGGCAACACACTCCGCCACACGACTCCATGCTGCCTCCTACATCGTCCCATGTGAGGAATTTTTCTTTGGGCTCTTCACGCTCGCAACACCTTCAACCAAACTATATTGCCGTCTATTCTTTTATCCTCGTTTGTTTTTCTCATCCTTAAGCTTTATCCCTCCTAGTCCATCTTCTCAGTAAACTTCTCCCTTAACCTCCAGCGTATTTGTTTTCCCATCCTTTCCTCTTTGTCTATTTGCTCGATCTCTCTCTCTCTTCATACATTTCCCTCCTTTGACCCAATCTCTCCAGTTCCAGCCCTCTCAATCACTCCGTCATTTGTCTTCAGCACAAATCTTTAGGAGAAACACTCCCACACTGGCTCTCCTCAAACGCCGTCTCCTCCCCGAACACACACACACACATCATCACCCTATCCCCTCCGAGCCTCAACCGCCTCCCTATCTCTTTCCCGAGCCGTCATTTCTTGCTTCCTCCCTCCCCCCAACCCACTCTTTTTAGTCCACATGACCATGTACACGTATCCTCAAATCTCCTCTCCCTCAATGCGACACCACCCACACCCCCCACAGCCATACCCCGCCACCGATTTAACCCCCTCTCCACCAGCCACTCTCCTGCCCCGCTCCACGCCTCCCATTGAAATCTCCACCTCTCTCGCATCCCACCCCACCTCCCAATCCTTCCGCCCCGCCATCCTCCTCCCCCCTTCCCGTTTCTCATCCATCCCTCTCGCCCTCCTCACTTCGACCCATTTAATATTTGGAGGAGTGTAGACTGGTGATAAGCCTGCGTTGTGCGATCCGAGAGCTCTCAGCCTTCTCCCTCTCTTTGCCGGTTCCTCTCTCCCTATATCCTCCTCCGCCTTCCCACTTCACCCGCACGTGTGCTCGTGGTCACATCCCGTGTGTTCGGGGACTAGAGGAAGATGGTGAGGGCGAGTGGTTAGAGAGGCGGCGGTGGAGGAGGTGTTTAGACAATGAGCGAGGAGCGAAGTAGGCGGTAAGTGATGGATCGTGAACGATGAAGCATTGGAGAGGCGATTGCAGTTTTTTTCGCACGAGAATGGGACGCCCTCAAAAATGAACGATATGTGACAACCTAGAATTAGACTGCGACAATGGTGACGAGCAGAGGTTTATATAAGCCAAGAAATTCAATCGTTTTAAAACAAAGCTTCTCCGTTCAGTGCTAATCAGATTTCTCACATGCGCACTCCTACAAAATACTATATATCTTGAAAAATGTTAAGCCTTAGTTTGCAATTATTCATTACCACAACCGGTGAGCTGGATTCTAATTCTATGGCCCCGAATCAATTGCCTCTGAATGGCTTAAATAATTCCTAACATTTTGCTTGCTACTTTTTTTAGCTACATCTTTTTTTTAATAATAAAGGTATATTTGAAAATATATTTCAACGATAATTACATCAAAATTAACTTATACGATATTATTTTTTGTATTTTTTATTATCCTCTCTCTCAACGAGATCTAAGCTATAATATGAGACATAGCTACACCACAACGGTAGTTCTACATTGCCAAACAAACTTCATGGGCCAAGTTCTCATGTATAGTGATAATATAATGGTAGAAAATGACATTTGCTCGCGTCGAAATAACTAGTTAAGATTATTGAAAAATGTTGAAAAATAGTTCGGATTGTATTTGAAGGGGAGTAATGCTATGTTAAGTAAAACCATCAAAATGGATTTAAAAAGGCAATGATAAGCAGGAAAAAGGAAAAAAGAAATGTAAAATGGAGAAAATGGGTCGTGAGAAAGGTTAGCAGATGTCTTCTTAGGGGATGCGTGTTGTGGGGACAAATAATCTTATGCCCTCGAAATTAACCGGCAACTGGGAGTAACCACAGTCAATGGACAACTTAAAAAACACTCAATTACCATGTGGCTTGTGGAAAACTTAATCAATGTGATAAATGGCGAGATTAGAGAACTATTTTCTTTGGTCTAAAATAATAGTTACCACGTTCCTACATTTTTGTGAGAAGAACAGAAAATTTGCATAAGAAATTGAAGATGATGAGATAAAATATTTTATATCAAATTATGCGTACTTGACCCGTTCGATAAAATATTTATAATTAAAATGACATATATACCACTTAATTATTTGGTGATGGATCCACTTGCGCTGAATGAACTTGCACTAATGAAATAAAAATACAGCAATTCCCTATCAAACCAGTCTTCCCGAAAATAAAATGCATCAGATCCTTCATCATCTGAGGAATTGTGATCCCAGTATATGTGGTTTACATGAATATCCTATTACTCCCTTTTCTCACATTGGTTGTTTGAAAATTTTCTTTCAAGCATCATTTACTTATCATTTCGTTGTTACATAAAGGAAAAAGATGTTCCTCTTAAGAACTTATGGGATTAGTTCAACAAGTAATATTTTTCCTATTACGCCTAAAACCATATGATGCAGTACTTTCTTTCCACGCAAGTGGAAGTCCATAAGGTCACTAAAAGGGGATTCCCGTTAGAGACAGTAGTCTTCCAAAATATAAAACAGAATCCTAATGATTCCTGAGTGACAGTAACTGAAAATAAGTGAAAACTAAAGCTTAGACTCCTCGTTATTATGACAAAATTATTTCTTCTTCTCAAGCCTTATAATGTGATCCTGAGCAAATATAAAGAATGAATGAGCAGAGGTAAAATATTTTAGGTACGAAAAAATACATAGCAGTTGCTTCACTTTTGGACACCAGCGCCGTCTCGCCTCTTTCACTCAAAAACCCCTCGCTAGACGCGAACGCCTGTCTCACCAGCATTATATTTCGCGTAACTCACGCCAAGAAATGTTACGTTGCATTTGGGTCGAGAGTGGAGCATTCCGCGCTTAATATTTTTATCGTTAATGAAAACCATCTGCTCCTAAGCAAGAAGGCATCGCAGAAAAACAATCCACTCTCGTCTGGAATGGGATTGAAAGCCGCTCCCGTCAGGAGTGTTGAATCCTTTGAATAACAGGCCTAAAACAATAGGTATCGCATTTATCCCTTGGGTTTTGGGCATAGCCGCTTTAAGTCTGGGAGTCATTTTGGATAAAGATGAAGAGTGGCGTGGCCCAGAAGGGCACAACCATGAGGGAGCTTTTTGGGGGGGAGGGAGGGAAGGGGAGATCGAGAGAGGGAGAGAAGGTGAAGAATACGTGGAGAGAGGATAAATAGAGAAACAGAGATACAGGGAGAAGAGAGGGTGAGGAGAGAAAGGAATGTGCAGGGGAGATATATGTGTGAAATGGAAAAGGGGTTTGAGGGAATGAGGGTGGGCAGGACGTATGAACTCAGTCGCGGATGTTGGGGTGGGGAAAAAAAAGGGATTAGGAGTTTTCGGACTATGGATTAATCTCTCTTGAACAAGGATTATCATATCCCAGATATGTACACACCGCTCCCTCAATCTGTCCGAAATGACAGTCGTACGAGAGAATGAGAATCTCGAAAATTTTAATGTGGTGCGGGGGTATTCATTTCAACGCCGAGAGAGAGGGAGAAAAGACAAAGTGAGAATGAAAAGGGGCGGGTGGGTGAATAACAAAAGAATTAGTATTTCGGGGCCGTCGGGCTCTTCCCCCACCTCCCTCCCCAAATGTTCTCGAGCTCATATCATGAAACGAAATGGTTCTATACACATCATTCAAAAAAAAAAGATTTTGGGATGTTAAATATGAAAGTTATTCGGAGAAGATTTCTTAAAGAAGAATTCTTTCCAATCCTGGTATAGTTTATAATCTCAGGCAGTATCATAACATATTTTCCGCAGTGTTTACATGGACATTCAAAAGTTTAACGAAGATATAACAGGTTGCGATATTGAAATTATCCTTTTTTTAAACTCCCTTGGCAAACATCCTTATCCAAAACTGTCACCTAAGGCGTGACCGTATCACAAAAATGGAAAATAAGCGAGAATGCATTGTACAAAATGTTATCTATCAATATTATATATCTCAAAAGCAACATTTCAGCAACTATTTTTTTCTCGCGATTTACGATGAGCTATCTCACTCTTCCAAATTTAAATACATAAGTGCGTGTTTTCATTGATTATAAGCACTCATATGGGTTTCAAAACTAAATAATCTATTACTTCATACTTCATAATTTTATTTATACCACCATCTGTTTTACAGATGTTGCGATTAGAAAAAGGTTGCACTAACTGGAGGTTTTAGGTTCCACGTCTGGATCCATAACTGAAGTCCTCAATATATTGGCAATAAAAATAAAGCAGATAGAAAAAAATGATCATTTTACATATTTTACAGTACCTATAGGTAGCATTAGAACGAATCATGGCACTGAGGAATGTAAGCTATTTGTGAAAACCTTATTTTTTCTGTACCTATACCCATGTTACGAAAATGGCGAAGGCACAATAAATACAACGAGACAAAATGCTCACTCATTAATGTAAAATAATTTCCACCACCTTTAAAATTATATATATATATATATATATATATATCATTACGGAGGTCTTATTATAAAAATGTATACGCAAAAATATTTCAGAATGCGTAAACAAATTGAGAGATAGCGATTTAAGCGGGGACACTAGAAGAAGTCGGGGTGTTGGGAAGGGAAGTTATAAGGTTATGGAGGAGAGACGTAATTAGAAAGGGATGCAAAAGAGGCGAGAATTAAGATGGCAACGGAGACTGTAAATTGAAAACACCAGAGGAGACGGTGGTAAAGGCGATTAGAAGGAAAGCCGGCAGGCGGTCGTGGGTGAGGTTGGGCGGGGAATTGGGCTTTGGAGCTCGAAATATTACTTAAAGAGAAGAGAGGAGTGAGGTGAAATAATATGGGCTGGAGGGGTGGAGAAAAAATAAAGTCGGACTTAAGGAAAGGGACGGAAGGTATCGAAAGAAATAGCTTGGGACGAAAGAGGACTGAGATGAACTTGAACCAGGAAAGAACCACAGGGAAACGACGAGAGGAGGAGGAGAGTTTAAAAAAAAAATTAATGCAACTTGTGGAAGAATGTTTATAAGTACGTGAGAACGAGATTTTGAGAGTTCCGCAACCGCTAAGGGTAGTGATGGAGGTTGCGAGAGGAATGGCTAGGGAGACAAGTCAGTCACCTTTGAGACGACAGGAAAGGGTATGAAAGGGAAGAAGAGGGAAGTGCTCGAGGGCTTTTGGCTAGAAAGAGACGATACGAGGTTGAGGAAATGGAAGGAGGAAGGGTGAATACTCCCCCACCCCCACCCCCCGTGGGCAAGGGATGGGAGTAGAAAATGTGCGGGAGATGGGAGAGAAATGGGTATGGGTAGAAGGGTGGGAAACGGAGGATGAAAAAAAAGAGGGTCTTTTAGGGCCCACGGGTGATTGGCAAGGGATGATTGGGACCTGGGATGTTCTTTTCCAAGTGGAATAGATGGGGAAAGAGAGAGAGGGAGAGAGAGAGAGAGAGCAGAGGGGAGCGATCCCCATTTAAGGATGTTATAAAAAAAAACACAGACGAACAGGGGAGATGGGTGTGTGGCGGCGAGGTACATATTTAGGTGTGGATGGAATGCGATTTTCTGCAATTTTATTTAGTTGAGCTACGAAAAATAACGAGTTTTTTATGCAGAAACACGATTCAAGATTGAGAGCGGAAAACTGCTGTCTATTTTTCTCATCCTGGTACATGCTGAGATGAAGAAAGGAACCAAAGATGTGAGAAGAAAATGGAGAGACTATTCTGTCCATTAGAAAGTATGAAACTCGACTGGTCTGCCTGCAGTAGAATGTAAATCAATGGCTGAACCGAAGAGCGACGGTTCACGAGTTTTCTCACAAAGGCAAGTTAACGAAGAACTCACTCGCGTCACCCAAATGAAGACATTTAATCGGGAAGATTAAATACTGAAATATCCTACTGACATTCGAATATTTTCCTGCTGGATCAGAACGTCATAAAATACAAAGGCTTCAATAAAGCAAAAGGGAACGTACTACGGCCGAATGAATGCAATGAATACAAGTTACCCAAAGCCGTACTCTTGGTAGAGTACGAGTCTTGGCCAAGAGTACGGCTTTGGGTAACTTGTATTCATTACAAAGGCTTCGTTTCACAGGGTGCAGTAAATTATCATGACTTATATTTGGATTGTAATAAGGAAATTGACCGTTAAAGACTTCACACTCTTGAAATATGTACTTTCCATTATATCCCTCATATTATTCGATAGTGATATAACAATATGAGGGATATAAATATTTCAAATCCAGTCTAAACATCATTCAAATGCAATGTCTGGTATATCGTATATTTTTCTCGATACCATAGAATATGAGTAATTAAATAATTTTGTCCAAATATTTGCATATTTAAAACTAAATTTATGCTGCATCAATTAATGATGCAGTAGCCAATAAAAGCGTATTTAGTATTATTTATAAAGGTTTCGGCTGGCTGACTCAATTTAAGGGGAATCAAGACGTGCTACCTTCAAGCATTAAGCAAGCTTTACAAAGGAAAGCAGAAAACAAATTATGAATGTCATAAATTAAGGCATTAAAAGTTTTGCGAAGGGAAGGTGAAGATTTACCGCAGCTTTCACAAACGAGTTGAATATATGAATGTAATTACGACACAAACAAGGGCGTGCGGTACTTTACAAGGCATATGTCAAGTGTAATAGCCTCCGTGACCACAGTTCTACCAGGGGGAAGTAATAAATTTAACAGGTTACTACTCCGCCTGAAACTGAACATGAAATTTTCTCTTGGAAAGCCTAATGAACTATTGAAAAACCTCAATAATAAGTGTGGATAATCACGGCGCCGATGCCTTCATTTTATACGTTATTTTAAAAGACAGTAGAACGTATACAAGAAACCGCGTACTTCTCACTGAAACCTATGGTTGCCATGAGAGCTTCTTTTTTCATAAAATATTATGGAGATTGGTTCTCATTAGACTTGTTAAAAAATTAAAGCATTAATTGTCTTTATGGATCAAGAACAAATAAGGGTAATCAGTTGAGTTAAAAATCAATTGAGTTGACCGGCCCCGGTGGCAGCGGGGTAACGTTCTCGTCTGCCAACCGAAAGGCGGGTTCGATTCCCGCCTAACTGGTGTTTCCTCTTCCTAGGGCTTGGGTGTATGCAATTGTAATTATCGAAGCCGCACTAGTTTTGATCGGTGATGATTCAATACAGCATTACTTCATAGCTTTTACTTCTAATTCACCGTTCAATCAATATAAATACACAGGATTTTTAATAATTTTTTTACTTAATGACCTACTATAAACTACTAAGCGATATACATTATGAATATGTGCACCATTCCAGCGTCAAGAAATATAAGGCCGATATAACTTTTTAAATTCTTAGCCACTAAGAATTTTAAGTTTGGTGTCAAGTTCGAATTGCTGTTTTCGGACTAATGAAAAATAAATAAATAAATAAACATGCAACTTTTAAAAGCAATTCACGAAATGGTGACATTTTATTTCTTTCTCGAAACCTGAAACGATCAAAATTAAGTTTGCGACTAAAATATGTCTATTGAAATTTGATATCCAAAACAAGCCACTGCCATCTCACGTGACTAGGTCGAACGCATTTCCTGAAATAACGCATAGTTTCACGTGCAGAGCGACGTATCTGTTGCAACGCGATTACGAATACATACAAACCCTCCCAAATATTCCAGGAAACCTCCAAAGTCTTCCGAACGATGATCAAATGGAAAACCTAGAGGCACAGAAGGTGGGAATGCGAGCATTATTGAGCTATTGGTGAAGAAAGTTTCATAGCCTTGAGGAATAAAGAACTGAGCCCATTGCATGTTTGGATTGGGAAGTTTGGACGAATCGGAGGACGAACGAAAGGGATATGGAAAAGGTTTTCATTTGGGAAGGCTTAGGAGCACATTGAAAAAAGTCTCAAACACGGCTTGCAGACACCCTTCGAAGGAAAATAAGGATGGATACTCAAAGAGTAGTAGAGGCGAGAGAAAACGAGGGGTGCGAAGAAGTGCGGTGGATGGAGAGTAAGGAAAAGTCACCAGGCGAGAAGGATCGGAATTAAAGATGTTCGCGGAAAAAATGAGAAAGATTGGCAAACTGACAATCGTGGACAGTAATTAACCCGCTAAAATAATGAATTTGAGACGATTAACGCGCGCTATTAAAATGGAATAAAGTATAATCATAAACCACAACATTATCAAAAGGAACCAAGCACAAAAGAGGTGCAGATCTCTTATAACAATCTCTTAAGGGGCCACACTGCCAAGTATTTTAAACTATATTCAAGTTAGGAACATCTTACGCTTCATGAACATTAATATCTAAATTAATACCACGAGCATAACTTTGAAGGAGGACGAAGTTGCAGTACCTATTGTCATCTTCTAATATAAGATAAGGGGAGAAACCTACTATGGAAGGTATAACTGAGACCCAACTTTCAGCGTTGAATTGTTATTCAAATACGATAAAGAGTTCAAAAATGAACACAAATTTTCGGAATAAAATAATATTTTTACCAAAATTTCCAAGTATTTCATTAATATTTTAAACATTGAATTTTATCTAGCGTTAAAAAGCGACTTCCTATACGGACTTTCTAAATGGAATTTCTATGTAGGGTAACTATAAGATATTTGAAATGTTATGAATTATCAGCACTAGGGTAAAATGATTTTGAATTGAATTTTCTGAAAATCCGATATCACACTCAAGCTTCGTTCAAACTATCCAACATATTTAGCAAAACATATCTCCGTGACTATGCAGGCATTTTAGAAAACTGGAGTGCGGAAAGGGATACTCGTTAAGTGACGCGATAAATTATGTATAGAAAAGCATAAATCGACCGGGGTGCATGGGAACAGAAATGGCAGATGAGAGAGAAAGAGGGGGTGTACACTGGGAGGGAGGAAGAAGTTCAGGGAAAATATAATAAACACACGCGCGCGCGCGCCCGTGTGATATTGGACGGGACGATGGAAGGGGAACGTTTCGCTCCGCCACGTTCGCCCTTAACGGCTACCACAACCAAACCCACGATTGGATACACGCATTTTTCTGCCTCTTCTCCACAAAAAAAAATGCAAAACATTTTATGCCAATTTTTCGTCATTCCCTTCCTCCGCTCATCCTCTCCACCGACTCTACCCCCTCTCCCTCTCTCTCTCTCTGATTCTCCCACCTTTACCGTTCCCCCAAAAGGCAAACCTCCCCCTCCCTCCAGGCCCAAAATATCTCTCATCCCACCCAACCCCCTACCCACCCCTCTCTCTCCCTCTCCTATCCCTTTCCAAAACGGCTGATGTATTTAATTAACGGTGCGGGAATAAACGCTGGGAAGGCCAATGATGGCGCTTATTCAAGAGCGTGCACATTCATAAAACTGTGGGTTGGAAAAACATGTAAAGAGGTGTAGAAGGAGAGGGGTGGAGGAATGTGGGGATGGGAGGAGGGGGTATGGAGGACGTGTGGTGAGCATAGCGTAACAAGGTGCGCGCGCGTGTGTACGTTGGAGGAGCAGAGGGGGGGGGCGGCGATGGGAGCGCGAGGCGAGAGGCATTATGGGCAAGGTTGACGGGGTTGATAGCGGGACGGTTGTTGTGTCGTACCGACACACACACACGCACACGTAAAAAGGGAAAGGGGAAGGAGTGGGAGGGAGAGGTGCCTGGAATGCGAGGAGTGTAAGGTAAGAGATAAAAGGTTGAAGGTTGAGTGTGCGTTGAGAGCTGAGATTGGAGGGCGAGGGGGAGTGGAATTTGAGGACGGAAGGGATTTGAGGAGGCAGGGGAGGAAGGGACCCTGAAGAGGGGAAAACGAGGAGGTAAACAGTTTAGGAGGATGAAGAGAAAAAGGAAGAGATGGGGGAGGAAAGAACGGGAGAGGGGACGGAAGAGGAGTAATGAAAAGATAAGATGAACAGAATTCAAACGATACAAACGGAAGCAAATGTGTGCGATCACAAAGCCCGTGGAAGAGAGACGGGTGACTCAGCCCGTGATAAGATGAGACGGAACGGAAGAAGGAAAAGGAAGAAAAAGTAATGTATGGAAACATGAAAGTCGGATGAGAAAATAAAAGGCAGGAACCGAAAGCAGAGGATCAAACGCTTAAAGGTTGAAGCGACTTAAATGCAGCAAAGAAAACGAGAAACTTAGAAGAAGAAAAAAAAATAATGACATCACTCAAACTCCACCCTTACATTCGTAACTATCATAATCCAGGAGATAAAAGGAAACTAAAAACTAAAGGAATTTTCAAATTAGTACAGATAACCCACTGCTAAGCCTTAGCAGTAAAACCTCAAATTTTATTTTTTAAAAAGTCTCACGAGAATTCAAAGTACTGCACGTGAACTGTATTTTAAGGATTAATACAAACGATTTACTGGACTTACTTGGGTCAAAAAAATCGTGAATTGGTCACCATTGTTTTGACAATTAGCGATCCATTGAAGAATTGGTTAAAAAAGCGTAGCCGAGAACGGATTTCCATAAACTAATTAGCGAGGAGATAAAAACCAAAAAATGTAGTCAGCAGAAACACGACGACTTCGGCATTCTAAGGGTTATGCAAAGGAGGAAAGGCTAAAGGCCAGTTGCGAAAGCGAGAGAGAGGGAGAATGGGAGAAAAGGCCGCGTGAGAGAATGTGGTGGAATGGTGTGTTTCGGCCGGGACCGTGTGTGCTCCGGTAAATTTCCCCACCTCTGTGAAAGTGTTTTTCGCTCGCCGAATGCAAATTTCTCAATAGGACTATAAATCCACACCTCTGGTAATCTTGGGCGTTGTTTTTCAGTTCACAGTCATAAAAGCTGCATCAAATGCGCGCCTAAATTCTGCGCCATATCTTGAATGTACTTTATTTTTTGAGCTGGTTAATGCAGGAGTTGAAATATTGTGCTAACATGAGGGACGAAGGTGTTCTCAGATAAAAATACTATGAACATCATTAAGTACCGGGATATTCTGGTTTACTAAATGTCAAATATTTAACTGCACGGTGACAACTCATTACGTGAGTCATTTTTAGGATAAATAAAATTCATGAAGAGAAATTTTATGGCATAAAAAAAATATAAGATAAAAATAAGAGTGACGAATGACAACCAAAAAAATGCGTTAGCATATTCACTTCAAGTAAATATGGTGATTTTTATTTCATGCATTCAAAATTATCAATTCATGTGGTTTCTGTAATTATGGTGGAAATTTGTGGTCGTATAACAGTGTATGTTCCTATTTGTGACGGTATCGCCAGTCATCACTCACAAATTTTAAATGGGTAATATAATCATAATATTTAATATAAAAATGTGAAAGGTTGTTATATATTATTTTAAATATAAACATTTAACTTTCAAAATTAATGCACAGTAAACCGACGTGAGTGCGCAAAGTAAATAGTTTATATCCATAACAATCCATGAGTAACCTATTCCAGCATTTTTTTCAGCAATAAATTATACTAGTACGAATAAGTTGCAAGTATATTCTAAATATAGTTCACTTAGGAACTAGTGTACTTTCTGCTAGATTGCATCGCCATAGACTAGACTGGGATTAAACAGCAGCAGGGTGACTTTCTTCTGGGGAATGGGCGACGGCCATAAATGGCTCCCAAATGCATGTGAATGCCTTCATAGTAGTACAGACACCACCTACGTTGATAAAATATACACCTTACTCGAGAAATCCATTTTAGATAAACCTACTAAATCAATATAGGTGCAAAATTTTCTTTATATTTCCAGCAACATATTTATACTCCAAACTTCAACTCCGAGTACAGGTTGAGTAATCATAGTGAGTTTTTAACACCAGCGCACTGAAAAATTCTCTAGTCTTAAATCCGAGATATGTTTTATGTTAGTCAGAAGTTTGGTAGCTGAAAAACTTGATAAAATACTAAATATGGGCTTAATAGAAAATCGGTAGTTTTAATAGCCAACATTGAGTTTCAAATGGCATCACCATGCATATACATACGGCTGCTCTAGGTACTATTTATTGGAGTATACCGATCGATCGATCGATCCGTCGTAACCGATGACATAATCAATTTAATTGATTTGAAAATAATATCTTCAATAGTTTACTAATTGAAATTAATTTTACATATCGTTCAAGTTTTAATTCTCTAGCATGTCAGTACATTGGAAGGAAAACTAAGACGAAAGCCGTGATTTCGGAATCGGCTTCCAAGTTTTTACCCGTTCTACTGCCATATATTTAATTTGTTTGAACTGTGGTTTGGATGCTTCTGACCCACTGGTAAATTTACCAGGGTAAGACATGTATACAATCACCAGCATCCCGATTTTGTTATTAGTCGGGTACTAATCACTACTTTCACGATAAATCCTTTCACGGGATTTATTGGAGCTTTTAACACCGTCACCCATATTCTGCAAACTTCTAAATCATACAAAGTAGCGAGATCTCACTAAAGTATTTCACAATTTTTAGCCCGTTAATTATTTTAAATTATTGTCGCAAAATGGTACTTAGAATATTTTTAAAATCATTTCTTTCGTAGAGACGCACTTACGGAAGCTAACGTGGGAGAAAATACATTGTCTATGCATACGTGACGCTAACAATTAACATTTAACAAGAATTGAGCAAGCAGGTCAGTTTACTTTAGCTTATGACCTTATTTTCATACAATATTTAGCAAATTTCATAGCTGAAAATTTTTCCATAAAAGTATATCATTAATCATTTCGAATTGAAAAGAATATTAATTCATTTGTTCTCGAAATGTTCACGAAGTTCGAAAACATCTTGTCCGTGTCCCATAAATGTCAAAAGAAACCTAAACCACCAGTTACATTAAGAGGACTACAAACTTGTTTTTGAAAAGTGAATGACTCTGACTGAAATGTGAGAACTTTCTATGGACATATATGTATATACTTCAAAAGTAAGACGGGGGTGATCACCGATGATTTCGATGGTGCAATATTCACCGAAGACTTTATAGCCCAACATCCCGTATTCGATCAGGAGAGTGAACAACGATTACGAGGACGCACCCCCGGAGCATTCATATATTACTCTCCGATGACGAAATCACGATAATATGGGGAAAAAATGAGAAAAAAACACGAGGAAGGCTTCCGATCGTTTTGCCAGACATTAAACCTTTAATGGGAAAGAAACCATAAATGTCTCTCCCACCCTCCCCCAACGCCATTCCTCCAAACCCTTACAAAAATCACCGAAAAAAACCCACTCGCCACCAAAACCAATCCCTTTCCTCTCCCATCCCTTACCTCCCAAAACCCATCACCGAGGTGGCGGGCTAAAGAAAAGAGGAATGAGTGCGTGTGTGTACGTGAAATAGAGAGAGAGAGAGAGGGAGGGAAGGGAATGCTTGGGGTGGGCCGAAATAACCTTAAACGAAAGTTTGTACTCAGAGACGGTAATGGGGCTTTGATAATGCAAATACGTTTAGGCGCCTCTTTATGTTCGCGTATGCATGTACAAGCGCGAGAAATATGTGAGCACGCAAACATATAGTTATGTACGCGCACATGTACCTACGTTTATGTATGTGATCAGATAGATATTTCCTCATGATAACGGGAAAAGATCGAGGTCGTTATGCATGTGTCTGTAAAAGTGTCGAGGCGGAAGAGGTGAGGGGGGGGGGGGCAAGCCGGTGGGGAGGGATGCTGGAAATTTCGAGGACGAAAAAGGCTCGGTGCGGAAGGGAGGGGCTCGGAGGGAGAACTGATTTCAATGGAGCGAGCGGTTGAGAGGGACGGAGGAAAGGGAAGGCGGGCGCGGATGCTTGGGGATATATAGGGACGGGAGGAGGCGCGGTCTCGGGACGGCAGCAGGGAGGGAATTCTGGACGCGACAAGATAGATAGGAGGAACGGCGAGGTGTAGCGGGGAGGACGGGCGAGAGGGGAAGAGGCGAAAGGAATGGTTACATGTGGAAAACAGGAGAGAGAGAGCGAGTGAGGGGGATGGGGGGAGGTGAGGAAAAGACAAGTACAAAGGCAGAGAGAGAGAGAATAGGTGGAATGGTTTCGAGAAGGGCCACCAGAACACAATGGCGCTGCTAAGATAATCCGAGAGTACGTGAGGATGCATTAGTTTCATTTCTCACCGGGAGGAGGCGCGTGAGGATGGGTTAGATATGGTATGCAAGGGGTTGTGGAGTGGAGTGGGAGGAGAGAAGAAGAGGGAGGGAGATGGATGAGGTGGATGTGTGAGGGTAGGTTGGAGTGGGAGACGACGTTAGGGTCGATTGAGGAGGGAGTGGGGAGGAGGTGGGACGGTTGGCAAGTTGGGAGGAGGTGGGATGTAGTCGCAGATGTGAAAGCTAAAAAATAAAAGAGGGTGGAAGCCGGAGGGTTGAAGAGCGGGAGTGTGGGCCGAGTGTCGGATGGAGAAATGCAAGGGGAGAATCCAGGGGGAGGGGGGGACGGTTCGGACCAAATCATAGGGATTGGGGCGGGGTGAGGCGAAAGGCCGACGTGTGAGAAAGAAGGCGTTGCAGAGGAGATGATGTGAGGGAAGGCTATCATAGGAAACGACGGAACACAAAGATGATGGGATCCACAAGGAAACGACCGCTGCCAGTGATGAGGAGATATATATATATATATTGTGAGTGTTGGATAGACAGAGACAACTCAGTTTCTGCCACTGACAGACCAATAAGAAACGCTTCCACACAACGGATTGAATTAACTTGAGCCCCATTGAAAATTTGCAAGACGCCCCAGTTCCATTCGTTCTCGTGAATGTTAGAAGGTAGAGTGGGGGTTGACAACGTTGATCACTTCGAGAAATGACAACGATGCGCGTAAAAATCAATGTAGTTTAAAGTAACTCACGAGGGTAATTGTTCCGATGATTCTTCATTGAATAGCTATAAAAACAATCGGTTCCTAACAAGGGGGGTGTGTCCAAATACTATACCTCCAAAGGTGGGTACGTTATGAGCCCACTTGGATCCAAGTTGAACGCTGACGAATTGTAAAAATAAAATAAGAGAGAGAAGGCTGCTGGAGGTGAATGGAAAAAAATCCACTTCGCAGTAAAATCTGGGTAGCACGAGGGTTGGGCAGAGCCGCAGTTTCAGACGCAGGGTTTTGGACTGAGGGAAGGGGGGCAGCTCGGACGGAAAATGGGGCGGGAAGGCGTGGCAGCGAGCAGCACGGGAGGCGGGAGGGGAGCCGTGGGGTAAATGACAAATGAAGGTTCGGGGAGGGGGCCGGAGAGAGAGGGGGTAAGGGTAACAAGATGGACAAAATTGGCAGGGGTGAGGGTAGGAGGAGGGACGGGGGGAGAGGGATGCTGCGAGGAGAAGCCACAGGATGTACACGGCGTCAAAATTTTGGATAAATAAGGGACGGCAAAAATGGAATGGAGATTGATAGCGAGGTGAAAAGGAACCAACGAGGGGGGATGAGGAGACGGAGAGATCGCACGTAAATGCCAGAGTTAAAAAACGAGGAGGGAATCCGCGAAGAAGAGGACCGCCGAGGTGAGAAGGCATGAGTGAGCATCAGACCCAAAACGAAAGTGATAACGCTGTCTTGGAAATTGAATTTCGCTTGCGGGAATTAATTAGCGCTGCGATGGGAACCGCAAAGTGGCCAAGAGAAAAGATGGGCGTTGGGAGCCTTAAAACTTTATCCGAATCGTAAAAATTTCAAATCCATTTATCTCACCCTTGTTTAAATGATGAAGGTAATGGAAATCATTTATCTGAGAATAATTAAACATCTTTTGATGAATAGATTAAACATCTTTATACATGCACTGATATCATTCTAATGATAATGTCATATATCTAAGTTGTCTCAAATTTCTCATTTCAAATTCCTACTAAATTTTGCTAACACAATGTTAATGCTACTATTTGTTTTATACATATATAAAAACAATTTAAAAAGCAATAAACGCTTAGTAGTTATAAGTGTATTGATCAATCAACTGCTGACGTAATACAATAGTGACAGCAACTGTATGAAATTCTCAAAACGGATCGACATTCAATAATGTATACTCGAAGTATTAACTCGCTAGTAGGCTCGTTCCTGAAAGTGTTGAAAAACGATTTATGTACACTTAAATGTTAATATTAAGAAGTATCTTTGGAAGCATGCACAATGATAATATTTTATGCGAAAATAAACTATTTTCATTTTTATATTAGCTTCGCTATTGCCACTCAGAAAATTCGAAGATCAGCCAATTCTGGAAATTATCTAATTACACGAAGTAGGATAACTTTCTTCGCTCCTGCTATACATAAGAAAACACTTCCGTCAATACAACGCGCACGTACCACAAATCACGTACACATCAAGCAATAAAACAGCGCAATTAAATATGTAACTTCACGGAATCATGAAAAGAAAATGAAGTCCCGATATGGTCACTGCGGCAAAATTCATGGATATGGAAACGGGTATTTCAGGACTTAGAGGAGAGAGCATGCGTTTTTATGTGGATTTCAGGTAAAATCCAAATAAAAGGAGGGTGAGGGTGATAAGTGAGAGAGCCAGGGAAATAACGAGAATGTGCTAATATTTCCGAAGGAAGCCAATAAGACTGACAATTTTAGGGTTAATACTCCAAATTAGTCATTCCGTCATAATTCTTAAAATTTATCGCAATTAGTACACCGAAAAAAAAATTTTTCAAAATCATTAGCCCCTCTATCACACGAAATCAGCTACACAATAGGCCAAATGAAATGAGCATACCCTTATGGAGAGAAATAAATGAGAAATTGGGAAGAAAATAGAAGGTACAAAGAGGAGAACCAGAATTCGATAATTTTGTAAATATTCGAAAAGCGAAGATATAGAGGAGGGATTAGGAGAATATCTAAACAAGAAGGAATTGGAAAATACACCTTTATGGAGGAATTCATCCATATAACCACTAGAAAATAAAGTAAAGTTGGGAATGGTAATGATTGGTAATGGTATTTGGATTATATTTAACAATCACATCCCCTCTTCCTACAAATATGGATTCTTTAATGTTTAAGTCGATCAAGAAAAGCGTTCTGCTATGAAATTATCAATAATTAGGAAGTTTTTCCCAATGAATCGTGTAGTCACCATTCAATGCAACTACCGAAATAATCAATCCTCGCAGTTATAATACTGCGAGGGCACATCGCTTGCTGGGAAGAGAGTGGATTTTGAGGATAGATCGAAGAGAGCAAGAAAGAGAACCGATGGAGGGACATCTGAAGGCGAAGGGGGGAGCTTTAAATTAAAAATTGAATGAGTCGAGGGCAGTAAACGGAAGGGAGAAAGGGATGCAAAGACTCGTAAAAATAGAGCAAGGGACTTCGGTGGGGGGGGGGGGTGCGGGGAAGGAGGCAAGGAAGGAAGCAGCGGAAGCCGAGAGAGGGAAGGAGAGATGAAGGGGGAGTGAGGATGGAAGGCTAAAGGGCGGGGGAACAGAATGGGGTGAGACGTGGGGGAAAGAAGGAGAGAAAGGGGAGACGGGGGAAAATAATGGGGAGAAATGGGGGAGGAAAAGGGAACAGAATAGGGGGCCATAGGGAGAGAGAGAGAGAGAGCGAGAGAGATAGTTTGACACGAATAAGGGTTTTGCAGTTCCAGGAGGGACTACTGGGAGCGAGGGAAGGAGAGGACTTACAAATAGATGGCGTTGCACGGAGAGAAAGAGAGATGGCGGGACCGTTGTGTGTGTGTGTGTAAGAGAGGGAATGAGGGGGAGGGAGTGGAAGAGCGTGCTCTGCTAATGGATGGAATGGTGGGCCCTGGAGAGGCAAAGGGAAGAAAGAATCATTGTAGCGAGAGTGTGCGTGTGGGGAGGCAAGGAGTGTGGAGGAGGGCTGCTGGAGAGAGAGCGTTATATAAAATTCAGGGCTGCGATGGCGGAATAGAGGCCGGGTTATAATATACAGTATGCAGGGTAAGAACGAGAATAGATCGCAGAGGAGTAAATAATTCAAAAATATAAAAGAAAGGGAAGATCACTAGTAATACCATCTGATGGAAAATGTAAGTGAAAACATCGCGAGATTGGAGTAACATACAAGATCACCCTACGAAGACAATAAGTACGCATTACTTCTTATAACAGTTACCTTTAACTAATCATAAAAAGTAGCTATTTAAATTAAAAGCTATAGTAATGAAAAATTTAGCAACAACCAAGGAAATTAATTGATGCTATGGCTTCACTTCAAAGGTTAAGTTAATTTGTGTTGAACTGTAATTATGCTTCTACAGATTTTATAGCAACATAAACCCGACACCAACACGTAAGTCTGGGACTGTAACTGTGTTGTTGTCCGCTAATCAACAAATACAGTAAAGTCGATTATATAGAAAAGTCCCGATAATGCTATGAACATTTTTGTACTGCCTACCACTGGTCTACCACCTCGATGACTACGGTAAAAATCACGGCTTCGGTGAGGAATTAATTAACAAACCGATTAAAAACACACTTGTTAAGCTATATATTTAAATGTAATAGAAAGGTACAGCTTACAGGATGGTTGGTTGAATGCAGGATGGTTACATTGAAATTTTCAATTAAAAATTTATTGTGATTTTAGTGCAGTCCAATAAGCGAAATTCTTCAGGCAATATATAAAATGTGAAACTACGTAGACATTTGCTTCGCGTTATGCACGTAAAAATGAATTACTTGCGTTCGTTTAAAATCTCAAAAAGCGAACGCTAATGCTAAGGGGTCAGGATGAGCTTGGGTAACTTTCTCATTTTCTCGGTGGATACATATTTGGAACACTGGATATCCATCTATTCCCGGTGGGGATCGATAAAGTTAAACCTCCGTATGAACAGTGGAATTAATCCGATTCCCCACTGAATACATTAGAAAACACCACTGTAGCACTGGATAAACATAATGGACCCCGTATTATCCCCATGTAGTTAATACGTTTAAGTTATGTGGCATCCCAACCTCTCCCCGAGATTAATTCTGTGGATTTTCCGCCGAACGCATTTGCCCTTGCAAAGGAGGGTATGAGCTACAGCCCCAGTTACGATGAACCGTGCCATAAATAATTTCCATGACTCCGCATATTTTTCCTCGAGAAAAAGAGCTTGCCTTGATTTAACGTGGAGAATAACGCCTTATGCCGCACTTTTCCTTAAAATCTCTCGTCTCTTCCCCCTTCCCTGTCCCAAGAAGAATACACAGCACGCCCTCTATTATTTAAAAAGTCAGATCACGCTATTTTCACTCGAAATAAACTAACTCCCGCACCCAAGGTGGCAGGTTTCGTCGTCTCTATTATTCTTACGAAGCACCAAAACCGCTCCTGAATGCAACAAAAGACCGACCGTGGATGGATTGAGGTTATTTTTATGAAGACATAGTCCCTGAACCCGTTAAATATTCATCAAAAGGTTTTGTCGTAAGTGTTCTTCTGAAAAAAAATATATTTTGAAATAATTTTATTCGTGTCACAATTATTCATAAAATGTCATTCATGCTAATCAGATGTGAGCTTTGAGGTAATATCAAGCCAATGTATGACACACAAAATAATGGCAGTACTATGCATAACCAATATCAACTTCTAAATACTCAATGTTGTAACAAAAATGTAAAAAATAATAATAAAACCAATTTCTTTTCATTTTGTTCATCGTTTGAAAGATAGCCATTTTAAATGCAGTTTCAGAAGAATTCGTATGCTTCAATGATGAATGATTGTTCTCCCTCCTGATTTCTTCTCGCTTTCTAATCACACCAGTCTTTTTAATTTATCCTCCCTGCCCCTTTTTTAAATCCATGAGCTCCTCTTTCCCATTCTCGTCTCAAACGCTAAATCCCCAGCATCTCTATTGCCTGTAATAAAATGTCTCAAAACAGCAAACTGCTCACGAACAACCGCCAATATTTTTCTCTTATTTCTTCCAGAATATGGCAGACGACCACCCCAGTGTTGACAGCATCTGAAGCGCCGAGAAGGTGAGTTTCTTCAGAATATTATTTTGATGCTATTTTTTTTCCATTGTTTTCTCTCGGCTTTGCCTTCTCCGCCAATTCGATCAATAAACACGAAGGCGAGATGTGGTAGGAAAAGAGGCGTGCGTCAGATAAAAACGGAAACCCAATGGACGGCACGCGTTTAGCGAGCCAAAGAATACCCATTTCGCGGATTTTGATGAGAATCTTTCAGTAACATTCGTCCAGTAGTATTAGCACGAAATTGGGACATGAGTGCAATATTATTTCATTTTCCCGAGGGAAGTAGTTAAATTTCAAAAGCCCTTCTTTCCCTCACAAGTTCCAGTTCCGATGACAGAATTATGAATTTTCCTCAGAAAATGTGATTATTTTATCTATGCATTTCAAGTTCAAATCCCTTCAATAATGATCGTGAACTGCTAATGTTAAACGTGTTCTGTGATTTTAAACAAAAATCACCATAAGTCTTGAACCACTCCTAAAAATTCCGAAGCTTTAAAATAAAGTCGCTGGTAGGTGATGGCAGAGTTCACCCAGTACTAAGCCCTATACAGCGTATGAAATTCACATATCAGGGTAGAGGGGCCAGTGCCAATTCCAGGGCCGGTTATGGTTTCCCAGGAAGATCTGACACCCGAAAAATCACATAGCTTGAGTTAAGCTGATGATGGCCAGAGAGGCTTGCCCGGGAATCAAACCTCTCCGTTCAGTAGTCCGATGCTCTATCGTGACCCACCTCAAATATATAAAATTCAACAAAGAAACACTGAATTTATGAATTGATCAAATTCAAAAGTAATTCCTCGATTCGTTAACATTTGATAGTACATTCACCTGCACTACACATCACATTACACATGTATCTCGAGATAAGCAGAAAGCTATAAGCAATTATCAAAAAACATAGTATGAATTTTATTCAATTCGCAAAAGTTACAGGCAGGCTGCATTTTCTGGAGTAAATCGAACCTTCTGAGATAGTTTCCTGCACCGAGGATACACATAACTATGATCTTCATTAAAACTTATGAGTCTTTGAAGCTAAATCAGTACGTGAGATACTGATCAAAGTTACTGATCGAATCCCATCCAACTTTCTATCTCATAGTGTTATATCCCAAACCAATCCTGTAACTGAAATTTGTGGTGTAGAGCATGTGTCTGTCCTGCTCTTGAAATGTGGTCGTAAATAGCATACGAAGGAGCCCCTACATTTTAATGAAAGCAAAATCTTACGTTCATATTTACGCTAATGAACACTCCATCTGAAAATGGCACCACCAGCATTGCCATTTGGAATATTGCTGCATGAAAATACAGTGGAAGGCAAAATTTAAAAAAAAACAAATGGATACCACTGCTCAAGATTGATCGTGCAAACTATAGCAGGTCCATTTCATAACTTCATCACTTAATAAAACGCTAGTATCCTGGTAATAGGGATTCTTCGCACGCAAAATAGTTTAATAAATAAATCAAAATTCGCGCTACTCACCCGACTTTCCCAGACAACGCTAAGCAACGAGAAGGGTAAATGCGATCTTCCAGAGAATGGTTCCATCTTATAAGTACGGAACGATGACGTATTAAACTGCAATAATTGCACTCCCTTTGTGTCAGACTGGAGCCGAATTGTGGGAACCACGAGCGTGCGGCTACGCAATACGCACACTCGTCCCTTCTTTTTGCGTCCTTCACTCGCCCTCATCGACCGCACACTCTCCTCGCCTACGGCGACCACCCGAGGAAGCACCCTACGACGCACCACTCTCACATCAGGTTACAATCGAGTACAACTCCCGGCACAGCGTGCAGGAAAGAGGAGGAGAGGGTGCGAGAGCAGAAAGAAGGCGCTGTCGCCTTGCTACTTCGTTTCCGTGAGGGAGAGCAACAAGTGGGAGGTGAAGAGCGAGGATAGAGGAGGCGGGGAGAAATGGGTGGGTGGGGGTTAGGGAGAGGGATGGTGGTATGAGGGGGGGAGGGATCGGTGTGGGAGGGAGGCTCGAGCGGAGAAGCGGGGTGGGAAGAAAGGGCGCAGGGGGGTGGGGGCGAGTGGGAAGCGGTCGAGGGTCCGGACGCAGGAAAGTGTGATAGTCGCTTGTCACCTCCAATTGCGTTAAAACGAATCAGCAGGGGTGGGAGGTGGAGGATGGAGGGGAGGGGACAGGACCTCGGTCACAACCCCCAAACCAGGAGACTAGCCAGACCAGGATAGGGGTGTTAGCGAAGCCAGGGACACTTCCCCGTAAATCCCTCAAAGGGTAATTTTAGGGTTATATCTGTTTGCAGAGAGAGGGAAGAGAAATTAGAGTCGGGGTCGGAGGGAAATTGCAGGCGTGACGCAAGTCATTCGAAAAGATGCTAAAGAATAACTTTCCATTGTATTATTTGCAATGAAATTAAATTTTGTTTCGCAAGCATCTCAGGCCTTCTCGCTCATCAATCAAAAAGAAAATATTCTGATGCTTTATTTTTAACTTCCTTAAAAATTCACCTCTTAATTTAAACACTTCTGCAATTATTCTGGATATATTGCTTACAATAGAGATAAATGTAGAAATGTGGGAGGTTGTTCATGTGCCAATCATACGCTTATCGAAAAAGATTAATAAGCATAGGTAAATCTATTCTATCTCATCGAATGTCTGTAAAAAATTAATGGAAATGAATGAACAGAAATCGCATACGGGAATTTCAAAAGTATTACTGTCCTATGAGGGTAAAATACAATCCTTAATTCCTTTTGGGAAGTCAAGCAATAAAATCATGATAAGAGCAGAAATTCCTGATTGATTATAAAAAAAAACAATCTAGATAAAAGGAGTACCGCAAGTTTTTCGTTAATGATGGATTTTGAATAGCATGAAAGAGTTTATTATTATTCAGATTTTACGAAGGGAAAAAGTTTAACTTTTACTGAAAGCCTGAATCACCTACAGTTGCTGGCATATTTTTTGTAACTTATTAAGCGTCATCATAATCACCTGTTATCAATCTGAGGACTTGATGATAACAACTCTTCAAACTACCTAGTTCCCTGCCAATCAATCTCTTCATTCCCTCATATTCGATCCCATTGATATCTGTCATCATATAATTATAGTAATTCATCCTCGCCATTACACTGTAATTTTTTATCTTTTTGAATCTTTCAAGTATGGTCGTCTATCAAGCTATCATGTCAGGATGCATTTATTTATATTCCTTCTTCTTCTTGTAAGTGTCCACCATAAGCTCCTCCATACACTCCTTCCTCCTTTACGTCCTTCGTTACCAATTACTATGTCTATCCATTTATTTTCATCATTCGTCAGAACTCCCTCATTTCTCGTATTATCTTAAATCTTCCTTTCTCTACTGTCCTATTACATCGTGCACATCTGATCTCAGTAGAAAAGAGTACTCCTTATTCACGTAAGTTGTAATTAATCGCTTACCTATGTCTAAAATAGTCTATTAAACGTTCACAGTACTTAAGTAACTTCCATGGAACGTTATAGCGTTTTATGTTATACAATCGGAATTTAAATTACTGTAAACATGTTGTTAATCATAAAGTTTCCAGAGTTAATTAATACACTCATTACTTCACCTGAAGGAGGACGTGTTGTGTATTTAAGAAAGTTCTGATCATCACTCATTCACATGAATAAATATATTCCTATGTTACTATTCATCAGCTTCTACGTGCAATAATAATATATCTTTTTTCCTAAAGTAAAATAAAAAAACCGAAAGTAAAATATCATCAAACACTGAGAGAGAGAGAGTAACATGTTACCGTGTTCTTTATTGAAATTTAACGCGACAAAAGCATCTATTCTTGAGATAAAAAAATAATGTGGACAGAGATTGTTTTCGGAGCAAATATTCGCAATAATTTGTCAAATGATGGGGAATCTTCTGAGTAAAAGGATTCAAATATGTTGGTCTGCATTATAGTTGTAGTTTCAATTACGATATACCCCCGTAATAATTAGGAAACGAAATAGGATATTACGAGCAGATTCACATTGATCATTCTAAATAGAGTACTTAGGTCCGTCTCTAAGCACCTGTAGATAACATCCAGTGAATGAACTATTTAGGATCAGAAAGACGTGAATTTTACGAAGAGTAGCGTTTCAAATAAATGGATTCGCTTTGAAAAATATCTATTAAAAAAGCCCATGTAAATATACGACAGACCTTCAGCTGAGGCTTACCTCTATGTATGTAATTTAATTTAAAAAAATGTGAATGACAAAATCTAATTTTTAATATTTCCCAATTTCATCTACTTGAATATACCAATACTTTATTAGGTACACGTCAAGTATACACGTACAGTCATAACAATGTATTTTGGGGGGACAAATCGTTGACAAATTTCGCCACTAGCTGAAATAGACGGTGGAAGAAAATGAATGGGCATCAAGGGAATTTTAAGAATCATCTGTAGTATAGAAACTAAGGCGAGTAGGAGACTTACATCATCTACATTATATCATCTTGGAAAATAAAGAACATCCTATTGGAAAGGTAATCCACATTTATGAGCTTTTAAGGTCGCGAGGGCACTAGAATACCAAAATAAACGATAAATTTCGTGGGGACAATTCCGAGGTAGAAAACATTTCCTTTGGATTTCTCGTAATTTCACCCTGATTCAAACAAAATTTTCTTATTTTAAATCTAAATTTTACTACAGTAAGATGTAGAACACACATTAAGTGCATTCACTGCAAGGGTTTAAAACTTTGTTTAAAACGATTTCATACGTTTCAATAACTCCACAGATCATGAGCATGAGGGCCATTTCTATACGGTCCAAGTCTCTTAGTAGTAGTAGTATTGTTGGGGAGGCGACCGACAGCTATTAGGGATGGATGGGAAAGGATGAAGGGTGGAGAGAAACCCGGCGTCGGCATTAGCCTACTCTTGACGAAAGGCGCCAAGGGGTCCGCAGCTTAACGTCCCATCCGACGGACGTCGTACTCACTCAAAGTGCCCTCCACAAAGCACCTCAAGTAGGGATCGGGATACCACTGAAAAATATCTGTCGCCGCCGGGATTCGAACCCGGGCCCTCTCGGTGGGAAGCCCGTACGTTAGCCACCGCACCATCCCGATCCGCCCAAGTCTCTTTCCAATTATGTTGATTCCCCAAAAATATTACTCCTTTACATTTTAGTCTCACTCCTTGCTACATTTTCTCTCCTCAGACGGCTTAGCTACCAATTGCTAGTTAATTTAAATGTAAATATTAAAAGCAAACCAAAGTCGTTGCCACCACCTGCTTACCTAGAATAGCTAGCTAGAATAGGGCGATTAAATTAAATGAGTTGATTTCAGTATTTCAGTAAATCAAATCTAAAGCATAACTATCAAGGGATATGAGTTTCGATTGGATGCAGAACCATAACCACTGATTTTTTAGTTATGATAGTAAGCGAAATTGTCAGATGAGTGTCATCAACCACGAAATTGGGTGTACAATAGCAGTTAAGTCCTCGGAAAACTCGAAAGAAACATTAAATTATTAACGAATTAAATTTTTTACTTGCGAAGAGCACTAAAAAACCATTGGCATAAACATTTAATTATTATTCAAAAGTGAAACAAGCCATTAAAGTTTTAACGTGAGCACTTGGCGGCATTATGTGGTCACGCATCGACGATAATGTCGCGAACACGAAAAATATAGCGACGACATTCCCCTGCTAAGTCCCTTCGTCGAAATTAGCAAAAGTGATACAGAAAACCATGTGAGCGATTAACTTAAAGCTCTAGCGCACATTGAGTATCGTGTGTGGATGCTGGAGAGGCTGGTTAAATATGCAAACTGCTCCTCCATGCGCAAGCTGAGAATGCATGCGTAATTAATTGGCGGATAATCACGGATAATATAGTGCAGCTAAGAGGACGGGAAGACGCACACCCCATGGGCGCGGGGGCGGCGGTTGAGGCGTGCCGGGAGGGAGAATGGGAAGGGCATTCGCGAAGGAGGGGGGTGGGGGGCACGGGTTAGGGTACATAAATGACGACTCGGGGGACTGGGGTCGGGGGATCGCAAGGGGGGAAGGGTGGGGGAAGTTATATGAGGTGCACGTGAGTGTGGGTGTGCCAGAAGGAGCGGCGGAGAATTTGGAGAGCGGGGACATGGCGGGGAGGGACCGGAGAGGTGGTGGGGTGGTGTGTGGCGTGTAGAAAGAGGAGTGAGGGAGACTGGAGAGGAGAAAGGGCGAGGAAAAACAAGAGAATGAGAGCTAAAGGGGCGCCATGTTCCAAGTCTACGGAGCCAGTGGCTTTTGCCGTTTCGAATCGATGGCGCATGCGCAGTGATCCGGCCGAGCGTGACCTTCCACCCCTTCTTCGAGCGCCTTTCCCTCCCCTCGATCTCACGCTCCCTCCTCTCGCCGTCCTTCCTCCCCTCTCCTCTCTCTCCCCTTGCACCGCGTTGAACATCCACCGTCCAAACCCCTTCCCCTTCTCTTCCGTACCCTTTTCATCCAAAAAAAAAGGATTCCTTCTCCACATCCGTGTCCCTGCACTCCTTTCCTTCGGAAATCTTCAAAAATTTCAACCCGCCTCCCAAAATAAAAATAAAATAACATTCTCCCACCTACCTCCCATTTTTGTTCCCGCCGGGCCTCCCGCGTGTGCGCCCCACCCCGCGCTTCCACACCGCCACAACCGTCATCATCCCGCCCCCACGTTTCCCTCCCCCCTGGCCAACCGCCCCCTCCACCGCCCAATCCCGCTCCCTCGCTTTCCCTTCTGCCCATCGGGTTCCTACAATGGAACCAAAAAGCCAGCAAGCATTGTGTGACGTAACTCCGGTGTTAAGCTAACGGCGCTATATAGGCGGGCCTTGGTTTAGTCCGTATTTTAGAGGATGTAGACGCAAGGGGATGCGGACGGGAGGCGAGAAAATGGAAGGGGTGAAGGAGGGTGAGAGCGAAAGAGAGAGAGAGAGCGTGTGTGTGCGTGAGTGAGATAAGGGTGGCGGGAATGAAGGTGGGGGCGGTGGACGAGATTCGGAGAAATGGAAGACGGAAGAATACGAGGGAGGTTTAATCGAATCACAACGGCCCACGATGACATTATGCAGACTCAAACGACGCGAGCACGAATGCACTAACCCGGCGTGTCTCTCTTTTTCTCCCGCTTCGAGAAAGGAAACAAAAATGAAACCGTGTTTTCGTAATCTGAAAAGCCACGAACCACCCCGCCACTCGACTCGTTTAACGATTCGCGAGAGCGTAGGCAAATGCAAGAGTGTGGCTGGCTGACGTTAAAGACCACGAATGGGGGGAAGAGGAGAGAGAAATGAAGAGGGCCCCCGAGGCGAGCTGGGGGGGGAGGACTATGGGGATGTGGGTGGGCGACGGCGAGGGATAGGGAGGACAGGGCGTGCGAGGGAGACACTGGGAATGAAGAACACGCGGGCTCCTCAAGAAGGTCAATTAGGAGAAGCGAAAGCTGCGAAAGGGTGGTTGCACTCGGAGACTGTTGGAAAGGAGTGGCAACTTAATTTCTGCCGGGAGAAACTTCCTTTTAGATCTAAATCTGCGACCTTTACACCATCTAATTCATCTACTATTCTAACCACGGAAACAGAAAAAAAAACCGCCAGCACGGCCTGACGATGAAAATTTTGAACTCATTTTAGCTCTCAAAACTCTCTACCGGACTCGAATATCTTGGCTATGAAGCATTGATTATTTCAGATGAAATCTGCTACGATCCCAAAGAACAAAATAAAATTAAAATTCGGTCACTTAGATTTCAATCCATTTTAAAGTTTTCACAATGTCATTGCATGTCCTGCGACAGCATTTAACAATAATAAATAAGGATTAGAGCTTACATTTTTAAAAATAATTCCATGCGCAAACGTCTGAAAGCTAATTTGTAGTTTCTGTCAAACAACTCTTGTGTCCCATCCTGTCTAACGAAAACACTTGCGTTTTTTCCCCCTCAATTCCTCTCTCGAGTTTAAATAACCTGGCGCAAAACTGATTTCCGCAGTACACCATCGGTGCGGGGAGATACATTCTCTTATATCCCTAAATTAATAGCAACGGCCAAACCCGAATAGGTTGTTAATAGACCGGTCTGGATATTGCGACACGAATCCCCTTGCAGTCCTTTCAGTGAGTCGATATCATCAATTACTTTTGTCTACTCCAACGTGGGTACGGTATTTTTTTTCCTCCCAAGCCAAAAAATACAAGCCCTCGTTAACGAAAGAAGTGGGAAATAAAAAAAATCCCAAAAAAAAAGAGAATTTGAGTGCCCGTTTCGTTGGTCCTCTCCGAGGGGAAACCTGCTCGCTCGCGGCAGTTATCTCCCCATCGTCCGGACCCACGCGCACTACAAATCCCACCACGCCGTAACTATAACTTAAAACCTACGGAAAACTAGAGCATCTGGCGGCAGTTAATGCGAGTTTATTCCGCCGTGACACGGGGACCCCGGGGAATCGGGGACAGGGGAAGGGAGAGAAGGGGAGAGTTAAAAAAGGAAGGAAAACTGCAGAGAGAAAGAGAGGGGGAGAGAGAGCCGAGACGAGGAGTGAGAGGGAGGGAGGAATCGAAAACCGCGACGTGATCGCAGCCACCATAAAGCACGCTACCAAAACGTTTTGCGGTAAAGCTTTCAATCTCGGCGCGTAGTGGGTGAGAAAGAGAGTGAGAGGGAAGGGTTGGAGAGGGGTTCCACATATGGTGGCCGTCTCTCTCCCACTCTCTCTCTCTAGTGGGTTAGTTCAAGCAGCGGTGGTCGGTTTTTGGGGTTACGGAATCTCTCCCCCCAAACTCCCTCCCGCTCGCTCGCTCTCTCCCACACACTCCTGCATCCACTCCACTCCCGCACGCTAGAGCTCCGCTTCACTTTATTTCTTCCTATTCTGCCGTGCAAACACGCGCGCACCCGTGGAAACGAGAAGCCCAGTTTGGGGAAGGGGGGAGTGGGAGAGAAGGAATTCGGAATGGGAAGGACGCGAACGCCACGGGGCAAGTGGGTGGGCCACCAAGAGCGGGGAGAGAGAAATACAGGAATGGAGGAAGAAGAACTGAATAATTCCGTTTCACATGCCGCTTGACGCGCGAGGAGGGAGGTGGGGGGGGGCGGAGAAGATGTGGATTCACGAATGCACCAACCTCGATGAAACAGTAAAAACATATTCAATCGGTGACTAGGTGGGGTCGGGAGCTAATCGCTACGCGTTTACATGTGTGTAATGGTGCTCCAGTGTTCCCTCGTTAATATTCAAAAACATCCTTTGTTTAGCCTTATAATAAATCGAACGCTTATGCCCCTTTAACGAATTACGTCTTTTTTCAATGGATACAGTCGTGTTGTCTATTAATTCACCGTAAAGTGCCGTTAGGTTAACACCATAAGGTCGTATTTAGAGTGAGCCTGCTTTCATTTTTCAAATCAGTGTTTTCATTTTTATTTCCTCCTACAATCCAAAATGATTTGTTGAAATGCAAACATAAATTAAAATTTATGACCCTAAGATAAATAACATAGATTTGGCTAAATTTTTCACACCCATGATTTCGAAGCAGAGATATAACAATTGAATAGTAGATATCATCTACTTATTACGTAAAAGCAATACATTAATTGTCTCAAATTATAAAATAGACTATAAAAAAATTAACACATTTAAATAGCGCCACTATCACCACGGTTTAACATCCCCAGAATTATTCAGCTAGCGTGACTGAATACATTGCTCGAGTTATACAACAATTGTACAATAAATTTATGAGTTCAAAGTTCATAAAATGAAGTTTTCCAGAGTAGAAAAAAGAATTATAAAGTTTATCGTAGGGTAAATTTCAATCCGGAACGTGGCAAGGTTTTAACTTGGGAACGATTAAAACGGAATATCTACTTTCGCCCGCCGTAAAACTCAAATAAAAGCACTTGAATAAATCAAATCAGGTATTGCTATCATGCCTCATGTGTCTGTGGTGTTTAATATTTTGGAAATGTATTATATACTTCCATAGAGGTGGCTAATTTTGATTAATTCATGTCTATACTTCTGTGGACGTATACATTAACATTCATGAAATGAGATGCGCCAAATCAGATGGTACGATTTGGGTGTATTTAAAAAAAAAAATTCGCGAGGATTTCTGATCCCCTGACAGCCGTGAGCAGCTAATAAAGAATTTGAAAAATGCAGTTAAATGATGATCAAGATACTTTATATCTTATTTTAGAAGCATACATCTACTTATGAAAACCATTACAGCCATTTGAAAGTTAAGTCAAATTATAAAGCAAATTATTAACTATTTTAAGCATCGCCAATGTTATACTATTATTTCTGTTAGAAATATAATTAAGAAACACCATTGGATGACATGTCCCTAGAGTACAATTATGAATTCATTTGTAAGTTCAGGATTTTGGGCTTTCCAAAGTTTTCAAAATTTTCTCTGGATAGTATACAACAATATATGAATATATTGATATGAAATTCATACGTACTCTACTACATAATACAAATTTACTTACAGAGCTACTCGCTGAATTCTAAGGAATCATAAATAATCCTCTCGTTGTTCTTTTATAAAATTTGATTGGTAAATTCGTAGTTTTTGATTAAAAGATGGATCAAAGCAATTGTTTTGAGAAAGAAGAAGGAATGTGCTGAATGAAAGGTAAGTGACATTCACAATGTCAAATGAAATAAAACATATTTAAGCATATTTATGGCGAGCTTGTTACTTACTTATTCCATGTTTTTAAGTCGAGTCCTAAGTGGACTCGACTTAAATCAATACAGGATTGATGCGCGAATCAAATATTCGATACTATCTGAATACCAGATGGGTGCACAATATTCGTAATTGTGTAAGTTCTGTTGATTGAAAATATCTTCAATAAAGTTCTCTGTTCATTTAATTTGGAAATATATTCATGGATTTTAAAATACTCTCTCTCTCTCTCTCTGGCTCAATTTTCTTCCATTAGGAAGTTACATGGAGAAAGAAAAAAAATTGATTGAAATTAAGTCTAGAAATATAGATCGATTGCACGTGAGCACAAAGATGGCCAAATTTAACTTCAGCGTTAACGAACTAACAGGAACGCAAATAAACGACTCCACACCTTTAAGATCTTGCGTCAACATGAACTGAGGGAGTAAGCTTACGGAATTTTTCATGTGTCCCCGCAATGTCGCAGTTGTACCGTAGAGCCACATTATGTTCTGTGCACAATTATTATATTGTGTTTTAGAGCAATAAATGTCCCAGTTATTCTTTCGTCGCTCACGCCTTGAAAACAAAAAAAAATCAACAGAACCACTGACCCTTATGATATGAATTATTAACTCAAAGGAAAACTCACGTTTACTGTTTGAAAATTTTCTTCTTGTAGCTTAAAATTATTTTACTTATGTTTCCAGATAGTACATTGGTATGTAAGTACTGACGAAATAAACGGGGAATACGAATAGAAAATGTGCACTCTCACGTTCCAAAACATTGCTAAAACTACCAACTATGTACATAGACAGATGCATGCATATAGATATAAAACACCTTCCTCTCATTCCCATCTCATTTGAGCTAAGAAGTTCGATTTCATTCCGAAAAACCAGGTGTGAAATTACGAAATGTGGTTAATATTTTCATATATTTAATAATAGTAGGGTGAGATTTTCCTTACAAACGTTTAAAATCATAGTAGAAGTGGACAAGACAGAAAAGAAAAGAGCGATGTGAGGAAAAATACTAGTTCGGTACCAATATGTCAATTGTCATTGTTGTCCATTAAAGGATTGCGAGAGGAAACGGAGGGATAAGCATAGAAAACATTACTGACTCTTCGAACTACGTGGACTACCAAAAATTTGCTTATGGAAGGGAAGTTAATTTGAAAGAAACATGATGGTGCAAATTGACATCCAATTAATCCTAAAATTAAAAGTTCACTTCGTGGCTTCACGATTTCCAGATCTACAAAACGAAACTTGATAAAGAGATAGAGAGAGAGATGGTAAAGGAGAGAAAAGGCTTACTGGGACCAGTAGCAACACGATGGAGAGGACGTGATGGAGGGACAGTTAAATGGAAGTGAGATTAGTTGACTCAATCTCCCTCTCCCTTTCTCTCTCTACCCTCTTCGTTTCCATGCGTTTTGCGATTTCTACGGATGGGCTTCGCAGCGTGGCAAGTAAATGGGTGTGTGTGTGTGTATGTGTTTACGTGTATGTATATAATCGGTAAGGTGGAATTTTAGGGATGGAGGAGTGGAGATGGCGGTTGGGATGTGAGAGGAGAAAAGCGGGGGGCGTATGGGGAGCCGTGGAGAGAGCTCTCACGCTCTCTCTCTCTCTCTCCCTCTCTCTGTTAAAAGAGAAGGCGGAGGTGTGGCGGTTTTGGATAGAGTGGAGTGGAGGAGCCATTTCGCGGGATTTATTCCCCATCCTCAAAAGGGCGAGGTTGGACAGACTGTTAGAAGCAGATTACTGGGAAGCACCTGGGGCCGCGCCATCATCATTAGCCGTGGATTGCTAAATGCCGGCGCCGCAGAGCGTGTATGCTCTCACTTCTCCCCTCCGCCTCCTTCTCCCCCCGCTCCAAAGGCCCCCACCCTACACATCCCTTCCCTCCCCCGTGCGATGGGAAGCGGAAGGAGGAAGCGAGCGAGAAGTGAGGGTGGCAGAGGAGGGTGGGAGATGGAGAGGAGACTGCAAGAGACGGGCGAGGAGAGGAATGGGTGGATCGGGTGGCTCTGGTGGAGGATATGGAGGGAGCACTTCGGGTCGGAGGGAGGAGAGGGTGCGCGTTTAGCCATCTTCTGCTGCTGCCTAGTCTACCAAACGAGTCGATGCCGGGACAGTTACAAGGATGTAAAAGCTTTGGTATCATCCTGCTCGCTGCGGAGCATGTACGATGCAGGTCCCTAGAGATGGGAAGGAGGGAAGTCGCAGAGAGTTAGAGAGAGAAAGAGAGAGAAGCGGACTTTTTTTTACGCCGGATACGGTAAATATGACGTCTGGTGCGACGCAGTGTGGGTCCCATGGGCTGGTGGGTGGGACGCCGCCAACCAGGGAAGACACTGGGGCCAAAGATGCAACGGGGGAGAGAGCTTGAGGGTAGGGGTGGTTGGTCGGGGATTGGGTGCAAGAGATGGGATTAGGAAAAAGGAGGACAAGGATCTGGAGGAAAAGAATCCGGCGATCCACTCACTATCTTTAGTTTTTTTATATAAATCGCGGAAATAAAAAGAATCTCCGCTAAGCCTCTTTGGTTGCTGGGCGTTGTTAAGACGACGCTGTTCCATTTGTCGAAATAAATGCTCCTTGTATCTTCTGAAAGGGATTTCTCCCTTCGTGATTTCTTTTGTTTCGGTCTCCTCTATTTTTGTTCTCCCGTTTGTCGCGGCTGAGTTCCTTAAAAGTATATGGGCTACCAGTTTCATTTCCCGAACCCCGGGGGAGGGTGGGGAGTGGGGGGGGGAATTTTCTGCGGTGAGATTGAGAAGAGTGTGCGTGTTTTGTCCGAAGCTTAGTTTTACGCTGGTTTCATACTTAAGAACTAGGCTCGATCCCATAAGCGAGGGGGAATTTACGAGGGATAAAATATAAATAAATATTCGTCGTACTTTTCCTTGCAAAAACGGCTTAATCACTTCCTTGATTTTTATGAATGCAAGAAATGCTTTGGAAACACTCACAGGCAAGGCAAGAATAAATGGACAATTAATGGTATACGCCATAATCCGTCTTACTTCGCCTTATTTATGATGTGAAACATCTGGAAGATGATCATAAATCCGCGTCTTGAGCAACCGCAATTCTGTGTCACTTTGGGATGGCGAGTAACTTCCCTCTTCCCCACATTTCCTAGGACTACCAGAAAATCTCACGTGACCCAACGACTTAAGTCGAGATTAATTTTTCTTTATGAATAGAACCCCCTAACCTTTTATTCTCGTTTGGGGAATAGTAGAGAAATGGAATCAGCTGGAGCGGAAGAGGCGCCGGAGGCAGAAGTTTCGCGACCAATTTGGGGTTAAATTCGCGTCTCGGGCAGCGGCTTGAGGAGAATTACTTCTCCCGCAAAACTTGGTTAGCGTACGTAATAGTATCTATCCGTCGTTTAAGAGCTGCAACTATTTAAGTGCCCGGCACCTGCAAAGTCTACTCTGAGAATTTAAGTCAAAAGTTTCAATACGAGTACTTAAGTGGCCAAATGACCGTCATATGGGAAAAAAAGATTATCCTTCGGTGTGAAACAAATCGTCCAATGTTAACGTAAAATCAAGTAATACCCAATTAATATGAGGATTGCAGACCATGTTATCTATTCAGTATGGAGACTAAGTTCGTAATGAAATTTCCAGCATAGTTTTATAAACATTTTTATGTCTTCGGGTCTACAGGAAGGTCAAAATTGTCAGTACAGTAACAATAATTTCTCAAAATCTTTGAAAATTTGTGCAAATCACTACGAAGTCTTCTTTCTTCCGCCAGAGTTAACTGGCAAAACTGACGAGGCCATAAACCTCGACATAAAAATGTAATTTCAAATGTTTGTATAATATTATATTAGGCAATCACCTCGATCGTTTAAAAAAGAAGTAGGCCAAAATCTTCTTTGCTTTCGTACGGATTAGTTACGATGAACAAAAAGCGTCTTCCCTTTGCTGGACAGTTTCACTCGTTCGCAGCGAGGAGGTTTGTTACTCGGCATTGAAACATTCAAGAAGCCATTACGTTGACGCTTAGCCCAGCGACCGAAATCGCTGCTGCAAGCGTTGTTGGATCCGTTACGCAAGGGTGCCACCGCAAATTACCTTCGGATCCCATTCCACCCACGTCCCTAACCCCTACTCACCCACTGTATCATCCCTCCCGCCGCCTACCCTTCCCCTCCTCCCCAGCCCTCGCAGCTTTCGAAACCCTTCAAAGCGTCTCCCCCGGTTCCCGCATCCCACCCACTGTCACCATAACTCCGCGAAACAATACAAATGGACGGGCCTCCATTCACATGAGATTACCAATCGATCAAGTCCTATGATCCAGAACGCTAAATGATATAATTTCAGAGCGGTTTCGGGGAGATATCGTACCCATACACTCTCGCGACCGTTGGCAATGAGCAATGAAATGGAATTGAGACATTAATACGTTATATTCCACAAGGGATAGCTCTGATTGGGTATCGCTAACACTGATGAGACAATTGAAGTACGTAATGCCGCAATCCAGCGTATTCTGTACTGTATCAATTACTTCACGATCCATCAAAACCGTACAGACTTCCCACCGAGAGGGTTCGGGTTCAAATCCTGGAGACAACAAATATTTTTCAGCGGTATCCCTAATTGAGGTGCTTTGTGGAGAGCACTTTGAGTGAGTACGACGTCCGTCGTATGGGACGTTAAACTGCGAACCCATTGGCGCCTTTCGACAAGAGTAGGCTAATGCCTACGCCGGGTTTCTCTCCAACTTTCCTTTCCCAACCATCCCTAATGGCTCAAATGACCTTAGCTTTCGGTTTCCTCCCATAAAAACTACTATTCCATCAAAATCACAACATACCTATCCACAGAATACACCACTCGGATGGCAAACGGGTCTCCAGCCATGGCGCATTTAAGTACGCTTTCTTCCTTCGCACGATCAAAGCAAAACCGAGGTTATGACTCCGTTCAAAAAACGTAATTGTGATATACACGTACTGTTTCAAAGAGGAGCGCATCAAATTTTACCGCAATTACGAGATAGAGGCTCAAGTCTTAACATCCCCTTCCACGCGCCCTCGAGAATACTCGCAGCGTAAATCGTGGATGTAGATGTTTTCATCGGCCTCCAGGGGCGGTGTCCCCTTTCTCCATGCCCCCCCTCCCTTTCTTGCCTCCACAAGACAAAATTCTCGGATTCATTCCACTTCTCAAACCACAGAAACGTCTTCTTCTTTCTCTCTCTTGCTCAGCCTCCCCATTCTTGCCCGAGCCCTGTTCTCCCCCAAAAAGTGAATTTAAAATATATCTTCTCACCCAAGTGAGTTCTATCCTAATCCCTTCCTTCCTCTCCCTCCAGTCCCGCCTTTTGCCTTCTCCGCACTCGTTCCGTTCCCTCTGCACCGGCGATCCCACCCCTTCGGCGAGTCCCTCTCTTCCACACTGCTTCCACATGCTCCTTCACTCATTCGCCACCATCCTTCTGCCCAACCTATTCCCCGCCGCTCTCTCACCCTCCCTCTTCACTCCTCCCCACCGATTCCTAATCAATCATTCACTCCCGCCCCATTGCCATCAATCTCCCGTCAAACCCCTCGCGCATTCATACAGCTCCTCCCCGTACACCTCCGTTCAACCCATCCCCTTTCTGCCGTAACCCATTTTTTCTCGCTTTTCCCTCCTCTTCACCTTCCGCCTCCAATTCGTAGACGATTCAAAAGGAGGGGAGAGAAGGAATCGCGTCCTTTTTTTATTCCACTTCCGCCTTTATCCATTTATCTCTCACCTTCTTCCCTTATTCAAACTTTCCCTCATTGTTTAACCTTTTGCGGCTCTCTACTTCCAATCTTCCTTCCCTTCATGCACACGCATTCTTTTCTTGCACGTTTTTACGAGGGTTGCCCGTCCCCTCTAGTTCCCTTGCCTTTTGCCGACGATATTTTTTGCGTGTTTGCACTCGTTCAGCGAGAATTTCCAAGGACTTTTCCGTCCACAAATTTATAAACACACACACACACATATATATATATTTCTATATATATCTACGTACGTACGAGTGAAAATATATACGCATGATTTCGTCATCGTTTCGAATAAAAAACTTGGACAGCAAAAAACAATATGAGAACACATAAAAAGAACACTCACATATTATTTCTTAATAATTTCGACGGAATTTAGCCCCGTCTTCATCAGAAAAAACAGTAGTAATGTTATATATATATATATATATATATATATATATATATATATATATATATATATATATATATATATATATATTTGGTTCGTCGAATCCGGAATCTAAAACACTGCGGATAAATGGGTTTAAAATGAGCTCACAACATGGATTCATCAGCGTTTAACATAGCAAGTATTGTAAAATAAGGCTGTAAGACGCTCCTCCGTCTTAATTTTCAAAGCTCTTTCATCTCTACAGCATGAAATGGTTCAACCATTCAACACAAAGAGTATTTCTAGTTTCCCCTTAAAAGAAACTGGAAACGCTTTCTACTCAATTTTCTCCATGTATGGCAAGTGGTAAACATAGAAACTAAGAGGAAAATGACTTCGAGTTATCAATGTCAATAATCGCTTTGAGGATTCCCGAGCACGTGACTAGTTTTCCAATTAATCCATACTGTTCGTTCGAACGTGCATATTCATTATAGGCACACATTAACCAATGTGAATTGATATTTTCAGGAAACGATAAATCAAAAAATATGCTAACGTATCAACATAAAATTCACTAATAAACTAATTAGGCGAAAAATGTATTGGATTCAAGAGGATCATCGATAGTGACATATTAGAGTATGTCACCTTATTTTTCCAAACATAAAACTTTGACATTCTATTAACTCTAAAAGACAATTTTATATACATTTTTACAACATTTTTGGAATGGAATTCGTTTGGTGTAGCTTAAAACTATTTGCGGATATCGTTAGCTAGATGTAATAATACAAATTTAACGCTAGTTAATATCGTTGAATATTTAAGTTGAACAAAATTTTCGAGTCAACTAAAATCATTTCTTACCAGACATACAGCTTTGATTTACACAAAAAAACTAAGTTTGAACTTTGAAAATGTATTAATTTTAAATCTGCAAGGTTGAGAGTAACCATTATCCTATAGTGTCACTCACCCACGCTTCTACGCTTGCTTTCCTTACCATACGGCCTCACGTAAAATATTACAGTTAAATTAATATCCTTCACTAGTCGATTGTATGAGTTGAAAATTTTTAAGTATTTAACTTAGCAATTTGAGTTCCAAATCATACCGACATTTTTAAATGAATATGGCTGCATGCAGTAGTAATCAGAAAATATTTTCTGTGTTCTATAAAATCAAGAAGCCATCTGTACTCGGTCCTAAGACGTTATTTTAGGTTCAACACGCTATAAATGAGTAGAATGATAGGAATATGTGTGGAAATACAGCAGCAGCAGCGCTCAAAATGAGTCCCGAAAGTCTGAACAAAGTCGTATTTTATTTTACCTTGCGGGTCAAGAAGTGAGCCCATTCACTGAAAAATCCACTGGGCTTTGCCACCCTTCCTGGGTCTCATCTTTAATGACCAATCGTCCCTAACGTAAGCAACACATAAATAAAAATAGGGTAAAGTGACGCACATTTCTTTCGCCACCACATTTTCTTTGCCCTTCCTCAAACACTTCGTTAATTATTCTCTCGAGAACCTCCCAGGTATTTTCCTTAATTTTCTCAGTATCAACCTTTCCTTTCTCTTTCACAACGCGTCAAATGTTTCCTCACTCATCTTGTACTCCTCCATTTCTAACTAACCTCCAATATTTAATGCATTTAAATCTACTCTCGCCTAGTTTTAGTCAATAAATACTATTCCAGTCATGGATCTATGACTTCGCTACATGAATTTTCTCCTAAAATTCCTTTTCCAAAATTATTTAATGGGGTTATTGGTTTATTGAAGGTTAAGGAATATTACAAATTAACATCAGCATTAGGAATATTTAAATTAATGATACCTATCACTCATTATTAGGGATTCGTTGATACAATCATTGCACACACTTTTCAGTTGACTTAAAATTTACTTTTATAAAATTTCGATTATTTAAAAAATTGGATTGTGACATTATGTTTATCAAATACAAATTTAAATTATGGTGTGATTGAAATCTCTTGAGAAGACACGTGACGTATAAAATATATTTCGAACAAAACACTACCGCGACCTTTTGTGCAGCATATATTTTCACCATCGTTTTAATATCATGCCCTACATTCTTGCAATACCTTTTATTTTCTGCCTTCAAAATTAAGTAAACATATAATTCATGTCCAATGTTACACGGTTGAATGGTAAAACCGTCCGATACGTGCAGTTACGGCGTATACTAAGAGCTGGCTAATCACAGATAAAAGTTAATTTAGAATTGATATTTTACTTCCAACACAAAATTAAATCACAAAAATTACAAAAATAAAAACGAAAGCTTTAACAAAGCCCCCCTAATGTTATGTCTTAGTTCAGGTTTCCCACAAATTACAAATGCCAACGTTACCAACTCCATTATTATGAATTAATTAAAATTTGAAATTCACCATCAGCATAAACATATGCTGTGTGTGATGCTGCTATGTCCAATTGAAAAAGGTGCAAATAGAATGGGACTGACTACTACAATGAGAATAAGATAATATCAAACAATCCTCCAATAGATTCAATATATATATTCTCCATTGCAGTGACATCGAAAAACGGCTCAGTCGGTACGAATGGGAAAATATCCAAACATAGCTATCAACCCGATTTAATCATTTATGAAATATCTCTCCCTAACGGAAGCATTATGGAAACTGAGATTATGAACCAAAAGGTTAAGCGTAAAACGCAGATGAAAATTCCTATCCATATTAAATAATTACCACCTAAGGGAGTCTGAATTTTATCTTTGGAGCTTTAAAAATATTAAATTTCCCCTTTGGCCTATTTTTCACAATACATTTTTTCTGTGTCACGGTACAATTGTAAAGTAAAAATATTATCTGATCTATTTATATGCACATGGATTTGAAAGGTACAAATCGCTTTTACGGACCTTGCCCCTCTTGATAGCTAGATAATGAACAAGTAGCGATAATATTCCACTTGTTCATCTTATTCTATTCGGAATGAATTTTTTTTAATTAAAAAATAATTTCGGTTACATTTTTACTCTGTCTCTTTTCAAGACATGCATTTTGAATTTTCGGCTATTGTTCGATGTTTGAAATATATCTGAATGCTAATAAAAGTCAATCGACATATAATTTTATTTCTGCACATTTTGACCCAGTATTCATGGAAATTGTTTACCCTTCAGAAATAACGCGAAAGTGTCGAGATATCAAGTCCTTCACAAATGAGCCACAGAAAGCACTGACTTTTCATGCAAAGTCTTTGGATCTTCAGTTGCTATTAGCCATGACCTCCATCTGTCCAACCTAATCGTTAGTGAATCAGCGCTATAGTCGATTAGTTCAAAATTGAAGCAATTTGGTGCATATTACGTTATACTGAAATTCGGCCATTCTTCGTGTGCAGAAGTTGTTCTCATTTCAGGAAGCCATTTTAACGATAATCAGTATACCCTACCTAATTACTGTATATAAGTTTCACGTAAAAATAATAAATGCTAAATTTGGAGACTAGTATACCCAGCGCAGGCCACGAGGGATGAGTGAAATAGTGCGCCAGCAGTCACAATCGGAGTCAAAAGGAAACTAGCTCTGAAACAGGACCCAATGCTGAAAGGGAAAAATTCGAAAACATTTCACTGGGCTACATACAATAACAGCCATGTATGATTAGTGCCTGGTAGCGACTGTCGATCGTTTCGCTTTTGATATTCATCGGGTATAAATGATAGGCTACAGTTAAATGTATTCCCTGTAATTAAATCCATTGTTCCAATAATGAACAAAGAGTAGCACTTGCCCACTATATGTTTAAAGTAAAGAAATATATCGAAATCAGACGTGGTTTAAATTAATATCTAGTGGAAAGGTTCCACCATTTGTTCATTATTATGTTCAAATTCCACAACATAACGCCTCAAACTACTCAATTTTCCATTGCTCCAATCAGCTTTCGGATGCACACAAACCCTATATATTATTACAAGCCTTATATTTTGAAATAACGCTACCTTATTTGTTTTTATGGATATCCAAATTTTTTTCTCCGCATCCTCCATTTTCTTTCACCTTTACACGATTTTGGCTTCAAAATACGCATCACTTAACTGGGAAATATGGTACGGCAATAGATATCAAATAGCATTTAGTTTCGTCCGAGGGAAGATAGTCCAATTCCTTCTCTGCTATTACTATCTACGAGACTAAACTAACCCGTCACATCGAAACTTAACTTCCTAAGATCAGCTTCAATCCACCTTTCTTTCGATCATCTTACCTTCTTCCCCATATTGCTTCCTCTGGCTCAAATTTCCCATGCCTACACATTCGCTCCATCTCCTCCTTCAACCCATCTATTCCTCAACCTCCTCCCCATCCAGCAGCCCTATTTTCCCACAACACTTCCACCTTCTTTCCCGCACCCTCACTTAAATCCACCCACTCCCACCTTTTCCACGCACACCTATCCCGAATCGCACAAAGGAGAGGGAGAAATGTGGGTTGAGGGTGGAACCAGGGACTCGCACACCCCCGAAACACCCTCACTCCACTAGCCGTCTTCCCTTCCCCCACCCCCTCTAGGGAAGTCCTCCCACAACTTCCACCAACCCCCCCCCCCCGCCTCAGCCCGCCCTCCTCTCTCCTCTCCGCCATTTTCCATCCCTTCTTATACACCCCACTTTTTTATTATTAAATTCCGTGGTGCCTCCCCTCCTACTTGCCTCCTCCTTCCATCCTCGTCCAGATTCCCTCCTCTCCATTTACTTCCATCCCTTCCATTCCCTTCTTTCCTCCCCACACGCTCGATGTCACTTTATCATATTCCCTCTTTCTTTACCTTTCCGTTTTCCCCTCTCGATTCCTCCATACTCCTTCGCTTTACGGGGGCTGGTTCGACTCAGAGGTGAGGGAGCGTCGTATCTTTGAATGCCGCGAAAAATTCGATACCATACCACGGTACTTAATCTTATCTCATATCCGCGTACTGCTGTGCCCTCCAATGCTATCTGTGGACACCGAAGTTAATTTAATTCAATTCGTGGTTTAAAAAAAATAATCTGAAACAGACATTTTCTTTCGCTCTCCTCTGGAGCTTCTTTCTGGAGAGCCGCATAGATTTTGGATCTGGATGAGATGGCTCTCGTCAGAGGCTGCTCAGTAGCTGACTTAAGAGCAACCCCCACGTCTCATGTAGGAATGAGACCACCAGTCCGTGGGTGTGCAGGCTGGTGTAGTATCCAACAATAACGCGGTCAACGTAGTTTCCCATACGTAAACACGAAGGCGATTCACTCAGCGATATTTTCGATTCCACTCTTTGAATAAGAGAATACATTCCTCCGATACTTCTTAATATCATGGTGATGTTAGAGGAAAGAAAATGAAGGAAACCCAAGACATACGAGGCAATATTAAAAACTCATTCTGTCAATATATACTTTATCCAGCTTCCAATCGGATTCCAAAGCCTGGATTGAATTCAGTTTGGTACACGCTCTCTGAAAATTGTCGTCTTAGGACGCTGAACTACGTTGAGAGAGGAAATTAAATTCAAATTTGATCTCACTGGCTACAATATGTGTGCGAGAACAAATAGTAATAGTTTAATTTCACGAAGGAGATTTCTCTCAAGTCGTACTTCTCTTACCGACATTGGATTCAACTAAAAAAAATAGTTTGAGAAACCTACTGAACTGCAAACCAAATCATTAAAACTAACCATTTCACGGCAAGTAATATGTGTAATCTCACCTAGTTTACATTTGTTCCGGTGTTCGCCGGAATGGAGGGAATTTTCACACAGATGGTGTTCTGCTTCATCCCTCCACCCTTGTGAACTCGCGTCCCGTAAATCGGTATAAGCGGGACAAAGTAAACCTTCCCCCCCTCTAATCTCCGACGCACAGGAGTTTGGGAAAATGCACACCTTGAAAAAACACGGGGGAAGAAAGAAAGCTCAGCGCATGCAAGCTATGCTTATCGTTGGAATAAACTTGCGACGAGCCAGCACCTCCCATAGCCCTTACCGATTGTACTTCATCCACGAACGATCCTCCTGAGAATACAGTCTTGTTTTACAGAGACTAGGCAACTATCCTAGTGAAACTACCCTCTTATTATCCCTCCCTGCTATACAGCAATCCTTTTTACCCTCTGAAGTTGTATTTCTCTATTCTTCCGTTCTTCCCCGTCCATCAACCTTCTTCTTTATCCTCTTGCCTCATCTCCTCCTTCCTGCCTCATCCACCGAAGAGTATTTTCGCAATTATTTGCACAAAAATCCGCGAAAATTATATGAAATTTCCAAACGTCTGCATCAGATGGCACTATGGATACAATACTAGAATCATTAACCGATAAATTCGCATGCCGACTACACATACTCCTTGCCAATCGCTATCATGCATGCAATGCTCGGCCTCGTTCAACTCTTTCTCTTCAGCCCATCCTTTACAACACTCACTTCGATTTCATACTCGCACTTGTATGGATGTTTACCCTTCGAAATATCACAAGTCCCCTCAGTTGGTATCTCAATAACAATATTCCCCAAACATTACAACCTGCGGCTGTCTATAAATTACACTCGAGTGTAACTTGGAATCCGTTCGCTAATGGTGCTCCTCGTATGTCCCCGTATTTCTTTACAACATTTCTAACCTCCTCCCGACTTTTCTCTTTCTCTCAACTTTATTATTTTTGAATTTTAACACCGAACACAACTAAGTGCACCAATGTTATAGTTCGATATTTAGTCAGCTAATAGTTTCATTGAACAGGTTTTTTAAGTTGATATTTTCATTTTATACGATAAACAGCTCCGAAACTACCATAGAGAACAATATTAATATGACGTTGATGCCATTAGAAGTGATCATATTCCGTGAATTAAGATTTAAGTTAATTAGTCATGGTTCTCGGAAAGAAATGGAATACTTTTTAGATTACACTACAGATTTTATTTTCCCTGCCGAGGTTACAAAAATATTTTTGAATTTGAGTATAAAATACTGTTGAAACAGTTTCTACAATTTAAAATATAAGACTAATGAATGTAAAAGAAATCATTTAAGTATTTCTCTTATTATAAAGATTAATTTTTACATAATCAAGTGTGATATCGTGTCATTTTGCAATTCAGTGTTCATTCTTCAGGGCCAGTCTCACATTTTCCACATTTCCGAAATATTTCCCTTTGGAATAAAGGTAACCATCTTTTAACAAATGAGAAAATGACAAAGGTAAGAATTAAACTTTGAGTTATGTTGCCGCTTATTAATGGTCGCCCGAAGAGCCCCAATTATGATAGAACCATAAAGACATCAGCCCAAAGGTCGGTTCGACAGGTGATGGTACGCCCGAGTCCAACTCGCAAGTCCAACGGCGTGGGGAATTAACGCTTCAAGGGTAACAGTTCCTTTCACTGTGCCACCTAGGATGGTTTCTTAGGAAGTTCTTGCATCCGAAAAAGTACCCAACTCGAGTGAAACTAAGGGTACCCAGAGGAGTCCCCGTAAATCGAACCTAAGTCCGGTCAGTAGTCAGGTGCGCTACCCTTGGACTACCACGTACCCCAATTACGATAGACTACGGACATAATTTTTTCGCCTTATCTTAGAAGAAAAATAATTTTGCACATAGTCGCTTCAAAGTCCATTATTATTTTCATTGCGTCTGACAACAGTTCCTTTCTTTAGAATTGTTTCATTTTTTCGCCTGTGGCATATTCTCCCTCTGCAGTCTTCATCCTCTCACTACTTTTCTTATCATTACCCCGCCTCTTTCCTTCTGCAGTTCTTCTCATTCCTCCAGCTCCTCTTTCGTCTTTCTTCGCATGCACTCTCCTTGACCGCTGTGTCCCTCTCTGCTCCCTCACCCCAATTCCCTTGGGCTCCCTTTCGTCTTGCCTTCCTTTCCACGCGCGCATACACTTCCTTTCTAATCCTTTCTCTTAATTAAACAACTTTTACTTGAACTCCTTCAACCCAATCTTATACAGTCTGGTTCGTTGTCTTGTTCCCTGCCTTTATGAGATTCCTTCCCCTCTCTCCCTCGCTTCCCTATCGTCGCTAGCGCAAAAACATTCTCGTTCGCACGTACTGCGAACTGGAACGTATCTACTAACTCCGCGGACCCTCCATCAATGATCGCAGTCATTTGTTTAATGCTTAACTACTCCCTCACTCTGTCACATTCGTGGAGCCGTTCCTCATGCGTTTCTCCTCGTTATCCCATTACCTAGTCTCCCTGCTGCGGTCCCCGCCCCTCCTGCAAGGCTCCCTGAGCTTTCTGCGCACAAAAATCCCTCTCTCCTCCTCCCACGAGCTTCTTCTTCACTAACTCTCGGCCACCTCCCTCGTTACCTTCCAGATCACGTCTTGAATTCCCACTTGTCTCCCTCTTTCCCACACTCACGGCTTCCTCTTCCAAGCCTCCTCCCCGGCCCGCCCCGGACCCAACCCTCCGCCGCAGGCCCCACCCTTCCACGCCTCCTACAAGTCTACACACACAAGCACAAACGCCTCTACCTACCGAACCAGTCTGCCTCCTCAACCACCAAACTCTACCTCCCATAAACCACAACACCTTCCTCCCCCACGACTTCCCTCCCCCCGCAAGGCCATCTCCCGGCCATATCCTATGGCGCAATCTCCCGCCGCCGGTGTCTCCATTGCCACCCACGCCGTCCTCCACCCTCCCGTCTCTGAAATGCCCACCGTTCCCGTCTTCCCACCCCTCCTCCTCCTCCAAAACATCCTTTTCCTCCCTCTTCCAACGCTGCCTATTTTTTTTACAAGTCCCACGTGCCACCGCAATTGGCTCATTAAGGTATTTTCCGTCGCTTCTCTGCACCTCGGCTAGCACTCGCTTACACACACACACGCACGCACTAGGTCTCCCGTCCTCACGGTTCGCACGAGGGATATCGAGGGAGAAGGAGAGTAAGAGAGGGATGAGACTGCGAAGGCGGTGCCACGTGCATAAAATCCGCGCGTCTCCTACCTCGAGAGGAGGAGGAACTCGGGCGGGGAGATATTCATTCGCCTGTCTAAAGTTTACGGAACAAGCATCTCTACACAACTGAGCAAGGAATCACTCCTCACTGAAACTGGTTGTACCTAACTGTATCAGGGAAACTGGGATATCCCCAGTGGGTGTGAGTGATTATTTTCATAACCTTTCCCTCCGTTGAAGAGGGGAGAGGCTTTTATTATTCGCGTGTGGAAGGTTTTAACAAAAATTCCTGGTCATTATAAAGCGACTCCACCGAATATGCATATCTAAACGGAAAATGTAATGAATCTTCCTTCAGAAGAGGAACACCATAAAGACCTCCCGCATGCTCTGAAAATGTGCATAAGAAGGAAATGTATGTGTTATTAGCTAGGGGCAGACAACTAACTATATATTCTCACAAACAATAAGTTCGTTCTGATGTTGACATGGTTTTTTTAAATTATTAATGAGGATTTATCAATTGTTCAATGACGAATCTATGACTTTAGCTGTGAGTGGACTATTGTATCTTTTGTATAGAGAAGACAAATTGGTTGAGATAATATTCAAATCTGCAAGTTTACAGGTACGTTGTCGCTGGCCCCTGAGAATATGAACTGCGCTACTTCTACGTCCCTACTGACAAAACTCAAAATACCTTTGAACCCATAATGCACGTTAAAATAATCGTGAGGTAATATTTATCTGTGCATGCTTTCTGCTTCCCTTGTTTTCATCGAGAATGTCAATGCTTTTTCTGCCTCTGCCTTGCTTTCCAACATTCTATAATACGTAGTATAAAAACCAAATACTTGCATTCAACCTGCCATATAAAATATAGCTTAAGTGAAACTACAAGTCATCAAATTGCGTTTTATTTGTTTGCTGGAAATATATATTCACGCATTTCAAAAAATTACCGCTATCATCAATTACACTTCTGGAATCTGTGGCCAGCTAAGTTCGTGTGATATTCTCCCTCTATCATTGCAGTGCAGTGAATCTCGTATATTTATTCAACTCACCCTCAAGGGGTAAAAATGTGACTTTTTCTCCGCAAATTTCAAAAGTCTGAGAGTTGTTTTGTAGTAAGTGAGAGATAAATATGCCAATTTCTTTGCTATGATACCACTTAGTTTATGCTAGCTTTCAAGTTGTTGTGACTTTAAAATCAGACCTCATGGGTTTTAGATGGGGTTTTCTAATGATTTTAATCGGGTATTTTTATAAGTTGACACAGGATTTTAGCCGGGGACCCTCCGATTAAGGACCCGACGCTCTATTCATTAGCTTCCCCATCCCAATTAAAATTTTTATTCCTAAATGATAACGCCGCGAAAGTAGTTGTAGTTGCAGATGCGCATGGGCACACAATAAACGAACCTTACAAGTCACTTTTATTAGTACGCCGCTCTCTAAGCGATTAAATGAAAGATTTTCGTTAAGATACTTTATCGAAAAAAATTATCAAACAGAGAAATTTTAAATTTAAAGTAAAATTATTTATTGTATAACCTTGAATTTTGGAAATTGTCTTATTAAAAGTTTTGCCTGTGAATTCTTGGAACAAAACTTATCGCCAAGCACCAAAAACACAGTTGAAATAAATGTAAATGTAGATGAAACGAAAACAATGTGCGAAGTGAAAGAAAACAAGGATATAATGATAGGAAAACAAACCTCACCAAATCACAATGGATTGAAGAAACTGAAGACAGTGCAAACCTTTGTGCGATTATTCAGAAAGTGCGTTAGTTTGAGTTGTCCACGTCAGGCATAATCTCAAAGACAGATACTTCGATATACTATGGGTATATGTAAATAATTCAATATTAGCACTCCAAGCAAATGCCAAATATTATGATAAGTTAAATTATATTGCCTATGCAAAATTGCTATTTTTCACGGCTGAATCCAAAATGTTTCTGAAACACGGATGTAATCTAATTTTGATATTCACATTGTGGGAGAGCGATACTATTTGTATGTAATTTCCAGCAACCTGCAAACGCAGCCTTGTAGAAAAACCGAATTATTATTCCAAGGGGCGTTTGGTTTGACTAACTCCGGCGGAAAATTTAAATATTGAAAATTAATGTTTCCGATCAGCCGTATTTTAAATTGGCGGAATTATCTTATGGAAGCAAGTAAAACTTTATCTGAGGAAACCTCCTATATTATTAACAAAGATAATGGCTTTTAACTGGTATCGGACTCAACCTTGTGGACTGTTTATCTTGAGGAATGATACAATTTAATAAAATGCACCAAATGTTATTAATAAGGAGCGTATTAATACATTTTGATGAATTTTACTAATGTTTTGTTATTCTTCTGTTAATGACAACATATGTATGAGAATCCTAGGCTACGAAGTAACTGAATTGGTACGTTTATCTCTTCTCTGAACCGTACAGAATATAATTTTTGAGCATGCGGCTGAAGTATGATCTTCCTTCCTTTCAAATGGTGCAATTTGCTTGTTTTTGCTACTTCGTGGGAAACCAAAATGATGGTATAGTGAAAAGAACCCCAACAAAAAATGAGCAAATTACAAGTTCCTTCAAGCTAGTTCGGTCATTTTCAAACTCACCCACCAAAACTGTACTTCAGGTTAATTGATGATAACATAGAAAATTGGTAAATAAAATTCAACCGGGTATTTGAACTTCCCAATCCTCTATTCAGCACTATAAGAATGGGAAAATTATTACTGACATCAGCAGGGAAATAAATTGTTCAATTAAAACTGCAACAAGAGTAAATAGGATGACACGAAATATGATGTGCTCACTGATGTACTTTATTTTACAATTCGACTTGCGAAATCATATTCAGACTTCCAATATTCGCAGGGGAGAATCAGTGAGAATTTTCTTTTGTCGCACACGTCTTAGAGAGAGAGGCTACGGTTATGTATCACTAAGGTAGAGCCGCAGAATGTATTGCCGCTCAAGCAATCGTCATATTTAGAAAACAACTCGGAAGCTGGTTTAAATATACTTCATGTGTATCTAAATGAAATGTGAAAAGTTTTAATTTTTCATATAAACTTCATCGACTGATACATAACCGTGGACCTAAGCCTGACATGCTATAAAACGATGAAGTTAGCATATAGTATAAAGAATATTACCATTATATTTATCCCCCAAACGTGGGCAAAATGCCGCCTGCAGAATGGAAAGATGCGCTCGGTCGATGTTTACCCATGGTCTCCCGCAAGAAATATTCCTCGAGGTCGATTCAATCCCACGCAAAACACTGCGAGCGTCATTTGCGACAAACGTCATCTCCCAACGGCAGGGGCGGGGTGGAGGATTATGACAAAGGGGCGGGAGGGGAGCCACCCACGCCGTACTAGGAGGAGGAGCGGAAGGGAGGAGGAGATATCCTTGAGCGGTGTGCACGCTGAATTAGTTTGCGCCGGAGGAACTGGAACTCGACACATCCCATTTATTTTTTCCATCCCTCCGGAAAGGAAAAGTAGTGCACAAAAACCACTCGGCTATATCCCCGACCGCCGCCGCCGCCAACGGCAGCGCCAACCCCCCCATTCCGTCTGCCTGCCTCTTTGGGCACTGAGGCGTGCACAAGACTGGGATTGCACACGCCTCTTTCAGACCTCACCCAATCATATTGCGCCATTCTAGGAACGACCGACCTCCTTTTCCTCCACCTCTCCCTCCCTAACCTCTCTCTCTCTCTCACACTCCTTTCCTCACCCCACCCTCTTCCCACTGCCTCCTGCCACTACGACCACCTCCTTCCTCCCACTCTTCAAATACCCTCCTCACCACGTCCCCCCTGCCCCTTCGCGGACCACCTTCCCTCCCTCCACCACCTCTCACACTCACCCCCGCTCACTCTTTTAAGCCCAATCCCCTCCTCCCTCATCTCAAACTCACACCTACACCCGATGACACACGTGCACACCACCCCCCAAGTAATCCCCCTCCCCTCATCCTCGTCCCCCGCCACCCGCCCCCAGCCACCCTCCGTCTCCTTTTAACACCCCTCCCGCACCGTCCTCCCCAACCCCCATCTCTTACACCTCCCACCTGTTCCGAACCGCACACTTCCTCTCCCTTCTCCCTCACTCTAACCACTTTCCTCTCTTGCCTTGCCCTTTCCCCTCCCCTCCTCCATTCCCACACGCTATCCTCTGTCCTACCTCCACATTCCTTCCATCAACTTTTCTCGTTTCCCTATCTCTAGCGCTCTCTCTCTCTCTCCCTTTTTAAAAACAACCATCCCCATCCACTTCTCCTCGCTCAAACCTCTCTTTCCCCTTCCACTTCGTTTTCTCTTCCCGACCTCCTCCTCTCCTTTTTCCAACCAATCCTCCGCCCCCCTTTCCCTGCCTTTTTAGCATTCCTCGGGGCGAATTCCCACCCACAGAGAGAGAGAGAGAGAGAGCCAAGCCCAGCCCAGCCCAGCCCTTCGTCCCCGCCTCCTTATGCCACACGCCGTTGGATCACATTCTGCCATCTCTCCCCCGATCCTCAACTCAAACCCCTCCTCCTTCCCCCCGCACAAACCTTCCTTTCTTAGCCCGCCGTCCCACTCTGAGGAGAGTACCAACCACCCCCTCCTCCCGTTCACGGACCACCTCCTTCTCTTCCTCCTCCCTCCCTCACCCCAAACCAACCGCCCCCTCCTTCCCCTCCTCTCCCCCCCTCTACCCTCCCCACCTCCCGGCATCCAACCCACATTCCGTGCATAGCGGACGCGTTTACTTGCCTCCAAGAGAACAACACTCGCGCTGGAAAGCTCTCCCGTCCCTCAGACGCGTTCGCCATACGGCACGTCCCTCCTCCTCCTCCTCTCACTCTCTTTCCTTCTCCCTCTGCCCTCTTCCATTTCCCCGGCGCCACCCAAACCTTCCCTGCACCCAATACGCCATTCCTCACTCCTTCCAGCACCTCGACTATCCCTCCATGCTCCATGCATATGTGTGAATCGCTATGCGCGTAAACCTCCGTCGTTAAATTTTAGGCGGCAGGATAGCCCGTCGGCATCCTGGCAAGAATCTATTGCCCCTTCGGAATGATGGAGAAGAGCAGTCAATTTGAAAAATCCCGTTTCCTGAAAATACTTCTTGGAAGTGTTGGCGGTTTCTGGTTTCGATACCTTAAGCGCACACTTCCTAAGTATTTTAGGCGATTCCTAGCCATTCCTTTATTATTCGTTCGGAGGAATAGATTTAGAATTAAACCACGTGGGATATATTGTGTACCTTTTTCTCTTTGGTTAAGAGTGCATGACCAAAAAGGCATGTAATTAATTATTTGCAACACTTTGGAGAATATCATTAATCCGTCAATTCGAAGATTTGTCGACTTCAACTAATTCTTTCCCAATGAAGGTGAATTCTTTTATGCCTTGAAAGCTCTTTCGTCTTTTAACCCTCTTCATTTGACCGCCGTATCTGTCCCCTAGTCTTCTTCGTGGGGCCTTTCCTTCTATTCTCCATTCTATGATGTTCCTCACGGGCCCAATGTGTACCCAATCCGCCTGGCGCTTGTCTTCCTTGTCGGATTATATTAAGTCTTCTACTCTTCCACGCGTCTCCTCGTGCCTTGATTCATTTGATTTAAAGGATCCACCCCTCGATCCCATGTTTCTATGGATCCTACGGCTTTCTGGTCTTCTTCTTCAATGATCCAAATCTCTGATCCAAAGGTGCCACTCTTTATGGGAATGCTTTCCTGCAATTCTTACATCTATTCTTATGTTTTTCCTTTGAGCACTTTGGCGATGGACGTCTGCCAAACCTGTTTCCATTTCATCTCACGCTGCTTTCGAAGGAGGCACCTGATTGATCAAATTACTCTCTTTTTTATCCAATATTAGAATATTCAGATATTGTTACATTGCTTTTGATATTATACCCCGTGTATTGGGAAGCCAATGTCACCGGTTAAGGACAAATTATATCTCTAAATATGTCGTTCACTGATCCATTCCAATCCATTTATCCATGCAATTCGTCGACAGCTGCACCAGATAGCTAATCTCGTCAAGTCAATCATTCCTATAAAACCTCGTTCCAATTTACTATAGTATTATACATGTCGCTAACATTTCTCTTTGCTTTTCAGAACAGTGAAGATAACTTTATTCAAGAGTATACGCATTGAAAATTACGCTTAGTTCTTAAGCTCCGTCACCCGCACCTTTTTATATTGCGATTCTCTCATAAAGCCATAAGGTATGCGAATTATCCCAACTTTTATTTTTGGGAAAATAATACGTAGATTATCCTTGATCAAACAAATTGCTCGCCAAAACATTCCACACGCTGATTTTTTTCACTTTTATCGGGTCCAGCCCTGTCATAATCACTCTTAACTTCTCATCTCAGTTAGATAGTGGCACTACAATCAGTTCGTTTACTACTAGACTTTGTCCCCATATTTCTATTTCATTTTTAGCCTTTTACACATAAAAGATGTATTCTTACCTAAATTCTCCCAATGCTCTGTAAACACAATCTCTCTCTTCTTTCTTATGTATGTTCTAAGCCCACATCCGAAATAAGAGCCACTATACAGCTCACACTTTTTATCCCTAACCGAACATTACGATTAATTAAAATTGGCAATTTTCCACAAAATAATTTTTTTTATTAATACGACCGGTTTAGATGTTACTATATCCTCTTCTGGAGATTTCAGAGATCTCTGGATCAGAGATTTCAGAGATTTGAGATTTCTGGAGATCACCAGAAGATGATGTAGTTACATCGAAACCGGTCGTATTAATAAAAAGAAATTTATTTTGTGGAAAATTGCCAATTTTAATTTATCATGATATTCCACCATATCACGCCTGCAATGTATCTTTTTATTCGTACATTACGAGTTTAATGCGTATACTGCTTTGTAGGATTTTTCTACAGGCAATGCTTTTACTTGCTTTTCGGGTTTGAGATTATTTTCTATCGCCCCATGGTCACCAGTTCGGAACTTCCTTTGAATCTTAGAACTCTCTTGGAAGAGTTTACTTCACAAAATTATTTGTGATATTATGATTTCGAACATCACTCATAAATTTGGACTGAAACAACAAATCATTTCAGATAAAAAATGTCAAATACAACATGAGTTTTTCACCACTATTTAAGAAACTAATATAAAGCTTGTTTCACTCTTTGATAATAACGTCACAATAAATTATTAGATATAGAGATAATTACAGCATATGCTCCTGTACTCCTTTGTAGGATGTAAGAAAACGCTTAAATCACGCAGTAATCGGTTTCTAATGGTTTTCTGGCACTTGCCTTCTCACGATATCGCGAGCCATGCATCATATCTACCCAAGTATTGTGTAAGTCATTTCTGTCACTAAGAGTATTTAAAATTACTCTTGATGCCAAAAAACTGGGGGAGATGCCGCAACGGTAACTTTCAACGGAGTCATCCGCTAATACGCATTTCAATGCAACGATTTCAGTTAGTAACAATCATTCGCCTTGATCTGGATTCGAACCCGAATTCCTTGATGATTCCTTAGTTAGTTAAGCTGTCGAGGCGTGCTATTAAACTCCAAAATTTCAGAGTTTAAAACATCGAGGTATTCGGATTCGAATCCCGGTCCAGGCGAATGATTTTTACACTCCAAAATTGTTGCATTACTCTTTACGCGTTAAACAGAATGTAACGGATATCCAACGATTAATATGTAAAGAAATGCTAGAGTCATTTGTTACTATCTTAACTCTTATTCAATTAAAATGTGAAAATACTAAAATGTGAATAAATTTCCTGGATTTTTGAGGGAATTTAAATAATTTAGGAGCATTAACATTGAAAGCGTTATAAAATCTAAAAGTCAACATACCCCCAATGTAAAGAGTGATGAACGTAAGAGGTAATAAAAAATTGATATAATATACATGTATGAAGAAATTGATTCATATCGCTAAGTAATCATGGCAGCGTTCTCCGAAACACCCTTAGTTTTACCTATTTCAGGTTACTTTAAATCTTCTCCTCCCTAGAGCAAACTCTTGTAGCTATCCTTTTGGCATCATCCATTCCTCTCACTTACAAAATTTTCTCCTTTTGCTTCGTATCTTCCTCCGAACGCCTCCATTCGCTTCCAGCCCCCACCTCTTTGTTGGGGTTCCTTACAGTCGACTCCGCCACCGTTCCACATCCCTTCCTTCCCTTTCCTCTGTCTGCTCCTCCTCCTCCCTTTTCTTCCACCTTCTCTTTCCATTCTCACCAAAGGCTTTTCCCTCGTCTCTCTCTTTCACTCCTCCTTCCTTCATTCCTCCTCAAACACCCTCCGCCCAATCCCTCCCTCCTTTCCACCGGTAACGCTCAGTCACAACCCTCTCTCAATCCCCATCCAGCGCCCCCTTATCCCTCGTCTGCCCCTCCCCCTTTCACACCCGAGACTTTTCCCCGTCCACATCCCCTCAGACTTGTTACGCAAGACCCAGTCTCTCTTCCCTTTCTTTCTCACTCCCTTCCTCCCCCTGTTCTTCCAATTCCGCTCCTCTCCCTCCTTCCTGCGCGTTCCCCTTTCCTCGTCACCCCCTTACCCGTCTCCGATGCCCCCTCCCGCCGCGCGCCTCCCTTTAGCCGCGCGACTTCGCGTCCCTAACCCCACCCCTCCACCCTCGTCTTAATCTCATGCAATATTCATCGCCCACATGCATGTTTATTTTTCGTACAAAATCTCTTTATTCATTTGAGAATTCTTGCGCACACCTAATGTGGACGTGCAACGCCGACGACGTTCCACGGAATTTCCTAATCTTTTCGGGTATGAACGGCGTATCTCTTTCCGTCAATGGGCAAAATGAAAAGTTTCACTGCGTCGGTCAGTCGAAAGAATTTAACATTTATGTCTTAAAATTGGATAGGAGACTATTCCATCGTATTATGTGCCAAATTTTCGCAGCTAAAAACTAATCCGTATCACTTTTACATGAGACGATTGTCTGGATAATACCTTTTTCATCCATTTAATGATTAAAACATGTAATTTTACCCTCAACTGAATTAAATGTAGAATTCTGAAGGCATGAATTTCATCCTATGCATTAATGAACAACATAATCCGGTATATGGCTGCGTAGATTTTCGCGGCGGTGGCTTGAAGAATTCTGCATATTCGGGTTTTCACCGCGTTGTTGTCTTCGACCTGAAGACGCCGGATGCGACTTTGGCGAAACTGTTATCGGCTTCAAACAACAACGCGGTGAAAACCCGAATATGCAGAATTCTTCAATACAATCCGGTAGTTGTGAAACAATTTCAGTTCAGAATATCTAGAAAACTAACAATCAAATCAGTGTGTGTAATATTTTAATAAAAGTTAAAATAATAATTCAGGTACGAATAAAAAAGAAAAAATCATAAAAACATAAAATATTTAATAGGGTTTCAATTCGCCTTCAAAGATACTAATCTTTTATAACTACACGGCAATTTTTTTAATTTCTCATAACTTTAATAACTCATTTCATAAATTCCAATGAAAGGTAGGTTTTAAATAAAAATAATGGGTCAATACTACCTCCGGCCTTATCTTGGAAACATCGAGTCACTCAAATGGGCAAAACTATTTCTTCCGCGAGGTCTTCATACCTTTTCCTCATTTCGTTCCGTCATTTCCCCCTCTTCCTCTAATACACAATACGCTCTTTCTCTCTACCTCCTCTATCACAGTTCTCAACAGCACAGTACCACTCAATTTACCTCCATCAATTTCTCTCTTCTTCAAATATAATTTTCATCTTTCCCCAGATCTTCCCATAGGTACAACTGCGTCGCTTGACTTCGTTTCTATTCAGCCTCCCCCCCCCCCCGAGTTTTCGCGCATATCGAAAGCCCCTAATATGTGCTCATCCACTTTCCTGAAAGCTAATGATTGGAGAGTATGCTCCTCACTAATCACTTCACTATTATTTTCTTCTATATTTCATTTATGTGTGATCAGTTCCTGCTTTTTTCATTTGTCTTCACTAGCAATGCGATTCTCCTATCCATTATTTCAACAGTTTTCCTTCAAAATACTGCACAAAAATGTCTAATTATTATTTGCCAATATTTTCTATGTTAATTCTAAGTTTATTTTTAAACGACAGATGAATCAAACTCTTCTATTAGGTATATTCATGCACATTTATATTATTTTAAACGTAATTTTAGACGCCTTAAAAAATTTTACTTAACCCCTCGAACCCTCAACTGATTCATTCCCTCATTACATTCTTGTCCTTTTTCACTCCCAATCCTCCCTTCAACTTCAATTTTCTCCTTTCTTTCTTCTTGTACACATATCCCTTCCACTGTTTGCTTCTTTCTCAATCCTAGCCATTACTCTCCACCCCGACTATTCAGCCTCCCTTTCATCAGCCTATCCTGTTTCAACTCCACACATCGTCCCGTAACGCTGGAATTTTCATCTATCAACGGTTCGCAGAGCTTTCTTATTCTCTCCCTTAGTCAGGGTGCACTTGTTCGTTTCTGGAATTTAGAATAGAAGAGTAAAACGGGGGTAGTGGCAGATTTGGGAAAGGAGGAAACGAAAATCCGGCATGAGGGCATAAGGAGGGAGATGGAAGCGGACGGGCGAATTGTCAGAAAAATCGCCTTAAATTTGCGAGGTGGGATTGCATCTTTTACCACCCTACCAAATATCAGCGTCGTAACTGGTTGTAGGAGAAATTATATACGTTAAGTGAAATGTATGTTGTATAAAGCAATTTACGTAAAATACATAATATATGAATTTCAGCTGAACATTTGTGATTACGATGTTAAGTCCAGACATTGATTCACAGGCACAGAAGAAAATGAATGTCAAATGTAAACCGAACAATGTAGCATAAAATTTGATAGGAATTAAACCACGATTAAGGATAGATTAATGTATATGTGTTACAGACTCGAATGCTCTTGAAATTCGACCTTCGAAAAGAAGTCTCACTCAGAGATTCGCCTAAGTATTTAGCGAGGAGTGTGAAAAACCCGCGCAAACTACTGATGCAGATAATACTGGCGACACACAGAATCACTGGGCACGTGCATCTGTGAATATAACAAAAGACAATGCTCCTCGATGAAGAGGTCGAGGCGCAGTGTGGAGCGAATAGGGGGGGGGTGGGGAAATATAATACCGGTGAGGGATAGAGCGAAGGGCCGGATGCGCGTGGGCGGAGCGGAGGCCGGTAGGAGGGAGTGAGGGGGAATTAGACCGGGGCGGGTAGGCGGGAGTATATAGCCGAAGAGGCCATTGGGGCGGAGTTGGGTGGGACGCTGGAGTCCGGGGCGGGCGGGGTGGAGCGGAGTACGGGTTGGAGACGAAATTATTAAAAAGATGAAACAAAGGGGAATTGAAACATCACTCCACTCGGCTATATCCATGCGACTGTTCGGGCAGATCGATTCTGGTAGTGGGGATGGTGGAGGGAGCGGTGGTAGGCGAGCTGGGTAGGGGGGGTGGGGAGTAAGGCGTGGCGGTTAAGTAGGTTTTGGATGCGAGGGAAGAGAGAAGGTGGAGAGGATGGAATTCCTTCTTTGAGGAGGAAACGGTGAAGTTAGGAGGATAAGAAACAGCTCTCCACAAGTATTATATCTCTTCCGATATCGCCCTCTGACGGGACGATAGAAATTGAAAACATCTAACTCATATGAATGGATTAATGTGCAGATTTACATGTTGCCTGTCTTTCATGTTTCATTTCTCATCTTCGTGGAGGAAAATTATGTGTAGCGTGTTAACAACTGTATCATGTGGCATCATAAAAAGATTAGATAACTTGGGTGACTTTCTGTGGTGAATGGTGTAAATAAGGGATTTTAAGACATATTACGGAAATAAAATTGTTATCCTTCGGGGAGACACACTACTCAATTTCTGCTCAAATGAGCCACTTTCAGGCGCGTAGAGAGAGAGAGAGAGATAGTTACTTTAAAGTTTCAGCTCCTTTGCATCTATATCCAAATTTTTATAATACTCGTACTCCAGAAGCTGTAAATGTCACCTTCTTCCTTTCCGGGCCTAACGTCTTACCACTCCAACATAATTTGTCAATAGGCCTTCAATAATACCGCAACGCATCGTTAGAAAAAAACTCTTTTTATCAATGTTGTATATCGCCTATCATCTAAATATCTAGAAAATACTGGGGGTTCGTGTCCCTTCAAATTTGAAGAAGGTGTTTCTGGCTGAAAATACCGTCGGATATGACCACACATGAATGTTATACTTTTACAAAATTATAAATTTAAAAATTGAGAAGATAGGCGAAGAAGGAACTAATACGTAGGGTGGTAGCATTAACCCATACAAGACTTGAGTGTCATCGAATATAGTATTTATTTCAAATAAATTCTAATATTCTTAACTGGAATACCTAAGAGTATGTGATGAAACATCGATCAAAACTGCCCCAGCTTAAGAAGTAAATTATGTTTCCACAGATCATACGTCTTTTGCAACAAGTGGCCAGTCCAAAAACTCAACGTAATTAAACGTAAATGAACCAAAAATTATTTTATATTTTATTTTATTATTTTTTTTATCTTGCAAGAGGCAAGAAGGGCCGTGGAAAAGAGAAGGGCAATGGTGAAACGAGAGAAAAGAGGAAGGAATATAGAAAGATAATTAAATCGAGCGAAATAGGTTGAAAGTAGGTTTGGGAGTTGGTAGACGCGAAGGGTGGCGCAAGCGGGCAGGCGGACGTGATGGGACGATAGATTGATAGGAAATTTGGTATAGAGGGAAAAAGCGAAGGAGGGAAGTGACGGGGTAGGGTGGGAGGGCGTGACGTGCGAGGGGGGTGGGAGGGTAAAGTGGTGGGGGGACTTGCCGATAAGAAGGAAGCGTGCGCTTAAATGAAAAGAGGAGGGTGGATGGGAACACTACCGAGGGAGCGGAAAAGGCTGCGAGGAGAAGCTGAGAGAGACGGTACAGGGAGATTCAGATTCGCAAAAATGCATCGCATGCACAAAGAAAGAGCACCTTACATTCTAAAGGGTCATGTAGGAAGAAATCGTCAATTCCACACGTGTGCTTGTTAATGGCAATGATATTTCGAAGCCATCGCCGACAAATTATAGTTCCTCTTACATGAAATGCACTATCAACATCTTCCATGAAAGGACGTGGTGAGCTAACATTTACTGCATAAAATTAAAATCTGACAACTAATTTGAAAGAACTATGTCAGCATTTGACATTCAGTAAGATCTTGCAAAAAGACGAAATGACGGATAAAATAACCATGGCGAAGTGAAAATTCTAGATGAGATTCTAAAATTTAAATTGAAAATATGGAAATATAGCCAAATAGGACAAACCATGCTACGGACAAATGAAAATCCATTTACATGTGGTGAAAAGGAAAGCATAAATGGCAATGTACCGATATCCTGAATAGGAATGTACCAGCAAACGAGTACATGTTGTGCATGTCGTGCATTATAAAAATTATTATTAACAAGTAAATCATTTTTATAATGAAAATATTCAAACTTTGATGGAATTTCAACATCGTCGTAAATTCAGAAGATTCAGCCGAATTTTTCCCTCAAACCCAGCATAAAAATAACGACTATTTTCATTGAAATACAAAAATCTTATCTAACTTTCGTGAACATTCATTAACGTAGAACATAAATACTTAAGTATATATTTTTCGGCTACTCACCCTGTTCACTCCGAGTCAAACTGAAATGTGAATGAAGGGAGAAAAGAAAATACGGGAGAGTGGTGTAGGAAAAAGAAATGACAACCAGTCTATTAAAAGAAAACAAGAAAGAAAAGAACAGAGACCTTCTGCAAATTACGAAGTCGAGGAATTATTTACCTCGGAAATGCAAGGTTATTCGAGGTGAATTTAAAAGGACTCAAAGGAAAAGAAATTGGATTTCGCAAGATTAAAGAAAGGGGTGATATAGAATATTACAGAATAATTTGACGCAGTTGCGAGAAGGCAGCAGAAAGGCTCTCCCAGCCCATTTCTTAGAACTTTGCTACGATTGTAAGGCTGTATTCTGTTATTATTTTAAATAATTTGTATTCGTCAGCATCGTATTCGATAGCCATGTCTTAATAATTTAAATAATAGACAATTGAATATGTAGTTACCATAGTGTGTATATATATATATATATATATATATATATATATATATATATATATATATATATATATATATATAAATGTAAGGTACATATTCTCTCAGTATTGCTGAATAAGATGGTTGTTCTGGATGGTTGCGGAAAAAGATGTATTTTAGGTACATATTCTCTCTGTATTGCTGAAGAAGATGGTTGTGCCAAGGAAATCATTATAATCCTTTTCCTGTATTATATTCCAACAACAATCCATAGTCATAGTCATAACAGTTGAATGAGACGCAGCGCACACAAGAAAACAAAAATCATAAAGCCAGCAAAATAGAGATAGCCTAAACGAGAATCATATTTTCCGGTGGAACAACCACCTTCTTCAGTATAGAATGTATCTGTATACGTGTATGAAGGTGTAATTTTTTATACACGATACCTACTTTAAACCCTCCCATACTTCTTCCATTTCAAACATTTCTTTTCACAATGGATCTGAATCACGTGTAGTTATATTTTAATCTCGGCTACGGTCGGATTCAATCATTAATATTCATTTCACACAGATCTTCATTTAACACTCAGTGTCAGCCTGTAACCATGGTACCGGTTGTATTTAAATACTTATATTCAAATGATTAGATGATTCAAAAGAAAATAAGTTCCTGATACAAGTAATTACTGTCACAAATGTACTCTCAAGATTGACTCAGCGAAAATTAAAGTTTCATCGATGAAAATATTTTTGTACAAAGAAGATAGTATACGAAATTGTATTTAAAGTAGGACATTTAACATCCACACCGGTCGACTGGAGAGTCGTTAGAAACTAAATGGATATGAGTGAGCAGACTCGTGTGATTTATCTCGGAGAGAAGGAGCCAATTATTCCACCAAATATTAAAAATGGAGATGGGACAGAAATACACCCCTTATAATTAAAACCCACCTGAATATAGCTGAGCCGCTTTTGGGATAAAAATAAAAATCCAGACAACGAGCAACAGAAAATAGAAACAAATCCTCAAACAAAACACGCTCTGTTGAAAAAAATGATAAAAAATTAATGGAAACCCTCCCTTCGAGCATCACGGTAATTTGATACCCCGCCCCTTGCACGGCCCCTCCTCTCCGCGTCCACTGGCACTCCTTCTGTGGCGGCTAAGGGGTGGGTTGGAGGGAGGGTAATATAAATAAATATAATGCTTTACGGCAAGCGATGAAAAATATAAAATTCAAATCAAAGGAAACAATGGCAAAAAAAAGTGGCAAGGAGGCTGGAGCAGGGCAGGAAATCGAGTTAGAACCGTGGGTAATGGCGGAAAGGGAGAGATTGGAGTGAGTGGAGGGAAACCGAGGACGAGGGTGAGAAAGAAATTTTGGGGGTTAAAAAAGGGTGTTGTGGCTGAAGAGAGGGAGAGGAAGGGAGGAATGGTGAGGAAGATGGGAGGAAGAAGAATGGGGATAAGGCCGGCAGGGAAAATAACGAACGGAGAACAGGGGAGGGTTAAGAGAGGGAAGGGGGCGCAACATTAGCATCTATATTGCATTCTGCTGCCCTCCCCCCTCACCCCCCCCCTTATGCCATCCTCCGTCTAGGAACTTCTTATGTCTCTCCCTACAGACTGTCTACCTCCCCTCTACCCTAGTGCCAACCAAAAGCTTTCTCCTCCCTCTCTTCCAACGATCTCTTTTTATAAAAACTCTACCCTTTCGTTCAAAATCTTCTGTCCCATCCTTCCGACTCTCCCATAACCACAACACCTATTTATTGCGCATTGCCTCGCACCACACGAATTAACGACCTCGCATGCAACATCCCGTACGCATAACGGCCATTTTACCTTATCGTTTATTCCCATAGAGAATGCTCGCGCTACTTTTTATTGCACTCAACGGAAAAAAATTCAGGGACATACTTTTTTTTAAGAAGATAGGCGGATTATGACAGGTGAAATAATTTAATTGGACATAAAAATCTCCAATGCAAGAAGAAGAAAAGGTAGTAATATAAATTGTAGTGAATTGGTCACGGTGAATGTCAGCAGTATTGGTGGTGAGAAGGAGGAATTTAAGGATGAGGGTAAGAATAAGGACGGTAAATTCGTCTAATTATTGAGTATTTAAGTGAAAAACATTATGATTGGTATTGCAAAAAAATAGTTCCTCATTTTGAGGAAATGTTATTTTTTTGCATAATTAATGATAATTTATTCAAGACTAAGAAAATATGCCATACACATTTACATGTAATGCGTGTCCTTTGAATGCTACGATAGCTTTACTGACTACTCTAATAAACAGGATTGATCATTAATGCAAATATGTTTTTAAGTTCGAACAATCACATGGATATATTCGAAAGCTAAAGTCGCTGGTTATTCTCTTTGTACTCTATAAACTATTGAAAAAATTACTAACGCAGTATTATTCCTTTTCCATGAAATGTACTCTTTTTAATTGTTCGCTCACGTCGTGACTCAAAGTTTTATAATAATGTGTGTGTACTAACAGCTTTATTTCAAGAGTAAATTCCAGGTAATATTAGCCTAAAATAATATTTTAAATTGTAAAATCAAAAACCAATATTTGTTTGCACTTATTAATTAAAATTAGCAATTTTCCACAAAAATACAATTTATTAATACGACCGGTTTCAATGCAACTACATCATCTTCTGGAAAATTCCTAATTTTAATTAATCATGTTATTCCACCATATCACGCCTGAAACGTCTCTTTTTATTTGTTTGCACTTACCGTTTCCAGCCTGCTATTCTCTTCCATTCCAATTTCAGAAGTGATGAGCCTTTGGTCATATATCCAATCCTCAAAAGAGTGCCACCGTAATCCTCTACGATGAATTCTGAGAATTCTTCAACCATTACATTCTCTATCTTTTGAGAGCATTCCTGAAATTAAGAAGAAACACGTTTTGATTACAGTCTTACAAATAATTGGGCATAATAAATCCAATATGGTATACAAAATCAGGCAGTTCGATCTCGCAAAGTCGACCACGAGTCAATTCCCATGGGACAAGGTGCCATCCTCCTCCTTTTGGGTTGCATTTTAAATATGAAACATTCACACTGGTCAATGTTTACTACAAAAAATAAAAATGATTTAAAGTTAAATTCACAACATTTAAAGACACCTTTATTTTTCATACACGAGCATAATAACGATATTCAATTGTTTCCTAATTTGTAGCATTCCTCATTTCCAGTGTTTTATTATGTGACTCAAATAACCTCTGGACATTACATTACTGAAAGACGATCAGAGTCATTGCGGAGAAAGCAAATATTTTAGAATAGTAATTCAAAATAGTGCAGCACCATTGCACAAGGTTTCTCATATCAGTCATTTTAAGCTGGTTTCATTTCCTTTTGTCAATAAATTTGATGATAATACCATCCTAATCGTTCTCATCTAATAAAGTGTAAGCAAAGCAATCGGCCTGATTTCAGGCAATTACGATTTCCTTACACTGTTAAATAGTTAAAACATGATGCTTTTAAGATGTGGTAATATATTTGCCATTGTAAAATTTTAGCCATGTCACTAATTGAAACATTGTTCGTGATTTTCTTTTTGATTTTCATCTCGAAACGTGCGACAGAGAACGAAAAACGTTGCTGCACGCCTGAACATTTCGCTAATCGAATCGGTATCGCACTTGGTATTCTACCCTTCATTCAGAAAGAGTGGTGAAATTTTCTAAACGCATCTTGACGACTGAAATCCGACGTTAAAATGTATTATTCACGCATGATAATAAAACATCGACAAGAAATTACATGAAAATATTAGAATTTTAACGAATGAAAAATGATTCGAGTGACACAAAAGTGAATGCCTTCTTTTCCTCACGTAAAATCCATTGAATAAAAAATTCGGTCAAATTATCACCACCAATGAATGTTGGGATAACAGAAATTTTGAAAGTTTTGACCGTCAAGAAAGGGATCTAACAAAATTAATGTCTCGTTACAGTACAAAATTAAGTTTTCTACTCAAAAATTCTTAGACTAACAGTAGTTTATTAATGAATCAAGTAGGGATTAGTACGATTCCAAATGTAAATACATTTGGGAGGATTGTATGCATGTGGCATGATCCCTGGATTCATATCCCCAGGGGTTGGATCCCGGCTGATTTTCCAATGTTAGGTATGTCAAACCCTACAAGGGTGCCTTGTGAAGAGAAATAAATACATGAACCGCTATCCCTCAGCTGGGTGGACGGGTGGTAGACAATATCCGGACTCCTTTTGTCAAGAATGGTCTTATTGCCGACGCAGTGATTCTGTCTGCCTTTTCCCATTTGATTAGAATCTTGTTTAAACTGAATTAGGGTCTCTTGTGGCTGAAATCGATGGACGATCAACCAACGATTCTATGATCTTCTATCTACCCACAACTAACTTTCTTTCCTAAAATACAAATAGATACATATAATTCTCTCATTATTTCTAATTTAAATCGGACCTTGTATCCAGGCATAAGGAGATTAAAGGTTAAAATTAAAGGTTCTCTAGCGATGGGGGACAATGTTTGCGAATTTGGATTATTGCAGGGAAGATCAAATCAATCACAATTGATTGGGATTCTATTGCCATTATTAAAGATATAATTTCTTCCAAAAATCTCTTACGTGATGACTGGAAATTAAAGCCAAATAAATTCCCATAAATTAAATATATCATCTAATTTCAGTTTTAATACCATCAATGATTAACTCATGATGAGATATATCTCCATGTTACACTTTTATATATAATCTACAATTTTGTGCAATGGAAAATACTTCTGCCAACAATTCGCAAACACTTCCGTAATTTTATTAAAGCATTCTCAGAAAATTATCAAATTATTTTACCCAAACCGACTCATAAAAAATAAACATCATTTTGCTCTTTTCCTATTAACTTAAATTATTAGAAGAAAAACTTAAAATCTGTTTTTAGCACATACACCGAGTTTTTTTTTAAATTCTCGCGCGCACTTTCTGTCTTTTTCGAAAGAATAAGTGCCTGATTCTTAAAGGAATGGGAATAAAGCGCAAAATTCGACGAAAATAAATGCTAAGCATGAAGGACCAAGGCGATGGACGGTTCCGTCCTCCTCATATGTATAAAATTCCACATCACCTGAGGGCTATGACTGCTGAGAATGGTATTCTGTAATTCCTCGTCCCTTCCTCGAATTATCTTTGATTACTTTTATTCCTCCCTCACTATTAATATCTATCCCTATTGTCTTTCCACCTCGGTCCTCTCATTCCCCTCCCCTCCCTACCTATCTCCCCCTCCTACTCCATTCTTTTTATTTCCTCCTGCATTCCCACTATGGCACCATAATGTGCCTCCCTCTGGACCCATCTGCTTCCTACCCTCCCTGCCACCTAGCCTTGGGATACACCTCTTCCACCGTCATCCCGTACCCTTCCGCCCTCGACCGAATTCCGTCTTATTCTACGTCTCGAAACTTCTCTCGGCCGTTCCATTTCTTTCACGGCATGCTTTAATTATCTCGAGAGTAAGGTCACTACGATGCTCCCATCCCTCAAACCCACCACTCCTCCTCCTCCTGCCACTTCTCTCCATCCCCCATCCCGCCATCTCCTCCCGCCCCGTCACACACGCTTCGCGCGCACATCGACGGCGAAGGACGTGCCCATCCTACCCCTCCCCACCCGCGACGCCGCCCCCCCCCTTCAGACAATTATCCCACCGGGTCGTCGTCCGAGTTTCCTCCTCCTCCTTCGTGACCCCACCTCCCCACCCCCACACTTCCCACCCTCGCCGTACGGCCCGGCGACCTCCCCGCTCATTCGAATCAATCGAAGTGTTTCCCGGAACCTCCCCCTTCCCATGGCTGCATTCGCTCTAATTAAAGTCTTTCCTTCCATTATTGCGCCCATTTGCTTCCGCCCAATCTCAAAACTTAACTCGCCGATTGGAGAAGATTCGACCGAGACCGTTCCCGTCTCCCCCGCCCCATGCCCTGCCGCCATCGACCATCCCCCTATCTCTCTCTCTCCCCCCTCCACCCTTTCTTCCAGCCCCCGCCCCCACCTATGCCAACCAGACCCGCTAGGGCCACTTCTTTCGCCACTCAAGAGACCTCGTCCTCCGTCCCGAGAGCGGATACTCCCCAGGACCCCGGCCAACCGGTGCCGCTTTATTTTCTTATTCGAAGGAAAATCACGCACCACGCGATCGCCAGGTCTCTCTCCTCCACTCCTTTGCCCGCCCACCCTTCCTCCGATCTTCATAATACCATTCGGAAATCACGCTGAATTCAAACTCTCTACGTCCATTACACACTCTCTATCTCTTTCCAAAATTAATATTTCTACGGTGATGAAAACCAGACGAATGAATTAGAATACTAAATGTCCCCAGAGATCTAACAGATGTAGTTAAACATCCAATATTTTCTATAATAAAACATTCTCCAAATGCGTTTTCGTGCATAAGGACATGAGTGATGTCTGATATATTTTGCTTCGAGGAATCCTTCGAGAAAATTCTACCCCACTTAACTTTGCAGTGTGGCATGAGGTTACTTAGGTTGAAAGAATCTAACGATTTCCGAGACGACCGATGGATAACATTTCATGCGTGAATCGCATTGAAAAAACAACCGTCAAAAGTCATATGAAGGCGACTGCCAACTAAAATTCAAATGTTTAACAACTCTTTGAAGATATGCTTGAAATTCTTTTTTTACGCGACACGTAATTTCAAATAAAATTCCTACATCAAGTGCTCTAACTCTCAAAGTTTCTCACCCCAGCACGAGAAGCTATTAGGTCGTTTCTGAACGAGGTAACCCTAATGGATGCTGCAGTATGTCAAAATGTAGGTGAAAAAAAAGTTTAGAGGAAAATTGTTCTCTTCATGTAAGCTAGATGTTTGATAGAGGGTGCGGCAACATAACTTCCCATTTGAAAAGGAATTTTGCTTTTTAAATAGGAAGTTATGTTGCCGTACTCTGTATTTATATCTTAAGGTTCTCCTCAAGCATTTCTTTCAGTGAAATTAGTACGGTTTCTTAATGTTTAAATTAAACCTCTAATATTGGCATGTGATTCCTATCCTCAAATATACTAATCGCCTATTTTCTTCTCCCCCAGGCTTTAATGGTACCGAATGAAGTGGATGCCATTAAAACAAAGTGAACCCCATCAGAACGACCCGTGCCGTAAAAGCAATAAGCGGGAGAAGGAAAACGAGCAATCGCCTAATGTGAACACTCATTGGATACCAGATACTGACAGTAAGTGTCTTTTTCCACTTCTTATTTGTGCTCATGTGCGAGCTTACAACAACCCATTCTGATGACCTAATCGTTAAGAGTGATTTCTATAGCAAAATGAACGTAAAGCACGCTGAGCTTAATAAAATTGCGTTATTTGGCAATACTCGGCTCCTTACAAGTATGTAATTCGTAGCCAATGCATTCCTTCAAATAAAGGAAGAGATTATTAATGAATTAAGACATGAAAGAGCGTGATAAGAAATGTGGAAGAAATGGTCTATTTAGCCTATAAAAGCACAACCATACATGAGTAAATGGAGGATAATAATTATGATAACGAAACCCAAGAACGAACAAAAGAGACCGCTAAGTTATGGCAGAAAATATAATGTGTCTGTACGTAAGGCAACAAGTGATGAAAATCTATTCTGGTACGTACTTCAATTTTCTATGATATTTCGTCTTGGATAACAGCGGTAGTATAAAAAAAAGAGATTCCCACGATGCAAATGTGGCATGACATAAGAATTGTTAACATATATATATATATATATACATATATATATATATATATATATATATATATATATAATTCACTAAATAGTCATAGCAAACACAGAAACTAAAACACATTCAGTTTCTGTGTTTGCTATGACTATTTAGTGAATTTTATTGTGCACGTTCGTGGCTTTTCCAAGAAAGTTATATATATATATATATATATATATATATATATATATATATATATATATATATATATACAGATGAAGGATAAAATATTTATATCAAAAAACGAAGACGAACAAAAAATACGAGAAATAAACGATGGAGGACTTAAGCGCAAGAACTATAAAGGAAATGAAGATATAAGCGGAGAACACATCATAAGTTTGCTACAGGAGGGATACTGTAAACAAATACTCTGGCTAATAAACTATGATGATGACAAATACTTAAGCATTCATAATAAATAACAGTGATAGTGAGTTTCATTATAATATTCCACACTCTATAGTCAACGGTATTTTTTAAAAAAGTATTCACATTCAACTGTTTATAACGAGCCGGAAAATAAATACCCTAAAATTATAGTGAATGATTGAAACTAATGGCATTTTTGATGATAAACTGAAGCTCTCCATCAGTGTGGATTGATCTGCCTTTGCTTATGCGCACGCATATAACCTCAGCGCCAATCCACACCGCTTTCCTTAATGGCGTATATATAACATGATTTATTGATGCTGCTCGGCAGAATGACATACACCGTTTTTATACCCGCTTGGTTTACGACAGTGTTAAACGGAAAGGTCTCACAATTCCGAGAATTTTGGACGACGTATCGTATTTTCCCAATAAGGCATTATCCAATAGCTACGTCGTTCCGTGGGCTGAAAACCAAAAAGGCAGCCCAAAACTCATTTCTTCAACCTTTGGGCCAACTCTACGACTATTTTTGCAGATTCCTCGGATTTTTAAGCTCTTGAATACTAATCATATGTTAATTTAGGCATTTTCATTTAGCCCTTTTAGAAACTGTTACCAAGACTTCTACGCTGCAAAGGGAATTTTCAGTTCCTTCAAATTTTATTTATTCCCACTGAACCACCTTGGTATTCTAACCAACTTTGTATACGTCTTTATTGAAACTTTTCATAAATTTAGTGCGTCAGTGATATGGACTCTATGCGGAAAAAACTACAATGTTAACTGGTAAATAGCGTGGGCATCGGTCAACGGCATTGCAACAGTGTAGACGGATATTTCTCCACCCCCTTCCGTTGGTTAATCCTTTAACTTTACTACGTAGATGCAACACGATCGCGAATAGTATGTATTTTTCTATATTTATCTTTGGATTTGTATTCATCGGTGACTATACCATGTACATGAGTACTACATGAATATCTGATGTTAGAACCACAGTGAAAAACGCATCATTCTTAAGAATTTAATACATTCGAGAATAATAATAGGGGAAAGGGCCCACGGGCCATTGCAAACGACGGGGTCTCTTTCGGCTATCAATATGATGAGCCAAGTGAGTTGGTTATGCCTGTCTTGGAATGAAGACGACGAGCAAGAAGCGCCAGATGATTATGATGATCATCCACCTACCTTCATCTTGTTAATGCAATAACAATTGCCAAGAATAAACGATACTGGCATGTATTTTTAAGGCGTGTTCACAATAAAGAAGTTAAAGGAAACAACAGAGGAATGAATATCGTATAAGCAACAAAATTTGATTACTTCACCAAAAGATCGATCGTATCTGAAAATATTCTCGGTACACTCTGCAAAGGGGTAACTATTGACTTCATTTTTTTGATATATTACTGGTAACACTGATCATTATTCTCTTCGTAAAAACAAATCAAGAATTCAATTAAATAGAAAAAAAGTACTGTTATAACTTTGGTATGAAAGGAAATTTTATTGGTCTTGTGGTTAATGTTTTTTCCTGACGGTAGCGGATGTTTTGGGAGATGAGAGATAATGTGCGCGTTAAACCCGTCAACATTACAAAGAGGTGGAAAAGGTTTGAGAGAACTCCCTCGCGGATTGACGGTTTTGATAATTATTGGGAGCCGGGCGATATGATTGCGAATTTAGGTCGTATACGGACTACATAAATTCTCTTGTACAGTCTCACCGTTGGCAGACAGCCGAAGACTTCTTATGGGACTATTGTGCAGCGCGAATCATCTCTGAAGATGGAAGCAAGTACAACACCTTCACATGTCAATCATGGTGATTGATTAATTATATCCGTGGACGTAGGACACAAATGAGCTGCTTCTCACAGACAGATCGAGGTGCTACTGACTTGGCGTTTTAACATCTCGAACAGTTTCACAATACACACACTGGAAACTAACTTTCTCAGTTTATTTAAATTGTGAATTATGTTTCATCACACGGACTCAAGATTTCATTGGTTTAGTGTTTTAAAAAATGAAACAGTTAACTTATAGTATTTACATTCACAAAATACGAAATGGTTACTCATATATCTATGAAGACACATGTAGCAAATGTACAGAAATATTTTTTCCATTTGATTTATAAACTTTAGTTTTACTCGCATAGTTAAATGTTTCCGTAGCACAATTACTATTATTTCTTTATCGAAATTAGTGCTGTAACGGTTCCGTATACTGCACATTCAATATTTATCGATCCTCGTGACCTAATGAGAGCAGCGAAACTAATTAAATTGGCGATTTTTATAGTTCGAATAATGTCAAACATTCATCTCAGTGTAAAGAGCAGAATTTCTTGTGCAGCTTGTGTGGTTCGTTTTGGTTGAATAAAAAATACCTTGATTACCTTTCCAGTGAAAAATTCAAATCTTTCAATGTGGGTTCATGTCGTTTGTCGCTAGTTAGCACACGCCGGGAGTTGCTAGAAACGAAACTGGATATCGCGAGATATTGATTGACCCATTCTGGCTTATCACTCGTTACTTCTCTTCCATCTCATTATTCCCTGTGCCGTGCCAAAATACTCCAGCGTCGTGTGTGTCCTCCTTTCTACCCCCTCACATTGTTCTTCTTCCCTTTCATCCTCTTTCCTCCCCTTAGTCACGGGCACCCCTCTATCTCCTTCTCGCTCCAAACCTCACCTTCCGCACTTCATCTCTTGACCTCCACGCCACTCCCTCCGTCGAAATCTCCCTCGCCTCTCTTCGCCACAAGTGCCGTTTTATTTCCAACGTCCAATTACTCCCTGAGTGCATGGGACACCCATAAAAAAAAATTCCCCAACTTGGCCCAATAATGGCAATATCCAATCCATCAATCAACTGCGAACGACGAGATCTCCCTTTTCCGATCATTAGCCATCTCTTAGGCAGGCGGGCGTTGTGTGTGTGTGTCTGGAAGGGGGGGTGGGTGTGTATGGGAGCGCTCTCCTCCGAATATACTTCCTTTGTGCCGCTCCCACCTCCTGCTCCGAGCCAGACCACCCCTTCCACCCCCCTACCACCACCCGTCCCTCCCCTCTTCCCGCAGCCTCTTACTCGCCCCTCGCATACATACCTCCATTATCACTTAACCTATCTCCAAATGCCGCACCTCGATGGTCGATCACCTCATTAGCGTGCCCTCCCCCTCCGCCATCTCAACTCCCTTCCCCAGTGCTTCCCTTCTTTTGGAGAGAGAGAGAGAGAGAGCCGAGGGTTAATCAATCCTATCCACCCCCACGCCTCCTTCCTTCCCACTAAGCCCACTCTTCCCTCCTGGGTCCCTATATCCCCCTCCCCTTTCCCCCGCCTCGCTTCCCATTCATCCCATCCGAAATGGCTGTCTATCATCCGCACCCCCAAAAATCTCTCAAATCTCTCACCCTTTTCATTTCACCCGTATCCCCCCATCCCTACCGTGCATGGCGACGCGAGAAGCTCCAGAGGAGAGAATGCAACGCACACTATACATCCTTCGAACTCGCGATCGCCCGTGCTCCCTATCTCTCCCTCCACAGCGGGCTCTCTGGTAGCGCCATCTTAAATCTCTCCTCTCTCTCTCGCCCACCCTGATATCCCTTTCAAGATCCCCACCTAACCCCCTCTCATCTCGCCACATCCCCTCCCTGACACTCCACTCTGCTCCCCACTAATTCCCCTCGACCCCCCTCTCCATCCCCGCCACGTCGACGCCCTTCTCTCCGGCGAGAAAAAGTGGAAAATTTCCCATAGCCTACCAATGGTTATATTTTTCTTTGCATACCGAAAGTTAGGATATCTCATTCCTCTTTCCTCGCCCCTCTCTCTTTTCTCCCTCTCCCGTCCTCCTTCCCCTCCTGTCTCCTAGAGTAACGGTGCGCCAACGGACCCGCACCCCTTCCCCCCTTTAACGTCCCACCCCTCTCCACCGCCACCATCCCTCCCCGTCACATAAAATTTCTCCCCATCCCTCCTCAGCCCCCAGCATCAGAAACTCACCCCCTACGCCAGACTTCATTGTGATCCTCAGAAAATGAAGTTTCACGGGTGATTACTCCGCTTTAAAACCTTAGGGATAAAGGAATATCGGGCGACGATTTTTCACGTCCGAACCGTGTCTTACAGACCGGTGGTTATATTTTTTTCCGTCCTCCTCCTTCTACCCGTTTTTATCCTTCTTCTCCCTCTCTCTTCGGTGAGAGCCGAGAGGGATAATTAGGAGGATTATTATGAGGTTGCTATTCTGTTCTTTTTTCCCCACTCTTTCTCTCTACCTCCTCGCGGGGATTAATGGATCGGTGGAAATGATTGTGCGATATTTTCGAGAAAAAGAGACACAGTATGAGAGAGAGAGAGAGTTGTCATCGCCACGCCGGGTTCCCTTTTCCCGAGGATTTATTTTTCTCACAGGAGGAGTCACAAAAGAAAATAGGAAGGTGGGAAAAAATGTGGTAAGTTAGAGATGATACACCGTACAAATTTGAGTAACGCCACCGCGCGACAAATGACGATGCCCGAAAATTTCAAGTACATTAACTATTTGCTTTCACTTTCCTCATTACATCTTACTTATTCCCGTTCTTGTAACATATTGGCGTTGTGAAACTGTGGTACTAAGATATGACAAAATCTTTATGATATTTCATTTCGATTTCATAAAAGGTCAAATTGAAAGGGTTATAAAAATTGCATTAATTTCATCTTTTTGAGTTTTTATCCATCCAAGTGCCATTCTTAAAATTAATTTTATTGCACATTTAATGGTTTTTATTTTCTATGATATGTTTAAAAAGCGATTCCATGTTCTAAACGTAATTTTCAAACAGTTTAGGGATATTTCAAGAAACTGTAACAGTAACTTTAACGGAGTCACCCGCTATGTGTGCATTATAATGCAACAATTTCAGAAAATTTCAGAGTGTAAGAGGACGTCTCGGTAGCTTAAGTGGTTAAAGCACTCGGCCGGATATAGAGGGATCCGTGTTCGAATCCCGGTCAAGGCGAATGATTTTTACTCTCTGAAATTGTTGCATTATAGTTTAGGGATATTGGCGATACATTTATAAAACGTGGTTTCATTCGCACATAATTTTCCACAGCCATACCATTTAAATATGCAAGCGAAAACACTCTATTATTCAAGCAGGTATCAGACCGCACACCAAACTACTCGATTTTTTTCAAAAGGACTGTGGCACTACGAAGAACACTTAAGTAAGCAACCGATTGAACTACGTGAGTTCATGAGAGTTCAATTATGAAATACAATGACGTTATAAAGAATCATTTCCTATCATTTTTCTATCGAGTGCTTTTGTGACTCAATAAAAGATTTATTATATTTTATCGCAGGAACATGTATTAAAGTAACTTAAACGAGAATTTACATATTTATGGGGACCTCATCAACACATAAGCCATCAAGCCATATTTAAAAAATCAAAGACGGTTAAACCTTGGGAATATGTTTTGTATCCACGCTCTTCAAAATGGCAGAAGTAAGTTATAACATTTAACGAAATGAATTCATTTGATCATTAAAATTCATTCAGAATAAACAACTTTGAAGTTATAGTAGATGAAAACATACACCAAAACGTAAAAATTAAGCAAATAAAATATCGCAAGGTGAAGTGTCATGAAATACCTTCAAAATATTATTATTAAAACTCGTGAACGTACTTTAGCCGATGATGATAGCGAATTTTTAACCCATTTACACAGTGAAGAGGGCTAACAGATGCGAGAGAAATTTGGGGTGCTTTAACCTTAGATGAACTTTTGGTCGGAAATTTTCCGTTAAAATGAGGGGTGGCAAGGGGAGAGTAAAAGGAAAGAAAATGAACGGTGGAAATTCAGAGCGCACCTCTCGTCCGCCCTCATTCACTCTCGGAAAGCTTCCGACGAAAGCTGCCCTTCTGGGAGGTACGTGTTCCCATCGTCCCCTACTCCTCCACCCCCGCCCTCCCACTATTTTCCGCTCCTACTCCCTTTTCCCCCCGTTCCTCCTCCTATTCCACTTCCAACCCTTCCCTCCCCCTCCTCCATCCCTTTCAATTCACTCCCTCCTTCCACTCTCTCCCCTCTTAACCGTGTCTCCCCACCTCCCCCAATCAGAAACCCTCCCCGGCCACCTCACACCTCCAACCCCACTCTCACCCCGTTCATTCTTTCCCTTGAAACGGTTGTGTTTTCGCCCTCCCATGTCAGAGCAATGACGCTCCCTGTCGCTCATTAGCAAGAAGGGGAAAAAGAGCGATGGATACGCGGGGCGCGAGAGGGCGCGCGGAGGGCAGGAGGTTGTGCTTCGCGCTGCGGGTGCCTGGCGTGGGGGGGAGAACAGGGATGTGGTGAAGGGCAGGAGGGGGGGCGGAGCGGTCGCTCGCAGATGGGAAGGGGCCCCAATCGTGGAGGAGGGTTATCGGGGGCTTCAGGAGTTTTCGGCGAGGGGGAAGAAAGACATTGAGAAATGAAAAAAATGAGAGATGGAGAAAAGAAAATGGCTCGGGTATGGATGGAAAACTGTGGAAAAGGAGATTGAGTGGCACGTAGAAAGGCCGTTAAGTTAAAGACGCAAGGGTAGAAATCCGCATGCATAAACATCTACATCGCACCTGAAAAGTCATGACATGGGTTATCAGCACATCAAATTATAATTATGTATTTTAGCTGTTAATTAATGTTATATATGAAGCTTCACGTAAAAGAAAAAAGTAATGCCTCGGTATATTATTAAATAATTGCAGGGTTTGTTGATTAATTCTGGCGATTATCTTTAAGCCCTTGAAATTGAATCTCAAATTTAACACAATGAGAATTTATTAATCTAGCTGGCTTCATTTACCTAGCAAGCCAAATATGCTGAAATGATGTGGGTTCCAAATATTTCATCTGGGATCAGAAGTAAACTTTGACCCAATTCCTTACCGTAAGACCTCCGTAGGATGTCTTGCCGCCTACATTAGCTCAAGACAAAATAATTGTACGTAACCCGCAAAAATAAATAAAATATACAATTTAGAACCAACAAGATCAATATGCACTTGAATATACGGTACATATGATTACAAACGATGAGATGTCATTGTCTGAAGATTCATTTTAGAATAAAATATGATTTAAATTACATATACAAGAATAATTAATTTTCGTATTGTGGAGGAAAAGATGAAATTTAATAGTCAAATTAATAATTACAATTTCTTAAATCTAAAATGTATGATTTCATTATAGAAATATCAAGTGATTCATTACAGTGGGTGGAGGCAATGAGCAGAGCTACGTGGTATTGAAATAACAAAGCGAGTAGATACTTAGGCTACTAAACGAGGGACCCGGATTCGACTCTGGGTGACGCACCTTTACACTCTCGGTCCCACTCAAGCTGGGTAATATATTCTGGATACTAGAGTTTCCTAGGCACGAGTGACACAGGAAAAAGGACACCGGTCTCTTTACACTACTGTGCCAATATTACACGCCGTATAGCGACTTAGCGTAAGGAAAGTTCTATCATCACATATCAAAGCAACCTTATGGATGATTACTGTAGTTTCTTCTCGAACAGTAAAACTATTGAAAATCCAAAGGGAAAAAAATTGACCGAGTTCACTGTAACTAATGTCCTGTTAATTATGACTGAAGAGTTTCTCTTTCTGCAGGAAACACATCCGGTTAATATGGTTAATAAAAGCGGTTAAAATCGTTGAATGAATATTCAATCAAAATCTTATATACCTGGCATATTTGGATTAATATCGAAATTCTCGTAACATAAGTTTCATTACCATAACACTCTTAAGTATATCAGAGAGAAATAATTTGAAAAAATCTTTGGGGAAAAATTTGCTTAATACCACGAATAATGGTAGAAGCTAGCCTAGTTTGAGGGAGGGTAGAAATAAATTTAGTAGCTACTGAATAGGCACACTATAAAAAAAAGTAAGAAAATAATAGTAAAAAGAAGAATTCAATTTTAAATTATGCCACTGTAATATATGCCTCCATAAATTGCTTACCCTAACAAATACACAAACAAGTAATTTTGTTATCATTCGTACATGTTCTTAAATGTTTACTACAAAAGAATCCCGCTCAATGTAAATAATTTTGCTTACGTTTTTGTGAACGCCTAACAAAAGAACCCCGTGATGGCAAGTGAAGAACATAATTTTACCACGCAAAATATTTTTTTCGATGACTAATGGCTTTTCTGGAATAGAGAACAATGAGATACGAAAGAAAAATTGAAATACTAACCGATGAGACGAAGGTATCAAACAGTGGAAAAGAGAATTTACGATGAGTGGCTGGTAAAATAGATGGAAAGGGGACCAGAGCAGCCTGGTAGGAACCCCGCGGAGCTCCAGCATTGTGGTGGGGGGAAGGAATGCAGTCAGATGCTTGGGAGTTGAGAGTTGAGAATTTGATATTGAGCGAGAACAAACAAAAAGAGTCCACTCTACGGTGGCGTGGCAACTGGGATATTACATATCTTGTGGAAACGGTGCATAGGTCCTCAGATAAAGCTCAGATGGGATTAACGCAAAACGAAATAAAAGGGGCAAAATTTTGATAGAGCGCACAATTCAAAACTTCAGCAAGATACGACGAAATGACGGAAAATGGAAAGATAATTGTCAACGCGTGAGCCGGCAAAGAATATTTTAAAGGTAAAATCCGATATCCCTTTTTATTATTTATCATCACATAGAATTTGGATGACTGAGCAAACGCATATCTTTTACAGTATCATTGGACAAATACACAATGGCGGATAATGCGAAGAACTTACACGCACACACGCGCAGCAATATGTATACAAAATTTTAATATGAACTTATTTATTCACTTATTTTTAGTGTCTTCGCTAAAGCCTGTTCGTTTTCGAAGATATGCTTGCGTGTAGCGACAGCCAAAACGATGGCATAAAACACAAAAATGGACTCATAATTTTGTTTTTTTTCAGTATTTCCATGGCATAACCACCATTTTCAGAGGGAGGAAGAAGACTCATACACACACGCACACACACACAATCATGCATGCATTTTGACAGTGATGCGCATGATTTTATTGTGACGCGACTATCCATGGCAGCGCGGTAAAACTGATCGGGAAATGTGGTGGGGGGTCCGCCCGTCCAACGCAGCCGACTGCTAGTTTGCTCCGAGCAGTCTGAACAAAAAGACGTGCCTCCGCTTGAAGTGTGTTTTTCGTTTTTCCTTGTAACACGGTGCGATGGGGTCCCTAGCCACACGCTTTATGTACATACTAAAAAGAGGAACTCACTAGGTATCGAATTTTCGGGGGTTTGACCACCTTTCTTAAGAGAAGAAAGGAACGGAACATATTTTTATATAAATATAAATGTGTGTATGTAGTATATACACATACACAAATACACAGACATACGTATATACAAATAAATATCATACATACATATACACACCCATTACAGGATGGCAAAGGGAACTGAAAGGAGGTAAAAAAGATTCAAAGTATAAAAAAATAGGAAGAGGATAGCGATGAGGAGAGTAGGTGGAAGGATTGGAGATGAAATAAGGGTGAGTAGGGTGAGGAGAGGGATAAGGAAGGGGGAGTTCGAACGGAGAGACGAACGGGGGTAGTCCGGAAAATTAAAAGGGAAAGACAAGCGAGCCGAGTCTGTTTGGAATGGCGGATTTGTAGGCGGGGGAGGGAAAGAGAGGGAGGGTGAAAGAGAGGAAGGATTCCGGGAGCGACGCGAGAGAGGAAGGCCGGAGGAAAAAAATTAAGTATCGAAGTGGAAGAGAGGGAGGGGTGAAACCGAGGACTGGGGGGGGGTTCAGAAGCAGCTCGTGGAAGAAGATAGCGGAGCAAGGGGAAGGGAGGGGTCATGCACACTGAGAGGTCGGGGTGCAGATTTTTCCACGGCCACCGTGGGTGGGATTTGAACGTTTGCGATTGGAGGAGTGAGGGGACGGAGGAGTGGAGGTTGAGAGAGATGTGGGGAGAAAGAAGGGAAAAGGGAAGGGCAAAAAGGTAGGTGAAGGGGTCGACGGATAACCTGGGGCTGGAAGATGAGGTGCGAAAGGGGGAGGACGGAATGAAAAGCGAGGTGGGAGCGGGAGGACGACTGGGCCGACGACGGGGTCATGGGGAAAGCGGTTGAAGCGGCGGCGGCGGCGGTTGGGGGGGGGGAGGGGGGAGGAATGCATGGCGGGGATTACAGTCGAAATGTGGATGGAGTGGTTAAGAGAGGGAGAGAGTTGCCGCTGATTACTTCCGACGCAAAGCGATCCCTAGTTGTGCCATTCCTCTTTTTTTTTCCTATCTGCTCGAGCACGCCCGAGTATGAATTCGTATGTGTGAGTGAGAGCAGCAGAGGGCGTTGGCGTTGAACGTTTTTTTTGTAATTAATGGCGATGAAGGCTCCGTTAAAAACTGATAGTAGGACTGAGGGTATTAAATATTGTGTGGAAACAACAAAATCTTTCTCCGCGTAAATGATAACAGAAGGGAACGTGGATTCCAGATGGATTGATGGCCGCAGGGAGCGATTAATAACTCGGTTGAACGTCACCACGGTGATTTTCATAGAGAAAGTTATTGATAAATTTAGCTGCGATTTCGAAAATTTCATAGAGCTTGGCATCATGAAGCTGAATTAGGTTTTACAACGTAGATTTTTTCAGAATTAAGTTTGTGCCAAAACTGTTTCTTGATTAAACCTAAAATGCGGATGATTAACAATAATTTAATAAACTACATTTCAAACTGAGGCTTATGCATGAAATTGAGATCGAATGATCTAAATGAGCTAAACTCTTCTCATAAAATTTATAACAATAAAATATACTAGCAAGAGGATAACTAATATAAAACATAGACGTTAATTTTACACTTTTAACTGCAACTTTTAGAGCATTTAAGGAGGAAGGAGGATTCTTTGCGATTAGTTTATCAAAGCAAAAGTAAAAAAATTAATGTTTTATAGGGAGACCACAAGGTGGTAAAAAAGGACAATTATGGTACACCTACTCAACTTCTCCTGGCCTATAATATGATTATGGAGGCCAAACATTCAATCATATTTTAAATTAGGGAATTCAGTTCTTTAAATTCTCGGACATTTACTTAGAAGAGCAGACAATCGTTGAATTATATTCTCCAAACGTGACTTTAAAAGTTTTACTTTTGAAATCATATAATTAAATCTAATAAAACTTTACCTCAAACTGCTGTATATTGTTGAGATATTCTTTCACGTATCTCAAAATTTAAATATTCATATAAGAATAGGAATGTAGACTTGTCTGAATTACAAATTGTTAATATTCATTTTTCCAACTTTCCATTAGGTTTTTATCGAGCCTCCTCAATACAATTTTTTTCACTCCATAAAGTTCACTTCATTGCTAATGAAGGCATCAAAAACGTCAAAGCCTCCGCAATATGTTCATTCAACTTGACTCAGAAAAAATCCTCCCGCGGATACATGGGGAAACCTTCATTAAATGAGTGCCAATAAAACAATGGTTAGAAGTTCCTTTATTGAAATCCCATTGATAGTGTTATATATACTACTTGAATAAAGAAACCCTCGAAAGGGCGAAAAAGAAGAAAAGATAAAAAGAAATGACAGCAAGCAATAAAACCGACATCAAATGCCCAATCGCAACCGATGAACAGACAATATTGAAGCAGGGGCCTTTTTATTCTCTCTCACTCTCTGTCCCGCACCTCTAACTCTGTAACAGGGCACAGAAAGGAAACACAAGATATAGATAGCGATATCACGAATGTATATACATATGCGTACACGCACGTAAATAAAAACTCGTATATGCGTATACACACACACACACATATATATATTTAAAAAATATATATATACCTGTATATTTCTATATTTATTTATTCATATTTTTTCAAATACCTGCATACACAGATATATATATATATATATATATATATATATATATATATATATATATATATATATATATATATATATATATATATATATATATATATATTTACATTTGTAATCAGCTCAAAACAGCCTTCCCCACCTTTCCTGTGTTGGTCTTTTATGTGTTTTCCTATCCCCTTTCCTTATATGTCTATTTCTATGTGCGAAAATAATATTTGTTCGCCGTATGGCGGGATTTTCGAGTTTGAATTATTATTAGGTAATCTACCGTTTAAATATATATATATATATATATATATATTCTACATTTGTATATTTATATCATGTGTATGAATGTATACATTTGCACATGTACGAGAGAAGGGTAGTGTATGTCAGGGGCGACTGAGGAGGTGGGAAGTAGGCACCCACGATTGCAAACATTTTCCGGCGCCAAAAGGAGTTCCAATCGCACTCGTGAAGCAGAACCACTTGGACTCCATTTCTTACTTTTCCCGATCCCTTCTTTCCCCCTGCCCCGATCGCGCTCCGCCTCACACCCGTTCCCCTTTTGCTCCCTCCTCCTCCCTCTTGCCAGACGATCCCCTCCCACCCTATTCCTCCCTCGCACCTCAGTCCCCAACCCGCTCTACTCCATCCCCACCTTCCTATACACCCCTCGGGGAGGTTTCCTGAGCCGTATCCATGTCAACATAAAAGCATTTCCTGATACCCACCTTAGAGCTCACCCTCTCTCTCTATCTCTCTCCCCCTATCCTTTCTCCATCCTCTCTCTCTCTCTCTCTCTCTCTCTCCGACTCTCTCTATCTCTCTCTCCCAGTTTCTCCTGCCGCGCCGTTACCTATCCCTCCCTCTCCTGCCTTTCCACCACTCCCACTGCTTCCTTCTCTTTCTTCCCATGCTTTCCCAACCTCAAAACTTGCGAGAGCGAACCTCAATCTCTCGCTCCTTTCCTGGATCTCTCTCTCTCTCTCTCTCCCACGCGACACTCCCCCGTTACCCCATCGTTCCTTTCCTCCATGCCACGTCCCACAACGACTCTCCGCTCCATTCCGCCTTATCGGAACTCTTCTTTGCCGTTTCTGCCACGGCTCCTCAGACCTCTCTTCCTCTCTACTTCCTCCGTCACCGAGCCCCTCTCTCTACCAGTCCTCGCCGAGCGTCTCAGCCCCCTACCGCCCTGCCCAGCCCTCCTTCACTCGCTTCCACCCCATTCCTCATACCGCCCTCTCTCGACCCCCGCTCCACTCCCCCACCTGACTCCCACGACCCAGCGCCACCTCTTTCCTATATTCAGTCCTCCAAGCCCGAAGAGGAGGAAAAAAAATAATCTTATTTCCCGCATCCCCTTCCATTTTTTCACTTCCTTCTTCACTCCCTCCTCATCCTCCTTCCGCTAAATTCTCTAACCCACGTCCCCTCTCTCCCTCCCACCCCCGCCTCTGCGGAAGAGAGAATTCCCATAACGTGGGCCCATCCTTCATTCCTCTGACTCCATCGTCCTCTATTTCAACTTCTTGCATTTAACAAAATATTTTTCACGTACACCTTATGAAATATTACACAAGAACCTTTTCACGACCCGCCCGTGTCAACTTTCTGAAAGCGAAGCACCTTTTTTTATCAAAAAATATGATTTTTAAGCAAAATAATGGTGCTGCAAAAATTTCATGATACGCCGTTAAAATTTTGGTCGTAAACCTAATAATTCTGAAATAGAATTTCAAAGCATAATATACCTACGCATGGAATTATAAATCATATTATGACGTAGTTAATTACCATGTGAATCTGCATAATTTAATATTGCCAAAACGTATTTCACACGTTTCATGCTATAGCGGAATTCCGTGATTTACATTTGTTCAGAAATAATTTTGTGAATGATTTCAGTACTGTTGTAATGCGAATATATCGAATTTAATTTTTATTGCTTTCTCAGAGAGTTTAAATTGTTGTCATTCCACAACTGCTGTACTAAATCACTTTAGAAATTTTATGTTAACCATACATTCTCACTACTTTACGCCCAGTTATGACCAAGATTATATCTCGTACTCATACCTAAAGGTGAGGTGATCCTCCTGATTCGATAAATGTTACTTAAGGAGTACTTAAATATATACATATATATATATATATATATATATATATATATATATTACATATACATATATACATATATATATACATATATATATGCATATATATATATATAAACCATAAACACAGTATTCAACCCGAAGGTCGGTTTAGTAGGTAATGGTAGAGCTCACCCATGTACCAAGCCCGACGGCGTGTGAATATTCACACATCAGGGTAGGGGGGCCAGTTCCTTTCCCTGTGCCGGTTATGGTTAAATGGTTTCCCAGGAAGAACCGGTACCCGAAAAATCAACTAGCTTGGGTGGAGCTGCAGGTGCCCAGAGTTCCTGGTATGCAGGTGCCCGGGACCCTCCGGTCAGTAGTCCAACGCTCTACCCACTAGACCACTGCGACCCGCTATATATATATATATATATATATATATATATAATATTGAAAATGACGCACTCCGGCGACGCACAAACACACAAACACTAGGTTAATAAATATTAAACACACAGAAACATAAAAGAAGGACACTTACAGTAGATATTTACGTTTCGACGGCACGGTCGTCGTCATCAGAAGCTTCTGATGACGACGGCCGTGCCGTCGAAACGTAAATATCTACTGTAAGTGTCCTTCTTTTATGTTTCTGTGTGTTTAATATTTATATATATATATATATATATAGAATAAAACAGATAACGCGTAAAAGGACATTGTGTGAAATTCCACCAGCTTCTCGTATTCTGTTGAGCTAACTCTTCTTACAATATGTGCCTTCCAGAAATATATGTTTCTTAAATTCTAATTCATTGTATAAGTTAGTGTATATATATATATATATATATATATATATATCGATGATGCGGAAAGCTTAAATCATCTACACTGTGAGTGTCCTTTTACGTGTTATCTGTTTTATTCTGTGTTCTATTGTGCCGTCCAAAAGTTATATTGCTCTCGTGAGTACTTCCGCATCATCGATATATATATATATATATATATATATATATATATATATATATATATATATATATATATATACATAACTTATACAATGAATTAGAATTTAAGAAACATATTTATGGAAGGCACATATTGTAAGAAGAGTTAGCTCAACAGAATACGAGAATTTCAAGAAACTGTAATAGTAACTTTAACGGAGTCACCCGTTATGTGTGCATTATAATGCAACCATTTCAGAGAGTAAAAATCATTCGCCTTGACCGGGATTCGAACCCGGATCCCTCGATATCCGGCCGAGTGCTTTAACCATTTAAGCTACCGAGACGTCCTCTTACACTCTGAAATTTTGGGGGCTTTAAAGGAACAAGATGTTATGACGAAATACCGTACATACAATGTCACAGGCATTCGTAGTCGTGCGCGACGCGCCACAGTCCACGATGTTAATAAAGCCAATTTCAAACAGGCTGTTCATACCTTAGACAAATGTCTTTTGTCTAAGGTATGAACAGCCTGTTTGAAATTGGCTTTATTAACATCGTGGACTGTGGCGCGTCGCGCACGACTACGAATGCCTGTGACATTGTATGTACGGTATTTCGTCATAACATCTTGTTCCTTTAAAGCCCCCAAAATTTCAGAGTGTAAGAGGACGTCTCGGTAGCTTAAATGGTTAAAGCACTCGGCCGGATATCGAGGGATCCGGGTTCGAATCCCGGTCAAGGCGAATGATTTTTACTCTCTGAAATGGTTGCATAAGAATACGAGAAGTTGGTGGAATTTCGCACAATTAACAGCCGAGGGAAATGCTTTATTAGTGTTTCGTCACAACATCAAGTCACAACTTTTCAGAAAGAACATCTATTACAGCAAAAATTTTTGTTTATCTTTAGCTATGCACCGGTTAAAATGCTACAATATATTCATCATTTCAATTTCAAAGATTCCCATAAATGCTGGACGAATCTCGTTCATTAAAGCTTTCAACAAAATGGAGTAATGAACCCTAATCGGCATTCACCACAGAGGTATCTAGGAAATTGTGAAAAATCCTGCATCAGTCATCCAATCCTGGGCCTCTCATTCCATGGAAACGACCAACTATCTCACGCATGGCAATCCTACAAACACTTATTCGTTTTACCGTACCCCTCAAGAAGAACACTCGGACGAGCATCCGGATATATTGTAAAAAAAAAGTAACACTGAATTAAAACAAGGCCACCGAAATGCGAATTTAATACGGCTGCAGCGGACGCTAGCGCCGAGCGCGATGCAAACCACCCCAAGCCTTCACCCCTTCCACCCTTTCCCGGATGTTACCCAATCCTCCCCTCTATCTCTGTGAAACTCCCACCTCTCCCCACCCCCCCATCCCGGAACTCACACTCCATTTCATCCCTTTTCGTTCCTTTTTTTCTACACTTCCAATTTAAGCCATCGCCTTCCATTCCACCCCCGCGCGCGCACACACACGTCTGAAAACAGTTCCGCTTGCCTTGAAATGACCCGCAGATGTCCGCCGGTGTACGGTCGTTAAGCCTGAGCTGAAGTGGAGTAAGGGCGATATGGAAGCGCATGAGCAGGAGGACAAATTTTAAAGGGTGGAGAGGCAAGATTGAATGGACAATGATGAGCGAAGACGAGAAAGAAAAAATATCGGCGAGAGAGGAGAGCACAACGCGGCAGACCCAGAGTTAAGACCACACCCATTCTGCAGTGGGTGTGTGTTTCATCTTGCGGCACGCATACCATATCTGGAACAATTAACCGGCAAGGGCGTACGGATTCTTGCGTCTTTTTCCTATTATAGTGAGCCCCAGCGAATGCCGAAGTGGGCGACCGGTTTTATTTTAATTTATCAATTTACCTCCCCGGAAGATATTTACACTCGAGAGTCCGCAATTACGGGAAAGGGAAATAACCCCAAATAAAAACGTTGCGATTCATTGAAAATATTTTTCTAATCAGAGAAAACTTTCATCGATTTGAATTTTTATCCACCTCTATGCTCCAAAAGGGGCGAGCACCAGAGAAAGCCCTTGAGATGAAAATGAGAAGGGGTGAATGACCTGCCGGAATATTCTGGAATAAATTTAGATAAGTCCTGGTCACCACGTTGAACCTAAAGGGTGTTGAAACATTGATCGAGAAACTCGAAATCTTATCGTCCATACAAATAAAAGTGCCTCCAGTGGCACATTGGCAGTCATTCCTTCGGTGCTCTTTGTTTATAGCTCTCCTTAATGCCTAATGTCGTTCTTTTCACAAATTAGAAATAAATAATTGACATCGTAGACATCTAAATAATATACGATCATCATACTCAGTACTTAAGGACCGAAATAGAATTAATTTCCAAGAACCGAATGTGTTTTAAAATTGCCAGAAGCAACGCATTCCAATTACGCAATTCCGCCGCCGCTCTGCTGAATTACGCACTCCTTGTGAACCTAAATCTTAAAGTTAAACATTTTGAAGGCAAACGAGTCATCATAATTTAATTATTTAATGCTGATCGTGCTGCCATAGATAATATATTTGAGAAGGAACCAAAAAACGTTGCTAATGATGCACAGACGGCGACGGAAAATTTTATGAAAAGAACCTTGAACAAGAAAATAAAAATAATCTGAAAAGGTAAGAATGTCATTTGTTATGGAAATGATCGCGGATTCTTTTTTATTTTAAGATAACCAGATGGCGTTATGGAAAAACACTCCAACGTTATATAACCGCTCGCATGATTAATGTGTATTTCCATATATAGCTATATATCTTTCCTCCATCCAAACCCGTCATCTCCCGGTGATGATAACGGCGATGATCTCACGGCAGGCGCTCACCTTCCGACACATTACAACCCCCGATTCCCTCACTCCCTTCCCCATCCACTCCGCCCCCTACAATAATCACAGTCCATTTCGTCTTCCCCCGTCATCCTTTCTCACTATGCCACCCCTTCATCGCTCTTCCCTGCCTCCTTTCCGTCCTCCCACCCGCCTGTCCCATTTCGCTTCCTCCCTTGCCCTCCTGCGCTGTTACTTCTGTCATTGACACTGTGGAGTCCCGGACTGTTAAGCTAATTCTCAATCTACGCACCACAAAGCGGCGCACACACAATCATCACACACTCCAAGTGCATAGAATTGATTCGCACTCTCATAAATCATTTCCGACAATTTTCATTCATTCACAGGGTCCGTTTCGTCACTTTTACATTTCCAGGCTCCTTTCCCAAATAAAAGTAATGCTTGGTTATCGTCGATATTTTTACCATCATTTAGAAATTAACGCTTTTCCTAAACCTTTTCCTAAAATCCCTTTCCTAATATTCCTAAAAACCATTGATAAATTTCTTCGCAAAGTATGAGAGACGACTGGAATGATACATTTTAGCCGGGTCAGAATCAAGTGCTTTCCCAGTTTTTTTTTATTCTCACGTAATAAAATGTAACATACTTAAACGCTGGAATCACTTGCATCAAGATGATTTGATTGATTTTTTCTATAATTCTGTAATTTTAATAAGGCTGATTTATGAATTAGTATGTATGTAAAATATTTTTCAGAGCACGCTATGATGATAGTGGTCACATACTCGTTCTGACGGTTCTTTATGACGCCCAGCCCAATAATAATAAAGATGAAAATTTGAATATGCAACGTCGTTTTGCATTGCTCGAAAACTTCGTCGTTGAGGCAAGAGAATAATTTCAAAGGGAAGAATTTATCTCTCATGGAGAAATCATAGAGAAAATTGATCGAAATAAAACTAAGGATGAAGCTCTAGGCATGTTACATTAACAGAGACCCGTGTTGGGAGAAATTCGAAGGAAACAGGACAAGGGGATGTAGGAGATACTTAGGCTGATGAGTGTAATTGAGGGGAAAATGTCGGAACATCCAGGTAAAGGGAGAAAAATATAAGTATTTTGGACGGAATTAAGGGAATTAGAAAGATACAGAACGGAAAAATCAGTCGTTACGTTCAGCTAGAGATCTAAGAATATTTTGTGTGATGCTCGTGAGGGCATAGTAGTAAAGTGATAAGTGGTCCCATGATCCATCCCTACCCTAAACGGATCGACTACTACCAGTAGTAAATGATACAAAGGTCAATTCAGAGTTCAAATTTGTAACAAGTGATTATTTATGTGTGTACACGTGCATATTTTCCAGCTATCGTAACAGAGGCGTACTCTTGATTCGATGTCTTCATGCTAAAACTAAATATCCTCTTGATCAAACCCTTCCCCGTTTACCATCGTATTGTTTATTTTCCATCCTTTTCTGCCCGTCGCCACTCCCATTCTCCTTTTTACTCATCCCATTCTCTCCTTTCCCACTCTTCTTTCACCTCGAGGGAATAACTCATCCTTCTCCACCAGTTTCACCTCCTGTCGCCTCTCTCCCACTCCTCTCAATCGTTCTTTCCATTTCCTTTTTATAACTCGCAGCGAGAAGGCCATCCCGCCCGCCACACCCACCCCCACATGCCGAGAACACGCCCTCTTCCCTCTCCTACTCCATATTCGTCGCCCTTTCCTCCCCCCACCTCCTCCCCTTCCTGCCCACCCCCCCCAAGTCCGCTTAGCGTAACAACTTGCCCCCTCGCTCAACCTTTTCATCTGTCATCCCGTTGCCCCCACACCCATCTCCCATCACGTCCCTTTCCACGCTCCCATCTTCCGTCCGCACCTCCGCAACCTCCCATCCTCCCCGGGTAACCTTCCCGTCCGTCCGTCCCTGCCTCCCGCCCACACGTCCGCAGAACACCCTTCTCTCTCACCATCCCAATCCCCGCTCCGTAGCCACCCCCAGTGTCTCCCTCTCCCAGTGGCGCCACCTGTATGTCCGGCGCTTAATTGACCGAATCGAAAAGCAGCGAGTGAGAGAGTTTTGAAGGGTGATGGCGGGCAGCGAGGTGGGTGTGTGTGTGTGTGCGTGGTGGTGGGGGGAGGAAGCACTGATGGGGATTTTTCTGAGAGAGGGAGGACAGTAGTGGAGGGAGAGGACGAGCGAGACGGGGAAGGAGAGAAGAGGGAGGATGACTCCTGCGAGCCACGTGTGTGAGTGCGCGCGCAAGTGATGTGTGCGTGTCGAGGGAGACTGTTGGGAGGACACGGAAAAGAGCCGACCTTTTTTAATGAGGTGTCGTCCACAGTTACGGTCACTGAGTCACGTCTGAAAGGTATCAATGGATGCGCAGAAATCCGTGGAGTGCCGCCCGGCGAACAGGATGAGTTAGTGGGACGGTGGAAAGGAGAGCACCGCATGAAAATGAGGAGATATGTGTGTGCGTTTGTGGTATCTTTATTCATATATGTATACGAATATGTGTATAATATATATGTACACATAGGCATATCGCTGCCCTTTTCCACGCGTCCGTGAGTCGTCCACTAAGTGTCGTTTACACGTGGCTTCTATGGCGTTTCGCTTCATTTTATTTTTAAACCATCCTAGTCACCAATCTTCATTTAAAAGGTCTTTACATCCGCAATATTTTTTTTAATCCCAAGAACTCTTAATGAGTTTCGCTATTATTTCTTTTTCTTCTGAAACTGTGTTGTCGCATTTTGGAATCGCTCGGCTGTCACCAATTAAAATGACTTGACCGGATGGAGAGATATAATTTTCCTTGAAAAGCGGAAGGATGGGGACGATGTTTACGCTGATATCCGCTACAGAAGTACTCGATTCCCTTCTTTTTTGTTGCATTATCCATGGGTATATTTCGTCATATTTGAAGAGATCTAACGAGAGAAGGTTAGCTGCTTTTGTTTCACATCGTTATACGTTATCAATGCTAATATATCTGTTTACACAAACGTTTTATCACAAGAGACCGCACGCATCAGCGTACAAAGGTAAATCTCAAGGAATACGAAGGAAAACACCGGTTATTTTGTTCGAATTTCTACCTCATTAAACTCCTTTTTTATTTTGCAATTTAACTCGTAGTTCGGAGTCCAACTTTATTTGCGCGGTTAAATGTCAATTAAATTGGTTGCAAGACTCAACAATACATGTGTAAAGAAGACAGTTTGAAAAGAGAAGTTTAAACTGTCAAACAGGTATCGTTAACACAAAATATTTCCCTCTTTGCGGTATCAAAATAAATATATTTTTTCATAAATATGGACAAAATTTTAGGTTGGATAAATATTTACTCACTCTATGATATATTTGTTAAAAATTGAAAATTGCATGTGGTTATCTCAAGTTCTGTAAACCAAATACTAATTACAAAATATAGAATAAAATTTACACGACCACGGGGTAAGCCAGATTCAAATATCTTATGCCTGATTTTGAATAGTTCTAAATTAATTAATATTTACTATGCGATAGGAACGTCCACACAATGGATACTGAAGGTAATTGCCTAAAAATTATAAGGAAATTAAAATTATAATTAAATTTGTAATGTAATTATGGCTAATGTAATTAAGTCATGTTCTTTATCCCAAGGTACGACATCACACATTATAAGTAATTTAACGGATAATAAATTTCAAGTTAATCAGAATTATGTGACCCGTCAATGCTGACATAAAATAAGTTTTGCCTTATTTTGATAAATGTATGATTTTATACGTACATGATTAAACTAAATATAAACCAGTTAGGAAAGAGGCACTACGATTCCAAATTATTACTAAAATATAATTGACAATAGTGGAAACGACATTCCTTTAAAATTTCTCTCTCATGTTTCTTTCGTGAAATTTATATTATTCTTTCGTCATCCATTAGATTAATACCTTTCTGATACATTTTACTATTGGTGTGGAAATGAATTCAAAAGAATGAGAAGAATGTACAGAAAGAATGCACCTGTTTAATCTCTCTTCGTATGAAAATGTTTTGCGTTTTCATTTACACAGTATTATTGTAATTCAACTCGAATTGTGTATAAGTAGCAGCAGATTTAGGGGAGGCGACCGACCGCTAAGGTCATTTGCACCATTAGGGATGATGGGAAAGGAGGCAGCGTGGAGAGAAACCCGGCGTTGTCATTAGCCTACTCTTGCCGTAAGGCGCCAAGGGGTCCGCAGTTTAGCGTCCAATCCGATGGACGTCGTACTCACTCAAAGTTCTCTCCGTAAAGTACCTCAAGTAGGGGTCGGGATACTACTGAAAAATGTCTGTCGTCCCCAGGATTCGAAAACTGGGCCCTCTCCGTGGGAAGCCAGTACGTTTGCCAACGCGACATCCCGATCCCCTCGAATGGTGAATCAATGTGTATTAACTCCAGATGTAAGGTTTGTTAATAAACAAGCAAAATGTGAAATTCTAACTAAAAATTGACTTCACTAAGATATTCTGTTACTAATAATAATTTTAGTAGCAAATTACGGACTCTACTTCTCCAAAGAATTATTTTTTCCACTCAATGGTTTTTCTTCGTCGCACTATCTTTTCTTCCCACAACTCTTCCCAATTCTATTCTATTCTATTTTACCTTTGAAATGAGATATTCGGTAAAGATCAGCGTCGTGTGTTTTTATTCAATGAATAAACAGGGCTCCGATAAGCCGACTGCATGCATCATTCGCAGAGAAACTCGAGAACCCCTGAAAATCTATTGGTTTAACTAATCACAGATCGGAAATACTGTTAATAGTGGTTCTCAGAATTTTTTTTTTAATTGGGATAAAAATGTATGCTAGAATGGGTATATGTCTGTGTGTGTGTATATATAATTATATGTGTGTGTGTTTGTGTATATATATACACCCATCCTAACATACATTGTTATCGTAGGACGACATACAAGAGGAGAAACAATATGCGGAGATTTTCTCATCATACTGCACCGCAATGTGTACATTGATAATATCAGAAGAATTTTGTTATTTATAAAAACTTTCATAAAGGGAATTATGTTGACAATAAACGCATTTAAAACAAGACCCCACTTTTAACAGATCCGTAAAGAAAGGAAAGATCAAACTATTTTTATTGAAGTTTAGTTAAAGTAGGTATTACTAGGTATAAAATTCTAGATTTTTCCTATTGAGGATAATCATAGATAGGAGGATTTTCAGAAATTTGTTTGTAGAAAAATGGTAGAAGTAAGTTAAACAGAAAGCAATATATTAGAATTCAGGTTACCTTCGAAAAAGTACTGAAAAGTGAATGTAATAAGGATAGATAAAGCGAGCTAAAATGAATGATTTTATGTGAAGTAGGAGGATGCCTCTTTCAAGGGTGATTCAGATCTTACAAAATAGTAATTAATAAAGGCCTATTACAAAGTACTTTTCAATAGTTATGACCAACATATTGTAAAACGATTAAACAGAGTAGTGTATTTAAGCAGACGATTACTTTGCTTCAGAAAAGAAATTGAGGGGAGATAAAAGAGGTTGCCATTACAGTTTCAATAAGGATGCCCATCCTTTATGCTCTACATTCTTGGGTAAGTGAAGCCTATCTGTATTTTTGGGAAAGCAGGTGTGGTCCTGTTCGTATGTCTTCGTACATCCTTTCAAATTAAAATCCTAAACTCTAAACATATCCTAACATCCATACATAAAATCCTAATAGCCCTTAAGTAAAACTCTATTCATTTATGCTTGACCGCTCCATTTGCACTTCATCCATATGCGCAATATTTTGCGAGATGTATTCCCGCCAATGTTTCAGTCGTATCATGGATTATTTTATAATATTTTATATTTTGATTTTATAATATTTAAAATTCAATATAGATAAAATATGTAGCAAACAGATTAAGACCTCAAGACACCGACGATTTGTCTAAAACAGCTCTTTCACAAAATTGACATTTCGTGCTTCAGATTTCGAATATATTTTTTTTTGAATGACTTACACGAGCAGAGCTCGACTTTGCAAGCTGAAATTGATAACACTGATATCGCCCACATTAATGAAGGGAAACTCCCTCCTCCTTGTGAATTGAAATATAATGAAACGCCACCACTCCGGAGGAAAAAAAAATGTCTGACATGCCATTTCCCCAATTTTTCTCCCTTGCATATTCAAAAAAAATTCAAAAAGATGAAGTAAATAGTAATTAGCTCAGCATCTGAATAAAATCCTCAATGGACGGGAATTCGGAAAGACGGAGCGCGGCTATTTTTGTCAATCTCGCATGGAATTCCTTCGGATTCAAGACCTTTTCACTCGACGCTGGAGAAGATGAAAGGGGGAGGGGGGGAGAGAGAGAGGGGGGGGGAAAGGGTAGAAGGGAGGATGGAGGCGCTCTCTTATTTTCGAAAGAATGACGAATTTGAAAGGAGCGTAATGGGGAAGGGATGAAGAGGATGGGTGTGGTTAGCGAGAGACGCAGTGAGTCAACAGGGACGAAGCGGAGAAACGTGGGAAGGAGGCAGCGAGATGCTACTGGGATCGGCGTGGGGAGGAAGGGATGCAGGGTGGAGAGGAGAGAGCAAATGTGGTGCGAGGGAGAGGAGGGTGTATCACTCCAAACAGCGAAGTAGCAGAGATACTGAAGCCCATGATTATTTACAGTCTGAGAGATCCAATTAGCATGACGTGTGATTTTTATCATTCTCTCTCCCTCCCACTCCCCTCTTCCCTCCTTCCACCCCGACTCCTCTTCTCCTCCCTCACACGGCGCCGTCCCTCCCACATAACATCTCCTTACTCTTTTGCACGGATTCTTTTTCTTCGGGGCAGGGATGAAAAAAAAAAAACAGCCTCATCCCACCGACTCACCCAGCTCAGCATGCCAATGCATTTCGCCTGGTCTCACTCCTCACATCTCTCTCGCTCTCTCTCTCTTCCTCCCTCTCTGGCCTCATCCCTTCATCTGTTTTATCCCGCAAGTCACACCCCCATCCCTTGCAGTCTTCTTCTTTCCCTAGTTCTTCCTTGCCACCCGCTTAATTCGAAACTCCCAACTCTTTTATATTTTTTTTTCTTTTGTGAGCCCATAACCAACCCCAGGCCTCAATTACTCGGGGAGTTGCTTTTATTTTGGAAGATAACAATAACTAAAAAAAATATAACTATTTTTCCAAGCACGCGTTCTGATGCATGCAAATTTTTCATACTTTTGCCATTTTTTTTGCCTCATAAGTTCGAGGATTATGGCACCCCTATTGGAATCTGGAGCTGTATTCAGAGTACGAACACGTCTTGAAAAACCTACGTTCGCAAGGTTCAGAAAGTTTCTGTTTTGTTTGTAATTCACTTCACTTTGACTAGGGTTCATATGAGATTCTATCATCATTTTCCTTAAGTCACTCCATAAGTATAGCAGCGTTTTAGTCGTAAAAGAATGTGATTTAGTTGATTAACTAAAGTTAGTGATTTGTAAGTTTATTAACTGTGCGAAGCAAATAACTTGAAAAAAATTGGTATAAAAATTACCTCTAATAAGGTGGATACGTGCAGTTTCATATAATTCGTGAGTACGCAACATTCCTATTCACACTGCATTCAAACCGACCTCCAAGCATTTTAAAACGCTGGGGTTGATTTGAATAAAAGAGAAATTAAATCATACCGTTGTCTACCTAGTATGACTAAAACTTTAAAAATGGGAGGATTCCATTTGAATTTTTTAATATGCATACCTATTTTTAACCCTTGTATAGTGTCTTTATAGGGTTTTAATTGTAAACCTTTAATCAATTAGTTGCTAGCTGCATTCGTTTCAATACCCTTTAAAAACACTTTTGCGGAATTAACGAAGTTATTAACTGGTTCCAGCTACATGACTTGAAGTACGTGTATTTTGAATAAAAAACTGAGATTCCATACACCATTACCATAGACTTTTGATTCTAACCCTTCCTTCTTCATTCTCTCAAACCCTGCCTCTCTGATTCACTCTCCAACCATATCGCCTGCGCATATTGGACCAATGTTCTTTGAATTTTGATTTTTCTGGCCCCCTCAAGCGCAATTTGTCGTACGATTACCACCAAACCAGTACTTCCAACACCGAATGCTCACGTTTCAGATCATGGTTTTCTTTCGCGTGAATAATTTCAACAGAATGAAATATGAATGTTAGCTTTTTCCTGGGAAGCTCAAGAGTCTTAAATAATTCCTGCGATTTGAACGTTTAGGGTAGAAGATCCGAAATTATGACTTCAACGCGACTCGCTCGACGTACAAGTCGTAAGTTGCAGGATCGAATTGCTCTGTAAAAGGGCGTGGCCTTGTTTAATTTATGTTTTCCTTCGATGATGATACCGATTTTCATCTTTACTACATGGAATATACTGTCCTTGTGACACTGAGGTGTCAGTTTTTGCATTCAGTTTACCAAGCTGTGCACAGCCTACAAGCTATCCACATAGTTCTGGGTGTGGTGTGTGTTGAAAATACGGCAGTGTCAAAATTTTGCTCAAGTGTTCAATATTGAAATTTGCGACTAAAATAAAAAAATGCCAGCAAGAATTCCCTACTATAAAATGCCTTTAAGGTAGTTCCATTTCGATTTATTAAAATCAAATTTTCTTTTTTTCAAGCCATCGCTTTAAATACAACACGAGGGTAACATTAGAACCGCTTATAGTGTCAACGAAACAACTGTGCCCGTGTGGTTTTGAGAATCAATACTCATAGCATCATAGGGTCCAACTTAAATTTCTGGGCGGTGCCTCAGATGCAGGAAAGGGAGGATATTAAAAAGAAAAAAAAATCTATATGAATATAACAACCGAAGTCGTAGTGCAAAAACACCCTCCCTGAGAGGTAACCCGCACTTTTTTCTTACCCGGAAGTGCATGGAAAGGAATGCACGGCCAAACGTAAACCACAGCACCGGTGTGGAGCCGCCGTGATCAAATAGTCTCAACTACTTATAAGACGCACGGGGTGCCACCTGGAATCGATGCTGCGGAAATTCCCGGCGTGGTATCTCGAAGGAAGGAGAAGAGCGAGGGAAGAGAGAGCGAAGCAGAGGAGGAGGACGGAGGCTGAGACGTGAGTCGGGGAGGAAGCGCGATGGCCCGGGGGGTGGAGGATGGGGCAGAGAAGCGGAAGTCGACGCAATAGATCCCCTCCTGGATAAGACAGGGAGGGACGCGGAAAGACCCGGAAGGGAGGCAGCAAAACATGGAAGGGTGTTTTAAAAAATAATATTTAAAAAAAAACAAGAACCAAGCACGACTCGCAATTTTTTTTTTCGGAAGAAGAAAAAGAGGAGGCGAGTAGGGAGAACGGAAAAAAAGACCTTTCGGTTGGATTGTGAAGATGAGCGTGGAGAAGAGAAAATGCGAGAATAATATGTGGAACGGGAGAGGAAAAGGAGGTGATGGCTCGGACAGCATGAGAGAAAGAAGGATGGAGGAACCTGGGAGGAATGAGGATGGATGTTAAAACAAAAGATGGAGACGCGCTGCAGTCACGGAATTGTTAATCTTCTTTTCCGCCTAAGCTCCCAGCCGAAACTTTCCACTGCTCGTCTTAGCTCTCCTGCTCCATTTATTCCACACAAATTCCTCCTTATTTTTCCTTCGCTTCCCTACTTTCATTCCACCCACTGGTCATTCCTCCTAAGCGAGCAAAGTCTCACACTTGGATCACGGAAAAGTTATTAACGCAGAATGATACTGACTAATACCCACTGGGTACTATCATCTTGCATCTTAAGAACAGTTGACACCCATGGTGGATAAACCATCTAGTGTTCAGGCAGTCCATTAATAGTGCACTACTGAATAAAAAAAATGAAACCAAAAAGATTTATTTGCCAACGAAGCAATATTTCGGAGATTTGCAAATGCAATAGGGACCCTGTATCCAAAAATAATACACGACTTCCCAACAACGGCAGAGTTCACGTTGAATCTCGAATAATATAGTATACAACGCAGTTAATAACGGGACGATCTTAGTCAGTGATCACTAAATGCAATCTTACCATTATTCTAGCGGTAGTTTCGTGAATATTTAAGTGTATCGACGACTTTCTTCAATTAATAGCTGTAGGTTCGTGGGTTCAAATGCCCCTTGACGCCTTTGGAAAATTCTATTGTAAAAGGTCAAACGGTGTCACTTTCTGAATACGTGAAGGTGAATTTTATGTAAAATCGGCATCAATAAGGAAAGGAATTAGCTCTCTTAGCCTGAAAACGTGAATTTTAAGAATCTTAAAGCTTAGTTCGTGTTGAGCTCTATGAAAACCGAACTTCAAGTTTATTGGTGTCGCTGTTAATATACGACACGACGTTTACGCAACTCTTCTAAAATTAATTAAAATTAGCAATTTTCCACAATTTTTGTGGAAAATTTCTCATTTTAATTAATCATGTTATTCCACCATATCACGCCTGAAACGTCTCTTTTTATCCTTCTAAAATTGGCTACATTTAATGGATAAATTACACCCACTAAGATATAACCTGTTTATATTAATCGAATTATAATAACATAGTGAACTGCACAAATCAAAGTATTTTTAGATACATGGTACATTCCTGTCTTCTCCATCTCTCTTTCTTGCATATTTAAATATTCCATTTCTTTCGGGCCGCGGTAAAACGTGAATCCTGAGTCAGCAAATATTCCATACAGTCAACATCTAACTTCTCATTCCGCGGAGCTTATCATATTTTCCAACTTTTTCCTAACCCTTAGTTTCGGCAATCTCCCAATGCTACTCATTTCAGCACTGCTTAATCCTCCCCTGATGCTCATCTCATCACTGCATTCGAACACATCTGTGTTATTATCTGAATGTAGCGTCTGCTTTATTGATGGCGAAACGTTCCGCATATTGACAAATACTCGTCATTTCAATATTCCACTCACGTTAAAAAAATTGGTGTTCTCGAGTAGTGAAAACGATGAGTCAATTTGGAACTGTGAATGTACGGATATTGCTAAAATTCTATTTACCACTGATTGCCACAAAGCACTGTAGTCGGCTTCAGTGGAGTGTTGTAATGAATACAGATTAGAATAAGATGGTAAATTATTCACGTTATAACTCCTTCCTGGCTGGGTAAGTGGAAACGCTGCACAACATGAGCAAAAGGATATTTCCTAAAGCTCTTTTACTTTTCCATCGCGACCCACGCGCATTCACATCATCCCTCCATTTTCCACCAACTTTTGTCCTTCCCGTCCCGAGTTTTTATTTGGTTCGCCCTCACATCACCCCACACAGAAGTCGCTTCAACACCCGTACCCTCTCTCAATTGCTGCACAATTTCCATAAAGACAGTAACCCTCTCCCCATAGCGTTTTCAAGTCGTTCGTATATACCTGCGCTACTCTCCACTGAAACCCCCACCGCGTCTCGCCTTTCCCTCCGAAACTTCGCTTACTCATGTCCGTCCCGTCGTTCTCCGGTTCTTCCTATCCTCTACATCCGTGGAACACGAGTACAAGTGCACCACGGTCCCTTCTCCGGTCGCATCTCGCCCGGCGAGCACACGGCGCTCTCGCCCGCGGCGCCTTCACTTCGCTTCCTCTCCAGCTCGTTCCGACTCTCATCTCACGCCACCCTTCGCCAACCTCTTGCCCATCCTCCAACTTGTCCTACAATCGACCTCCCCAACTTACACTTCCCAAACTATTTGTATTTTCACTCCCCATTCCACGTCTGTCCTTCCGTATTCCCTACTTGACAAACTCGATTTTCCGTGATCTCGTGCAATTAATCACGCGTAATATCTCGAGGGATATCCTCGACTAATGTGTCTCGCCTCAGTTGACTTGGCAAAACGTCCTCGTTCTCAAATGATGTTTCCACAGTGCGAGGCTACAATTACTCATTTGCGTTAAGGCTCTCTCTAAGGACGTTGGAAGTTAAGGGAACAAGCCTTGTTCCCTATTCCCCCCGCTGTATTTTTACTAATCGAAGAGTTATTCGAGAAACTTCTTGAATCGATATTTTATGAGTTGATATTTGGGTTTGATGATGCAAATTTTTTTACTACCTTCACAGTTAATTTATTTGTTGCGCTGACAATGGCAACCGCTTACAAAACATTATTTTCTTAGGATTTATTCATGTTTGCAATTCCAATATTTTGTAAAGTTATCCCGAACCTTTTTGGTACTAAGCTTCATCAACTGACGAATAGTTTAAATGTTAACGAATCTCAATTTGTTTTTTGGGTTAAACAAGAAGATGCTTTATATAAAATTCACCGGTAGCGTCTTTATGATAGTTAAAAGAATCGTAGGTTTCTGTGATAAAACCCGCTGAAGTCCCTGCGTTCGTTTACTCCTCTTGTACATTATGCCTTCATTTGAAACGATAAAAAGAATGCGTAAAACATTTGTGGACGTCAAGTATTTTTTAAAATATAGTTCTTTGTAATTGGGAGCAAATATTTTTTTTCTTCCTTAGACATAAGATTGGCACAAGCAATCATACCAGATGTATTACGAGAATCCATTTGCATTTATCATATATATGAACTGATAAAAAAATTCACCGCCAACCTTTCTAAAAACATTTTTTTATTTGAATATCCCATTCCAAGTTCTTTTTAGGAAATTTCAGCAAAGATTAGAATTTAATGTTTAAAATATTGCACGTTTCCGAAACAAACCGATGATAAGAAGCAAACATTATGTTTTTCTTTAGCAATGGCCTTGGGCTCCAAGACCCTATCCATCCTCGGCCCCTACGGTTCTGTCCAATGACCTCTTCCCTTCCACTCTCTTTCCACCTCTCCGCCATCCACCTCCCGTCGCTTTCCTTTCCTTTCGTCTCCTAAGTTCCCTACACCACTCATCCCTCCATCCTCGTTCCTCTTCCACCCACTTCTCAATCTTTTCTTCCTCTCTGTCGCCACCTACGGCCGATCTACTCCACTTCCGCCCTCGTCATTCCCTTTTACCTCTTTGCTGACAATACACCTGCGGGGTTTTGCACACACCTTCCTTCACGCTCTCGTCAGATCCCGCACCCCTCCTCGCCGTCATCTCCCCTAACTCGTGAGGACATGCAAATGGCCAGTAGCCAAACCCCGCGCCCTCACTGTCAAACGAAGCAGTATTGCGCGGTACGAAATAATTCAGCCAAAATTACGGTACGGACGGAACGGTAGGTATTTATGTCACTGAATATCATTTAAGGTGCAATACGGTACGGCAGTGGAGAACAATTTACTTAAACCATTTTATATCTCACGCATCTAGAACACGTATAGCACATCACCTTTTTAGGAAATTCTTTAGACCCAGTTGGGAAGAGTAGCAAAATGTGCTCTATCAAACATTTCCTTGAAATGTACGATATCAACAAAAGCATCCTGAAAGGCAGCTATAGCTCTTTTTATAAAACATTCTTAACGTTACTGTCAACTATGATTAAAGGGAAAAGTAAAATAACCTCATCAGAAATTTATTACAACATAAATCTTATTTAAAGTTTATATCATCAAAAAACATCAAATAAAAGTAAGGAAAAGAATCACCTACACAATACTAACTGACACGCATTTAAGCATTCAAAATTAAAAATGATTGTTTTGGAAATAAATTTAGCCATCGAGAATGTAGCCTCCTTTGGTACAAAACGATTTACTCTAATTAAAACAGCATTACGAGTTACCAGAGCGTGCGTGGCAGAGGGTGTTAGAACATTGAAAAATACATCTACAGCATACCCTGCAACCCACCACATAGGCATGTCGAAAGTTGTTGGGTCAGAAGCCATTAGGGTTGATAGTGACCTCTGAATGAGGAGAAGGTAGCAAGCGTAGGAATAGAAGAGGATGAAGCAAAGAAAAATTAAATGGAAAATTAATCTTTCAACATGATTATCTCAATGGAGATACAGAATCTAAAAGGGTGAATAATGAAGTGCTCATCTAAGGCGTGTGCGAGATGAATAATATGGTTTACTGCGTCTTTTTACATGTTAAATATTTATTTATTGATGATAGCCTCGGCTATCATTTTTAGCTGGGATGCTAACTATATGCTCCACATTGATTATTCTATCAGTTCTGGAGATAAATTTGCAACCCACTGAGAACATTGAGCACTACCTACTCTAGTCTAGAATAGCGAATCGACTCATTCATTTACCAATTCCCTTTATCTTTCCATAGAGGCCAGTTCGAGAGCTGCGGACCCCGGTTTGGTGACCCATACTGAGCACCCGTCCCATCTTCGAGGCGTACGCCGGAGTACAATCTTCCTTCCGTCTGCGGATGACCATATCGCCTCTAGCGCCACCGACGGTCAGCAGGCGAAGCGGCACCTTTTCATCCCCCACAAAGGTGAGTAAGAAAGCCTTAACATCGATTTCGAGGAAGACGGGGGAGAAAGGGAGAGAGAAGAGGGAAGGCGAGGGAAACAAGAGGGAGAATAGGAGTCGGGAGGGTGAAGAAGAGCCCCGCCGAGTTGCTGTAGAAAAGCTATGCAATCTTGACGCATGGGGCCTTGACATAGCAACTCTTGACATACGGGTTATAAAGCGACCCTTCATGGCCAGGTCGCGAGATTCGAGCGAATAACAAACGAGGCACTAAATCATGGATGTGTGAATGGTTGCCTCCTCCTTTCCTTTTCTTTCTCTCTCTCTTTTTCGCTTCCCTTCTTATCTCTCTTCCTTTCCTCCATCCGTCATTCTCACAATACCCCCACAATGCACATCGTCGTTTGTGACGACGCCCGAGCGTGGGGACAAGTTCTTCCTTTTCCTCTCCTCGAACGTCCTTGGATATATACCCCCAATCTCCCATGTTCTATCGCGGAATGAGCACTCTGCAGGTCGATGACGCAAAAATTATTTTTTTTTACGAGGAAGAATGGTACGCACCTAAGAGATGTAGGGATATACCCTATTTCAAGTGATCGCTAGTGACCATAGACGATTTAATCATAGTCACCCCCCACAAGTCACCTTTTCATGGGTGAGTTTGACTTTGTGCGGCATAATTTTCTGTTCCCACGCGATCATTAAACGGAAGGTATCAGCAATTCGCGTGATCGAAATTCGTTTCGAAAAAATCGTTTTGACGAACATTTTCCATGGTTATGACAGTCAACAACTCCCGCATATGATTAACATATCCCCATCAAATTGAAATGTTTGCTATGTCCAACTAATTAGCGACTTTCTATATGCCATATCGAGAACAAATTTAGCACATTCCGTTGCAAAATGATTATGATTATCTGGGAATGATGGAGAGATAAATGTCCTATCAAGAAAAAAACAGAGACATGTTAGAGGTGCCATGTGAATGAAATTGATATTAAATTTGGGATAACCCAAGCAAATCAGGAAGTTAGAACTAGGGATTTCAAGGGTTTATTTTGAAAGCGGGTCCTGATAATGAAGTTAAACGCCGGAATCTGGATCATACATGTATCTAAGAAAAATATTACGTAATCAAAAAGTTATAGATTTCCATTATAGTATGAATCGACTTCATGAAGTCCTGCCTGAAACCACCATTATAGAAAACGAGATCTTTAAAAATCCCGAAGATTTGACTATTTTAGTGGTTGTAAATGTGCATAAAATATTTTATCAGTATTATCTGAGGTTGAACAAAATTTAATTAAAAAAACGAAGCTATAATGAACCAATAATTGGACGTTTGACACAGAAACACGGAGAGAGGATTTCATTTATACAAATCAATACCTATGTCGGAGGAGCATCCTTTAGGCGACTGAAAAAGCATCGTTTCGATAAGTTCAACCTTATAACTTTACACATATCGTTCACAATATTTTTCCAATTAATGCAAAAACATTGGAATCCAATATAACTGAAAGACATGGTAAGATCTTGAGAGTTTTTTTTTGTTTTTGAATAACCTCCTTTTCCTCTCACTATTAACCCTATTTTCTATGTTAATTTAAATTATTTCTATTCATTAATATCCGAATGGAATAAAATACTTTATAGTTTCATATATTTGTTAGTATGCATATAATATTTTCACTAATTAATGAAAAATATATTCAAACGCTAAGTCAACTATTTAAGTCAAATATTTAAGCCAACTATTTAACTCGTATATCACTCACGAAAGAAGGGAAAACCTAGTAAAAATCATGCTTGCAAAAGACGCTTGACATAGGATTGTAATTTGATATTACTTTGTCCCATGCTTCATTTAAATTTAAAAGGCAGTGATCCAAAAACATTCAAATGCTATGGCGTATTCCCGTGCCAAGGAAAAGGTATGAACGTGTTCATTGGTCGCAGCCCTCCCATAAAACTGGGAGTAGTGGCTGGCGATAACCCATCAGCGAAGTAGGGCAGTCACCAAACTGTTGCAGCATTAAACTGGCTGAACACGCAAAAAAAATCTTGGAATCATATTAAACGCGCCCCACAGAGAGGACGCAGCATTTTCTTCGGAGACCGATTCGGGAAACGGATTCTTAAAAATGAAGCTCTTTCTCTTTAACGGCACAAGGGAAAGAATGAAATGGCCCTCTTCTCCTCCGCGATAAAGGATTAGCAAGTGAGGTTTCTCAGATTTCCATTTATCAGCGACCGAGTTGGGGAAGACAGGTCGGTATGTTTTAGTGGAAAGAGAGTGAGAGAGAGAATAACATTACCCCAAGCAAACCTCCTCCCTCTCCCCCCACCCCTCACAGTTCTTCCAATGCCTCACTCCCCGCCTCGCACTTCAACCCCTTCTTCGACTCGAACGGAACAGGCACCGAAAACCCCACCCCCGCGCGGCCATCAACCTCCAATCCCTCCCCGCCATTCCTTCTTCCCCTTTCGCCTCTTCAGCGGACATCAACTCCTCCCCTTTCACCCCTTCCTCCTCGGCTTCTTCCCCCCTCAAATCCTTATTTCCACTCCCACCCTCCCCTTTCCCCAAGCCCCCAAGCCTCTTCGGCGGAGAGACACCGTACCCTGCCTTTCTTTCCTCCCTCCAGACTCCTCCTCTCCGTCTCAGCCCTCCCTCCCCCTCCTCACTTGGCCTTTCCTTTCCTCCACCGGCAACCCTCTTGATCCCACCCCTCCCTTGTCGCTTCCTCCATCCCCCTTCAATTTAATCTCTCCGCCCCGTCCCCCCCCCTGACCCGCAACTCCTCCTCCCTTCGCCAAAAGTCCCTCACTCCACGATCTTTCCCTCCACCTCTCCCGTCCTCCTCCCTCTTCTCCTCTCGCGCCGCCTCACGACCCTCCACTCCCTTTACACCCCAGAGCCAACTCTCTTCTCCTACCCGACTCCCCCTAACCCTCTTTTCACGGCTCGGCCGTTGTTTTCGTATTTTGCCCCCCTTTTACTTTAGTTTAATGTTTGTTCTCAAATTTCCTCGTTGTTTTAATTCAGTTATTATGGTCTCGACGACGGGATGAATGGGAGGAGAAGAGGCCCTAGTCTCAATTTCTTCGGAATGAAGTCGTTTGTCCGTCTGCGTCTCCTCATCGCCCCCTTTCCACTATCTTTTCTTTTGTTTTCCCTCGCAGTCGCGTCCCGCTTACCGCACTCGCTCCGCCTCCGTCTCCATTCCGTCAAACTCTCGACGTCTTTGGCTCTTCTTCCCTCCACTTTACACAATCTCCTGGCGCATGAATTCTCCTTTGTAACTGAGTAATGCAGGTAGGTCTCTGAAAACGTATTTTATTTTCTAATGTAACGAATTGCGTCCACAATAATTGATCTTCATTTCATCCGTGAATATAATGAATAAGTAATATGTAATTAAGGAATCCATATTCCTGGTATAGTATTACTACCGAAGAGAGATTCAATTTTTCTTCAGTCAGAAAACAACACGACAACTGGTTTGCAATACTGTCAATTCCGAGCTAAGCTACAAAATCACACTACCAATAAATATCCAAGCAAGACTATAAATTTCTGTTACCCAAAACTCAAATCATAATTTCCCAATGTTGCATGGCGGGACAGGCATCTGCTATTACTAAATTAGACAATATTCGTATCATACATATATTAGTGAAGTTGGTACAGTTTGAGACATGCCTTAAGGCATGATCCAGTGTGATGTGTGCCACAGAATTAATTAAAATGCTGAGAACCATAGTCGCGATTCGAAAATTTTCTTATGAAACCGTATGCTCCCGTAACATGACCAGTGCAACTTATACACCCTTTCTATGAAGCTATTCCCCCATCGACGGACACAAATCTCGGGCCAGCCCTCCTCATGCCCACATCCTCAACTCTTCTAGTGCGTCCCCATGAAATCATTTTATCTCACTCCCCTCCTTTCTTATCCTCTCTCGGTCTTCCTCCATTTCCCTACTTCCAACCCTCTTTCCCCATCCCCACAAACTCGTCCCCCGCCCCGCCTTACCGCAACCCACTCTCGCTCTTCCTCCCCCGATTTTCCGTTCCCAACTCTTCCCAAAAGTCCTCCATACCTCTCGCTCCCGCTCCCCCCCACTCTATTTCCTTCACCCTCCCCCCGCGTCACCTCCTTTCCCTCCTCCGCAGCCTAAGGCGGTCCTGTTGCTTGGCAACCTCGCCGAGGGGCACCCGGAGCGGTGTGGAGGAGGAGGAGGACCGTGTTGGGAGTGGGAGGAGGTAAGATGGGTGGAGTTGGGAAGAAAATAGTGACGTGGCTGGAGAGGAAGGAGGTGGGGTGGGACGGTGGATGCAGGGGGGAACGCCGAGCTTGGGAGGAGAGGAAGAGCCGGAGATAAAAGGAGCGGGTGTGGAGCGCGGGGGCTTGGGGAGGGGAGGGGGGGAGCAATTCTTCGCGAAGGGCAAAGATGAAGGAAGATGGGGTTGGAAAGGTGTTGGAGGCACCCCGGGTGCGTAGGAGGGTGGGAGGTGAGATCTATGAGCTCCCGCGGACCCCTGCACACCCCCGCGCGCCATCCCCCGGTCCCTTCCTAACTTCTCGATCCCTCCGAAAAGAGGGGCGCCAACGCCGTACCACATCCCCCCTCCCTATCACCCCTCTTCCACGCACTATCAGCGTTATCGAAGGCTACAGTTTTCACAGCATGGCTAATTGGCGGTGCAGGGAAGGCTACCTCTGAGAAGCAGAAACGCCACGCCTGGATGTATTGAGTATGCTCCCATTGATCTGGGGATGCGTGAGTGGTAGTGTGAGTGGCTGTAATGAAGGAGGTGCCAGTGCCTTGATGCCACCGCCAACCCACCCGTCCTCCCCAAAACGTACAAGGTTGGTTATACATGAAAGGAAAATGGGTATCATGTCCCTCTCCTCCTCCTCGGAAAGTTTTTTACGAATTTACTCGAGAGAGGAAGGCACACGAAAGAGGGAGACCAGACTTGAGAGAGAGAGAGAGAGAGAGTAAGGGAATGAGGAAGGAGGCCGGTGGACCAGAGAGAGGGAGAGAGGATAGAAGGGAAAATAGAGAGAATGACCGAAATGAGGGAAGGGCGGGATCTTATCAATTCATAAACTGCTTTGTAGCCTTAATTAATCGTGTATGCATATTTAAGTAGGATATAAATTAGAGATGAAAATTTGAATGATGCGGTCCCATTTTTCTTCCCCCGGTGCCCTTCCTCCTTTCGGGAAGAGGAAGGAGGAGCGAGTGGAGGGGGATTTCCATCTTTTTTTTTCTCCGACCTGCGATAAAAGTGGCGAATAAAAAAATTAGACGCTCCTTATTTTATTCTGGAACGAAAAAATAATTAATTGACTTTTTTCCCAAGTTTTTAATTAAAAATTTTCCGCAAGGGTTTCTTCACGGGAGTCCTGAGATAACAACGGTTTCGTCTTCGTTTGACTCCACTCCCCCACGGCCACCGAGACACAGTGCCTAAACAAAGAATGTTTCATTTATCTTGACGGGAGAAAAATCACAATGTGAGAACGCAGTATCGAAGTATTCTAAAAAGAAGAAACTAGTATGCCTTAATGGTGGATTCGGTAAGTCATAATGTACTCCTGAGATTGCTTTAATAATTTTTAATCTCAAAAATTAATTTATAGTTGTGGAAATTTTTACAAATTTCATTCAATGAGTATTGCAAAAGATCCAGCAAATTTATAAATAATATCACGAACTAGAAAAAAATACATTAACCACTAAGCAAGTTGAATAAAATTTTCAGCACAATTTCTCGTCCGTGGTTCGTAAAATAATTTCGATTATCCAGTCAAAATAACCGTCATCAATAATATGCATAAAATATGTGTTTGGATGAAAATATAGTATAGCAATTCAAATTTCCACACAAATGATTTTTAAATTATTTTATCTCACTAATCTGAATGCAATAAACGCTTGTCAATAAGGCACATACCATGTGGATGTATCATATCCAATCCTAGGACTAGGATTCCATTACAGGAGGATTTCATAGTTTAAAACGAATTCAAAGTGATGGGTTCGCATCCACCTGTACTTTGACAGAGATTTTCCTTTCCAAATAAATGTTAACTTTCAAAATGTGCATCTCAGGGTATATAATGGTCTTAAATATAAAAGGATCTATCCGAAAGATGACTACTAGCACTCATAATTTGTCGGAGACGGGAAAATGATTTCGCCCCATAATCATTCGCGCAGAGATAAAAAAAAACGAACTAAAAGCAGAGCGGTGCGCGAGAACTTTTGGATAAACCCATTAAGGCATTAAATAACGAACGAGAATGGACAAAAAGGGACCTCGGTGAGTGGGGAGGGGGTGTAAAACTTAGGGAGAGGGAGGAGGCGGATGTTCCCCGGGTGGATGGGAAGAAAGAAACGAGTCGGAGGGGATGAAGGGGGCGAGGGTGAAGGGGAAGGAGTCGGGGAAAGAGAGAGGTCAGTTAGAAATTGCTTTGCCTACACATTCCGCCCCGTAATGACTCAATTCTCAATTGCCGCTTGCGGTGACTGCCCCCCAATCCCCTCCACGCTGGACTTAATTTGAATTCCGCGAGAGGGTAGCATCCCCGTAATTCTCAATCTCACCTCCACAACCTTCCTCCCCCTAAAACTTCTCCTACCACCCAACAACCACTCCCGTACAATTCCCACCGCCCCCCCCCTCGTTCTCTCTCTCTCTCCTTAACCTCGTCCCCGAAATTCTCTCCCACGCCTCCTCCTCCTCTCCACTCCTTCTCTCTTGCGACTGGTCTCGCCTCCTCCCTATTTCCCCCGCCTCTCCCATTTACCCGCCCTCTTCAGATTATTCAGCCCTCTTGTCCTTCCAGTCACACACCCAACAAACCGGACGCCCTCTCCTTTCTCACCCTTCTCCTTCAAAACCCTTACCCCTGCTTCCCTTCACACCCCCCTCGCAGAGTCATTACTCGCAAGCTCCTCCACCCTCTCTTCCAAAACCCAAACTCCTCGATTTCCTCTCGCTCGCCCTTCAATCTAAATCCCTACCCCTGTGCCCCTATCACCTTAACTAAACGTTCACTTCCCTTCTTTTACCAGTCCAATCCATCCCTATATCTCACTTCTGCTCTCCCACCTCTTCGTTATCCTCCTCGGTATCCACTCGCGCTCACGAGACCCCCTGCAACTCTCATGATGTGGTGGTTTCCGTTTGATGAAGATGGCATGAAAATAGTAGCTACTGGAATTTTTCATTCATGGAACTGCTCCATAGAGTGAGAAAAAATACCTTGTTTTACTTTCATACTTTAACGTTGTTCTGTACGTGATCACTGCGTAATCTGAATATTTGTTTAAACTTCCCTTTTCACTCCCCGATGATGATACCAAACAGATTAACTTTCAAGTTCGTAGGAACATCCTGATAAGTACATGCACAAAAAATGAAATGGTAAATTGTAAAGCATATGTCCTTATTGCCATCTAACACAGCAATGAATCTAAAATATCATTGGGCAGGTGAGAATCGAGATAACTTTAAACTAAGCCCTAAGGACTTCACATCTTAGTGCTGAAGTTTCCCTCCCTGTGGTTTCCTAAATTTCGTACTTGTAAAAGAATTCAATCTGGCTGAAATTAGTGTGGCTAAAGGTATTACTCAAACTGAATGCGAGCATTTCGGATATCATATTCGATCGCTCTACTCACGAAACTGTCGAGCCACCAAATATCACCCAGCAAAGAAATAAATAATTCTGTCACAAACTTATAAATGAGGTAACGTTCCGTAACGTTTACGTTTGCAGTACGCTCAACCTTTCAACTCAACTTCGGCTACTCACTTTCCCATTCTTCGTACACACTCCTCTCGCTCTGCCCATCCTTCGCACTGACGCCAACTAAATTCTGTTCCTCCGCCACAGCCCTAACGGCCAAAATTGAATTTGTTAAGAGACCGTAAAGCACTCTCCACCCCGTGGTCTCCATGCTCTCTTATTCGCCGGCACCCCTGAAAATCGCAGCGTTAAAACATTTAACTTGAATTGACGTCGTCATATTGTATATTTTCCTCTCTCTCAGAGGATTATGCACCCCGAATTCCATTTTCTCCCTCGGACGAATCCGTTTTTAAAATGCACCCCGGGGATATTTCATTTTGAAGGAGGAGCCCAAAATACGTATGAACGTTATCTTTCACAATGGAGGTGTTCACGTTTTTTTTAATTCTCTGTCGAATTTTCGCGTGATTCAGATATTATTTCTATTTTCTATAATGATCTTCAGGAGGCGTGGATGGAGAATTTAGCTCCTGATCGAACATATCACCTTCTCGGGTTGAAATCCAGTTGGTGCCTCCGCGTAAACCCATGATGTGTTGAGTTTCTGGGTTCATGCCTAATATTGCTTCCTGCGATACTAGAGGTTACGCACAGAAAGAAAATGGTTCGTTTATGTTCAACGTTTGGATCTTACAAGCCGTTACGTTCAACACCAGGTGAGTTCCATGCTCATCCAATCAAACCGACCTCATGGTTAAACATTGAGTCTAAATGAATAGCTCAATGCAAACATGCCCCCTTTCGAGTCGTGGCTTTCGCCTTATTTCTTACCAAAAACAAAAGAAACCAGACTCCAGCACGCATTCCATGATACCCCGGTATGAACTATAAAAAATATTAAATACTCTTTTGAACAACTCAGAGACTGGTTTATGACTTTTGCCCTCTTTTTTTTATATGTATAGTCTGGCTTTGTGGAACAAAAGCATCGAGCTCCAGCTCCGAGGATTTTCCGAACACATCAGCCTCCTCAATTTTTCATTCAGCTCTCTAATTATCCTCCGTCGCCCGAAGGAATGCACTGTTTTGTCGCTGACCCAGAAAAAAAATCAAGACCCCTCCCCTCCCCCCAATGCTCCTCCGGCTTTCCTTTTTTTTTTAATTCGGTCGTATTCCTACAATTTTCCCGAAATTCCAAGTACTCTTGTTTCTTGTGATAATGGCGCGGGGACGATTTCGTTCGCAATATTCCTTATTAATGAAATAAAATACGTACGCTAACACGACAGTAGGGCAGCGTGCAGTGGTGAAATTAAGATACCAGTTGGTGGATATATGAGACGCCACAGATGCACAGTTAAAACAAAACAAGTTACATGGGGTACTTGAAGGAATCTTCGAAGTGCATGAAGATGCACTTCGAAAATTGGATAAGGGAATGTCTATGGGAGTCAATAAAAATAAAGAGATTAATTAGGCATGCTCTGCGTATTTCATAATATCTTAACGAATTCAATCATGGAAATGAAGTACTAAAAAAAAAACGCCAAGACGATCCCAAAAGAGCGAAGTTATGTAAGACGTCAATGAAAAACATTATCAGGAAAAATAAGAGGAGATAAAAATCCAAAACAAGGGAAAAAACATATATTGGCACAGGATAAGATACAATTTAGATTTGTCAAAATCAACCATTGTACTTTATGACTATTCCAGACGCTACGGTAGAAATACTTGCGCTACCAGGATGACGTAGATTCTGCGTTGAATCAAAGAAGAGTGAGCTTGTATAATAACTAATAAAAGTTTACATTCGATGATGATTCAAAATTAAGAAACAAATATAAACTTTGCTCAAGTACCTCATCCAATTTTCCAAAAATTCCCTTTAATCCCCCTTCATTGTTGACCGGCGAGTCCGATATTATGAATTGTGAAATTTACGATTTCATTCTGAACTAGCCATTGTAACTTGTGACCATTGTAAGAAAATGTGCACGCGAGATTTATTACACCACAAGGTCTTCCTGTTTATGATCAAAGATAAAGACAGAATTACTAATTGACGGCACTCAATTGAATCACACAAGCCTATTAAAAGTCATTATCTTTGCACCTACGAAGGGAAATCAAGGCATAGCCTCAAGAAAAATCGGTTTCTAGAGTTCATTCTTAAGTGTGTATTATTTTATTTAATAGACCTACTTTCTCCCGGGGCGGAATGGATCCGGCATTGGCCATTTAATGGGGAACGAGCAGGAAACAAACGATGGGGTTTCTATAGCGGCCACATTTCAAGAGACCAAAACAAGCAACTATTTCGCGTTAACGCATGTGCGTAATATGCACATTAGCGGACGACACCGTAAAAAAATTACTGTCGCTGCATCTCCCGCATTTTCTTTGAAGTACGTGTAATTCAATAAACTATTCTATCAAAGTTATTTCGTAAGACCTTTAATCGGCCGATATAATATCCATCTCGAAGTAAAAATTCACTTGAGGTAAACTACTAGAGCGTCTTGTAACTTTTTGAAAGTAATAAGAGATCGGTCAGTCCCGTTCTCCATCTTAGGGTAAGTACCCATCACTCAGTATGTATTATTATTAACCGTATTATAATTCTTGCTCCTCCAGGAGTCATTGGTTATTCAAAATTAGAAATACGTGCAATGAACTTTTTACTCACTTTTTAAATACGTTAACACGAAATTAGAATTGTAAGCTACTAATGGCTGTGGCTAGCGAAGTAATGCCGCCCGTGAACCTGAGTTAGCATGGTAATTCCTTCACCTTACGAGAGGTCGTCGGTGAAACTTTTGATCGGAATTTTTTCGCATAGGTCAATTGTGGCGCATAAAATGAATATGACTGATTTTTTTTCCAAATATATATGGAAAAAATCAGTTGAATCGCAATGATTGATATATATATAATATAATATATTTTATATATATATATAAATAATTTCGGAGTTGCTAAAGAAGTAAATACTTTCCATATATAAGTCCTGATCGAAGCAATTGACAACCAGCCGATACATTTGGAACTTCTTAAGAGGTCCGCAGTATCTATTAAGAGATCTTTAAGAACCTGCAAGCCTTCGCTTGAACCCAGAATTCATCCGAAATACAATGTCAAGAATATTTTAGCTACAAAATATCTAGAGATATCATTACGTGCATTTTTTTCTACATCTAAAGAGTGCCTCGAAAGCTACCACAAGAGCGTGTGGAGGGGGGGGGTGTTAGAGCAAAAGCTATGCATGCATAGTTATTAGCTCATACATGGATTTCAATATATTTCAGTAAAAATACAAAAGCATACCTGATCTTACACACATACTATATATGCCCATATGACTTGTAAATCATGCAATAATTGGTGTCTTTGATTGCATTCTTAACGCCTTTACGCTTATTTATATGTGCGCTTGAGGTCGATTTACTTATAATAGCGTATCGTTTTATGGAAGAACAAGTATCTGAATCTGTCTGCCATAGTTCCATCACTATTATTTGATTCCGCTGTCCCAATACACTAATCTGAAACATGGGATGTCATAGTAATTCTTTTGCGGGGTAAGAAAACTCAGATTACCGGTACTTTTATAAAAATCTCAGTTTTCCAAAATATGCGATAGACCCCACCTTTGTCAACATTTTCTGCGCCCGTCTATATTGACTTAGCTTAACAACAGTTCATTTCAAGGTCGAGAAGATGCGCCATTATTACGGCGAAACTAAGCTCCACATTTCCTACGAAATGCATAGCGACCGTTCTGCATCATGCCACTTCGATATTACGCCGTGATATAACGAGGGGTGCCCTTCACTCGGATCCTTTGGTATGAAAAGACGGTCAATCCCTCCGCGCCTGGGATTTCAAGCCAAACTCCCCACATAATCCTATCTCCTCCCCTCTGTCTCATACCTTCCCCCTTCCCCCCCCCCTCAAATTTACGAAAAATCCAAATAAGTCTCTTAACCTGAACGTGTGTGCTTAAAAAATACTTACTCGTACATATTTATATATGCGAAAGCCTGGCGTTTTATTTATTATTATTATTTTTTATCTTACCCGAGCAGTCCAAAGTCGAGCTTCGCTCTTCTTTTGCTCCCCGCGAGAAAACGAGCGTGAACCGTGAAAAACAACATCCCGAGAAAAATGAATGAATCGCAATTACATTAATTACCACGGAAGGAGGCGGACGGATGAAAGAAATATTTTCACGTTTTACTGATCACACGAATGAAAAAAAGTCTTCAACGCACACACCTTTTTTCGTTCAAAAAAAAAGTATGGTAAATAAACCGTCTCCACCACAGGGATGAGAGGAGACCGAATATTTTATCCCCCTCTCGGTAAAATATTTTTTTTAAAAATAAAGAACACGGTGAGGAATTCCGTGTCCCCACTTTCATTATGTATGTTCATTTCCTAAAATATTTTTCTACATCCTTCCAGAATTCGTTTTTTGGATACATTTTTCCAAGCGCCAGAACTCTTAAATCTCCCTCTCCACCCCATGCCTACTTCTTCATTCCCTCATTCTCCATTTCTTCCCCCCCCCCTTCGCGACCTCGACAAACGCCCTCTAAACCCTGCACCCAGCCCCCCCCCCTTGAACCCCTTGCATCAAACCAAACCAACTAACCCACCCACCGTGAGTGGAAAGAGAAGGAGGGATATGTCTCCCTCCCACTCCCGCCCCGTAGATATACATATATATATATGTATACATATATATGAATTATACATATATTTCATAGATATATATGTGCAAGTGTGTATACACAAACACACATGCCTATACCCACAAACAGTGAAAGAGAGGGTAGGGCGGTTTGGAGAGAGAGAGATGAGAGAGGGAAAAAATAAACGCGCAGCTTAATATAAAACAAAATTCCAAGCATGATACAGCGGTTGAGCTCTAAGAGGAATCTCTTTGACATCCCGGCCACATTAAATGGATACTCTGTTTATTTTTTTTTAATCCCGTAGCATGGAGAAAAGGGTGGAGGTACACATCGATGTCGCATGTCCCACTCCCCATCCGCCTCCTCCTCCACAACAAAACCACCCCCTGCACCACCCCTCCATCCTACACACACACACACACCCTTCACGCACAACTCCATCCTCCCACACCACGGTTTTTCGAATCTATTCAAAACCCTTTCCTAAACCCCCTCCCTTTCCCTACCTCCTCGGCCGCCTCATCCACCCTGCGGTTAACCCAACTGCCCCTTTTACTACTCCTCTCCCTCTTCCTATCGTCCTACCCTCGATCTCCCATCCTTCCTATCCACCTCCCTTCTAAGCTATCTCTCTCTCTCTCCACAAACACGCCCCCGCCCCCCACCATACCTGCACCCTTCCTCTCTCTCATCTGCTTACGAAATGCCCTTTAACCGTACCCCGCACTACCTATTCCCCCACACCGCTCTTCCTGAAACTCTCCCCTCCCCCCTCTCCTCACCATCTACCATTCGCCCTCGCTTCCCTACCCGTCTAACCCCCCTCCAACATCACCCACGTCCATCCATTTCGACCCGTCTTAGCTTTCAAGCCTCGGCGTTTTGACGTTCCCTTCCGTCGAAACTCGGCGCCCTTTCACTCATTGCTGCACACCAGAGCGGACTACCGTTTAGCCGCACGCCTGGTGAATATAGACATATTTTCCCTTCCTGCCTACCTCTATCATCCCCCTCCTCAATCGAGTTGTTTTTATCAAGGATCTAGTCTTCATGCCTGAATAGAGAAACTATCATCTGATGGTAAAAGCGGTTGATGCAGTTTCTAAAATATACAATGTTTTATAAAACGTATTGTGTATGCATATGCATACACATATGTGCATATATATATATATATATATATACACACAAATATGTTCATATATTTTTTACCATTAATAATTTTAATAAATAAATGAATAATTTTGTTATTCTATCGTTTAAGATAGGTTTTCAATAGACACACTATAAACAACGGTGAAATGATACATTTCTTCAACTCTATTAACAAAATACAGTCTACAGTCTCAGTCAGTAAGCCCCTCTTCAATTCCGCAAACTTCATTCCTCCCTTAATACCATCCAACATGTGTATTCTATTCCTGAATGTTCTTCGAATTCCTTACGTTACCCTAGCCACCAAATATCACACCTTTATCACCTCTACCACTGTGTTCAAAATCCAATCTCCAATCAAAATTCGCAATCCTAATTGATTTAATAAATTCTCCACCAAATATTATTCCTATGTACTGTTTTTCCTATTCCTCTCCTACCTTCTCATCACCCGCACGTCGAAAATTACATTAAAAATCATTTTATAAATATTTTTTCACATTTTATTGGGATAAACGCAATTTTAAATGTGATTATGTCGAACTTTTGTTCTTCAATTTTTTTAGAATGACGGTAAAAAAAAAATTCGCTCGGGCACAGAGATATTTCGTCAGTCTTAGGTAAAATTCCTTTCTGTGTCGTAAGCCTTCCATGGTAACCACCTATGCAAATATTTTCGGGTTAATAATATCAAATAATAAGGGGAATTCGATCAACCGATGACGAGCAGCGGAGATCAACATTTTCAATATTCAGTGTTTTTATAAAATCTAAGAAAACCCAGAAATGATGAATATAAAGTTCGAGAACAAGTGAAAGAAAACATGCTACAAGATACATTTTGAGAATGTTTATACATTTAAGATTTCTATTCGAAGAACTATATAAAAACTACAATTTTATTCGGGAAACTGAAGCACGAAATTTTAATTTAACGGGAAGAAAAATTAAAGTGTCGGAAGGAATACGCGTACACTGAAATGGATGGTTAACAAAGAATTGTTAATGAGTTAAATAATATTGATGGATATAAGAGTTGTCGATATAAATGAAAAACAAATCTCTATTTTGGAAGAAGAGCCAAGCTCTTCAGAAAAGGATCCTTTAAAAGGGAGAGCCTTTAAGTAAGGACGGAGTCATTTAAATCTTATTTAAATATTCCAGAAAATTCACTATTCAAAGTTCATAAATAAAATTCTTCTGGGATATTTATAAAATAAGATACGAGCCACTGGATCTCATGAACTTGAGTTTCCTTTTGATAAGTTTCAAACAAGAAACAAAAGTACAGAAAAATCTAAGAAGAGGGAATAAAATACTGAAATCGTGCAAAAAATTAGTTCTGCAAAGTAAACCTCGAAAAAAAAAGAATCTATGGATCCCCTGAAGGAGGCCCATTTAAGTTTACAAAAAAAGTAAGCCATACGAGAGAACCTAGCCCGGAGATCAGAATGTAAAAAGACTGATCGACTTTTATTCCCTTCTGCGATGGATACGGACCAATGAGTATATCGTTCACTAGTATTTATCGTTTACATGAAAGAAAAAATGTTGAAATTAGACGAGAAAAGGACTAATATCTAAATGTAACTCCTACATTTAAAAACAAAGTGTTCAGAAAAGGTGCAGGTCAAGGCCGTCCAGGTTCCTATTCATCCAGATATCCATTAAGTAATCAATTAAGCAGAAGAGAAATTAAATCCAACGATTTACATTTTCGGAGGAACGAGCAGAAATATACGCTTTACAACTTCACTACACGAGGACGAAACCTTAAAATGTTTTCCGGCTAGAAGAAATTGATGAAAAATAGAAACGAACACGTAAATTTAAATATATAAACATAATGGATTTTGGAAAATGGCATAAACGCAATATGAGCGCATGTATGTGGCAGCCTTAATGCGACTCTTGGAAGATCAATTATTTATGGTTAACAAGATTGGAAAAGGCAAAAATGACTTAGCGATCATAATAATCCAGGGGAGGAAAGCATTCTACTTGAAGGATTCCTCAAGTAGCTGAATAGCCTGGGGCTTGTTTCTTAACGGTAAAAACTCAAATTTACGAGTGCTCGGAAACACTCGTAATTTTTTTTTTTAAATCTGAAGAATTGTGAACTACACCTTGTTTTGAAAGTTGACTTGAGAATTGTTGGAAGGCATTTTTTCCCATCAGGAAACGCTGCTAGAGTAAACTAAAAGGACTTCTGAATTGGCTTATAGCTTTAAGAAGACGAACCCCTGGAAGCCAGAAAATACATTAGGAAAATATATTCGACACATTATATATTAGTGTAATTTCATCTAATAGCTAGAAATGGACTAGTTTAGTGGTATATTGGAAGCAACGTGACCACGTTTTATGGTGTATTGTAGAAAATTGGAACGAACTACCACAGAAATGGTACTTCGAAAGGTATGGAAAAAAATAAATATTGTACGCAAAGAAGCCGCTCATTGAACAAACGGTTTAGTCCGTTGGCTACAATAAGAGCTGATGAAATAAATGAAAGAACTGCAAGAGATGAATTCAAGAATTAAATTTTGAAGTTGATAACGATAGTCGTGTTAAAGCTAACTTAATTTCGTATGGTAAATTTTGCATACTTTTCCGAGGATAATTCAACAGAGATACGTTATGAAATGTTTTCAATCAAAACACGAGGAATCATGGGTAAAACACAAAAAATTCCGACTAATAAAAAACACAGTGGAGTTAAATAATAATTTTAACATTTTTATAAAAGATTTTTGCCTAATTCATTCCTCCTTCCCTTAGATTTTCCCCGTAATCAATTGGCTCTTCTGCTGACTTTTCAAAGACAAAATTCTCGTTGCAGCCGCCTCACGTACACCCTTCCGATAGCTTATGCTCAGATGGAGGCATACTACCCATTCCGTCATATTTATTTTCTGCTTACCGCTCGCGTGAGCCCGGGCGAAAACCACTCTCGATCACCGCATATGCCGCAAAATTTTCGTGTAATACCCTCTCTGGAATCTCCCTCCGCGTATTTCGACCATGCATCGCGAATGTATGCATGCGCATACCGGAGGTAGTTGCCGTTGGGTCGGGAAAATACCTTAAATTGCTGCGCGGGACTATAATCAGCAAGAAGCTTATTGAAGCGGAATAAATTGGCTCCCAACAAGGTGATAAAACTATGCTAAACGATATCCAACAGCAGGGAACTATCCTTGCTGGGGCATGTAAATACTTTAAATAAGAACTCAAGGAAACTGACGTCGGTTATCCCTTAGAAGGAAATAATTTAAACTAAGGTTGAATTAGGAAGTGGTCGCTAGCCCAATCAGCTTAATTCATCTCGTTCATACGCCAGGGGGACCTGTATAGAATTATAATTAATTAGTAGGAGATAATTTTTTAAATAAAAATTTGATTAAATCCCCACGTGTATTGAAAGGGCACTACTAAAAAGTTTCAATCAATTTTCGTCAGTTTTGAATGAAATTTTTACTCATAATTTAATTTCTACATATGTTATTCTCGTTGTAAAATATTTCAGCTACGCAAAATTAACACCTGTACGTATTCAGACTTCTCAAAATCCAAATGTTTAAATTATTCTCTCACAGAAAACAATTCGTCATTCCAAATTATTAGGCAATACATATAGTAAATGTATATCAAAATGAAATATGGCTATCCAGGGGTAGTATCATTTCTATCTCAATATTTTTGGCAGATAATACATTTATTTGCTTTAACAAAAAATTTGAAATTTTATTTCAATTAGTTTCTAACCTACTTTTTGAATGCTGTTGTTTCTGGCTCAGTCGGATGTTTCGATGCTCATTCTCTATCGAATTTTCCATTTACCTTGTTTTGCCATAGATACCACCCAACTGATATATTAAGTATCACGATGCATTTTTTTCAATGGTTACAAGCACTACTACCTTTGCAGATGAATTTCGATTCTACTAAGAACACAAGTGCCTACTGCTGAAAAATAAAGAGTTAAGCATGAATGTCGAGAGTTAGAGAGTGCCATCTGCTAAACAAAACTAAGCACTACTCTTCATTTCCCATCGACCTGGTGGTCTGAGCGTGTTTTCTTTCACTTCACCCAGAGACATCTGGAACACTCCATTAACTGGGACGATCAAGATTTTGCTTGATGTTAATAAGTCTTTATATGCCTCACATACTCGCATGATGTGGAATGCACACCTCAATTCCGATAGATTATACTTCAGGTGTTAAGACGAAATATATATATATATATATATATATTTAATTCGAAAGAAAAATAATTGTTTTTATTTCGAATAATATTAGCGACACTCCAGTAACGATAGTGATGAGTTATTTACAAAAAATAAGTACGCCCAACATTATAAACTACTTTTCTTCATGGCACGCCAAAGGCTCGATTGAGTTATCTTTTTTAAGTAAACAAAATGAAATTACAACAGCACGTTTCCCGTTAACAAATATATACTACTTTTTTCATCCAAAAGGATAGCAAACGTCATTTATTAATCCATTAATTCTTTAACATCTCACTTGAATACATTGCTTACGAACCTATTAATTTTCCCAGAGCATCTCTTTAATAAAATTACTGAAAACATATTGGCACCGTAAAACATCACACATATCTGG